>BSBM01000582.1:6000000-6600000 GCA_027924585.1 Larix kaempferi
CTGGGCGAAGTAAGATCTTTGAAGTGGTCCAGGAAGATCATGTAAATATGTTTTTAAAGCCTGGTTCAAAATTAGAACTAGTACCAGAAATGGTATGGGAAATTCTCTGCACATTGCATCAGCTAGCAACATCTTCAAAGCAATGATTGGAATCCTATAAGAGTAAGTATTGGCACATCTGGAGGTAAAAGCATTTAAATTCTTGAATTATTAAGACTTATGAAAAGTATGAATATCTAACTTCTTTTCTGCTTGCCAACTATCCTAAGGATATCTATGTTGCACATTCTTCCCTTCATTTTAAAAGAATGGCTACCTCGTGCCTTACTAAAAATACTTTGACTATCATCTATATCATATCCTACTATTGTCCTCTCGTATTATGTTTCTTATATTGACTTAAATCATTATATCTTATTTTGAATCACTGCAAGGATTTGAAATAAGGATTTGTGTAAGCCTTTTATCCACATGACTGTTTGCATTTCCTCATCCAGATTTCCATTATTATTTTCTGTTTAAGATAACAAATCTCTCAAGCTTTGGCTTCACAAATGTAGAGCAGAATATGTGGAAACTTAAATATCTCAGTCACTATTTCAGGATTATGTAAACAACCAAGGTAGCATTATTTTGTTTGATTTTGGAGAAGAATCCTCTTTGCATGAGGACATGCAAAAATTTAGGCTTGGGGGAGTGTTGGGTTTGAATTTTGACATCCTTTCGTCTATCACATTAGCCTTTTACTGCTCTTATGATTCTGTATGCCTGCACTTTTGAAGCCACAACTTCCTGTAGACATGCATAATGAGACCCAACTATTTATTTATGTTTATTCCTCTATTTTTCATAAATTTAAAGGGTTTTAAATTATCAATTTGACTACTGATGAATGTCCAATTCTCATGGCTATTTCCAGCACTGATTCCGATACTAACTTCGGCACTAGTTGTTTTAGTTTTCCTATGAGAAATTGAGCATATGGTTTTATTTCTACGATCTTCAATATGGATCCATGTTCTTTAAACAACATTCAAGTTGTTTATATGCAGCTCCAGCCTCCAGTCAAGATTGTGCTCAATGCTTTTATAAAGATTGCCAAACATAGATTTAGTTAAAAGATGAAGTTTCTGTAACATGAATTCCATCTCATTAATCACCCTATGGTTAATCGTTTCAGTATTTTGAACAGCTGTCTTGGCATGCAAAATTGTGAATGTCAGAGAGAGTGGATCACACTATCAAATTTCAACTCAATGATTTCATATTATTCTTTAGTATGCAATCTTCATAAAAGAGGGAATGCACTCTACCTGCCTAGCACCCGTTATCACCTAAACTAGCACCCGTTACTGCAAAGTCTTCACTAGGTTCTAAGCTCAAATGTAACTCGGAAGAGTTGCTACCGTCACCTACGCAACTACTACTCTCATTTTAAGTTGGTTAATCCAACACATGGGGGGCTTCTTCCTGATTAACCATATTGGCAGGGGTGAGAGGATTAGGACTTCTTTGTTCTGGGGGAGCCCTATTTCTATTCCACCCCTGATTACCTCTAGGTTGATGAACATTTGGTTGGTATCTAGGAGAATTTATTTTGATCTCCTGTATCCTTCTCTAAACTTATTATTTTATTCAAAAAGACAGTTTGTGTTGAATTAAATCAGCAGTAACCTTTTCAAACTTTTGAGCTGTGGCAGCTATAGGATCTTGGGCAGGTTCAACTGTGTTCAACAATCTAGGTCTGGTCTCCGGTTTGCATGTTGACATCCTTGAAGAACCCATATCGTCAACCTTAGCATACAACATCTTTTCTTCTATCTACTCACCCAGTCCTGAGCATTTGTATGGTTGTTTGGGAACTTATCCCTCAGCATCAGACCGATCTGGCTTTCATGAGTACATGTGTAATGCAGGAGAAGGGCATCATGAGTACATGTGTAAGAATAATAAGTATGATTTCATTATTTTATATGATTCACCTTCTTTTATATATTTTTGGCATACTTATTCATGATTTATTGGAATTCAAATTGCTGACATCAGGTACGCAGATGAATCACCTTTTTTTATATAGTCCCTATGGAAGACCTCGAAGGCCCTAAAAACAGATTCCAAGAAGTAAATCTCTGGGATTAAGATGAGGAAAAGGATTTTGCCAGCAGTCATAAACATGGTTCTCCGTGGCTGAAAAGTATGAGGACCCTAGACAAACAAATAGTAGATGGGAAAACATAGAAAAAGGTAAGTTATTCATCTTCACATATGACATTTAAGGAAAGAACCCTGAATGTGATATAACTGGAAGAAGCAAACATAGCCACCGGATATGCAGGCAATCTACCAACTGATATTTATACAACAATATGACAATTGGAGGAATTAAACTTCCCAAATGCACAAGAAATTGGATCAATAGTTGGTCCAAAAGTGAGGAACATTATGCTAGAAAGTTGCTTTCTTAGAAGAAAGGGCTTTATGTGTTTTGAGTTCTCTGCCAAGATATTCCACAAAGAAAGATGACAACCCCAACTGAAGAAAGCTTGAAGTTCTAGGAAGCAATCTCAACTAAGATAACGACAGTAAAATACTAAAATGGCATTAAGAGCAGCAATTCACTACTAACAGCAGAAAATTCAACACTAACCAACAATAGTTTGACAGCAGATTTTTGGAGAACAGATTTTCAGAGTTCAATGCCCATAACAACAACTAAATACCGAGATGTAGCATAGACGGGGAGGGAGAGGAGATTTTATAGTTGTAGAAGCTATTCCAAGACACCACAAGGTAGACATATCTGACTGTTGGTTTCACACACACACAATAGGTCCCATATAAGGGAGGAAGGTTGAGCAAGCAGTAAATATCATATGATATAACCCACCCAAAAAATATCATATAATCGAGTAAATCAGTAAATATAACAGACACTTTCCTGAGAAGATATGGTCACCAACTCAGGCCCAATTATCCAAGGCAATATGGATGTTGCTTTTGGCCAAGCTCAATACCCTAAGCAATACTTGTAAAACCCAAACCCTCATCCCCACACCATTCACATTGCACAAACCTATAAACAGGAAAAGGGATACAAGCAACTACTGATCCAAAATTTGGTGTTGTCTCTAAACAAGGGACCCATAACTACATACTCGATCAACAAAGCTTATCCACAAAATATCTAAAATATCTATAAGGGATAGTTGGGGGCAGGTGGCCCTAGTTAGTTGGCCATTCATTCTAATAAAGCTATCCTATACTGGTGATGTCATCCAGCCTAAAATCAATCTTAATCTATGTCTGGCCCATCTAACACAAAGGTGGACACCAAAACAAGTTCTTCATGCTGAGCATGATAATAATGTTTCTTCAAAGATGGAAACAGTTCATATTCAGAGGTACTATAACATCTATTATTTAAGTGCGTTACTATCATGATCCATACCTGTTTGACTTTAACATAGATCAGTCAACTTCAACTTGGTTTGGTGATTTGAAATCTCTACCTAAGACAACTTCAACTCAGTCTAGTAATTCTACAACTAGATCTTGATCGATTTTGACTCCACTAAGTGATTTAACATCAACATCAACTCAACCAAAGCTAACACCAAATCGACTCATTCAGTGGACTTGATCAACAAAGGCTTTGATTAAATGACAACTGAACCATTGTGGCAATGGCAGTTGTAGATTTTGGAAGTTGTTGTAACCAAAATCAGATCTCTATACTGAAAGTAATTGGAAAATTAACAACCTGATCATATAAATATTTAACTCCAAATGGGGGTGGAGGAAGCTAGATCTTAAATGAGGTTTAGGATTTCCAGTTCAGAAAGAGTTAGTAGTCAGACTCTAGAATTGAATCAAGTGATATTTAGAATTGCAAATACCTACCAGACAGATATGAATGTTCCTCTTAGAAGCTTGAGTGGCTGAGGAAACATGAACTCTGTAATCATACATCATATGATCATATCATATCACTAGGAATCTTTGAGACTTTTAATCTATGTTGGAATAGTCACCTTCTCAGATGATGTAAGACATAGTTCTTCCATTGATGAGTGCGTTGGTATCATCAGAGCATCAATACCCTGTGTCGAAAGGAAAACAATATGTACGTGCTTTTTCTGCAACTAGCATTGAAATGTATCTCTGCTTGATTTGGAAATGATTGTGGGAAGAGTCTCTGTCGAGTTTCAATTGAATTTCTTAGCACTAAATCCAAAAACCAATGTATGGTTGATCAAAGAATTTATTACGAGAGATTCAATCCCAGCTACTTCATATCTCAAAGAGAAACCTCAAGTGTGTGCACCAGTCATCATTAGGGAATCATTGTCAAGCTTTGAAGACAAAATACTTAAGAAGATAAGTTTGCTACAAACATTGCAATTATTAAAATATCAATGGTTACACCAATGGCTGGATGTGTTGTGAAAGTTTTCATAGAAGATGGGACAACGATAAAGAAGGTCCAACCTATTCTAGAAGTCATAAAATATAGGAAATGCAGTCAAATCACCATATTAAGGATGTGTTCGAAAGTTATAGGAGGCAACACATTCAAGTGGCAGAGCATTTGCCAAATATAAGCCGTCAAAGATTAAGAAGATTGATCCTGAAGACTTGGGTAGTCTACATACCCTCTATTTTGAGGGATCCTATAAGGTTTATACAAAGAATTTTGTGGCCAAAAATCTTTATAACCGTGAGATAGTAGTGCAGTTAGTCCATGCAATATTTTATTCTTTCTTTAGCTATCTACAAGAGGACAAATCATAGAAACAGGACAACACCATGAAGCTCACTTCATAACAATCCTAAAACTTCAGTCTTCAATGGAGATTCGGGAAGACATTGTAAAACCCCAAATTAAATACTAATTTGTCATTCCAGTGATCACAGTTTACAATGTTGGAACTTCATATGTATAGAAGATGGAAACATACTTGTCTAAGATGGCCCAGGTTGTTGACGGATTTTTCGCTTGAGCAGCTGCAGTGATAGGTAATGCAACCGAAACTACCTTCACTTTCAAATTCACCTGCAAAATTAAATTTCAAAGCTTCAACAATAGTTTAAAGACTATAGAAAATACAACAATGAATGCATCCATAGCATAATGTCCACTGCAATCTGCACAGTATCTGGTTTGAAGAAAACTAACCTCTCTAAAGACTGCAAACCACAAGGAAACTAAGCAAAACACCACCAAGCTTCATGCAAAGATGAAAGATCTGATGATGTGGGTTTCTATTGACTCTTGCCACATTATATAGGGATAAACCGAACTGCCCATTTCCCAACTCAAATCGAGGGCGATTTAGCTGATAGAATCCACAAACCAACTGCATCATCGTCCAATAGGGGCGAACTCGCCATTTGGAGGCTACACAACCGATCAAACGGGGCGAACTCGCCATTTGGAGGCTACACAACCGATCAAACGGGGCGAACTCGCCATCTGGAGGCTACACAACCGATAAAACGGGGCGAACTCGCCATCTGCAAGCTACATTTCTAAAAAAACGGGGCGAATTCAATATTTTGTGGCTTTCATACCCAAATTACGGGGCGAATCACCAGTTTCAACCAGATTTGGTAGGGCGAATTCAATTTTGCTTCTCTCTCGTGCCTATCTGGCCTTGGCGATTCGATTCCCCGTTGACGAGGGTCAAATAAATTTGGGGCTAAATTATTAAATTTAAAAAAACTCTTTTCATGTTACAAATTCGCCCATCAAATGTTTGAAACCTTTGTAAATTCGCCATTGGGCTATATTTCGCCCTTAAAATCATGATGAAAATATAAAAACTAAAAAATGATCCTAATAAAGAAGGAAACTTTGAAGATAAGGTGACACTTGAAAAGGAAAAGGTTGTACAAATTGTTGCAAGTCAAGATATTCAAGAATCTCAATATGGAAAGGATCTCAAGGAACAACTAACGACAAACTTGTCAGACAAAGAAGTAAGTACATTACTAATAGTTGCCTCTACAGATAGCAAAACCATATCAAAACATGCATAATTATCAAAGATTCACATAAAATTAGAAGAGCAAAGGAACACCGTTAGATTAGTAGATCCGAAATATACGCCGATTAGTTGTTATGTATTCATCTACAAAATCATAAGCATGATAATATTTGAATGGAAATGTGACCAATTATTCAAAGAACTACTAAACCGTGGCATAGTTATTCGTGGCAAGAATTCCAGCTGCAGCACACTCATAGAAGATTCGTGGTCGAATATTTTCAGAGCGGGATGACTTGTAATAAACCTAATTGGTTATTACAAATGTATTTATTATTAGATTAAGATAATTAATTATTAATTATTAAATGACATGTCTATTCCCGTTAGGCCATATTTAATATCGGCCATTCCTATGTAATATTCATCAATTCAATTATAAAAATATATATATCATCAAATATGATAATTATGTAAGGATGAATCCTTACAATCTCCTTGGACGAAATTCCTGGTGGCATCTTTGCACAAGTTTCCTTTGAACCTCCTACCCTCCTTCAAACATTCGAAGACTACGAGCATGAAATTTATCCTGTATCATAACAAGGAACTGCATACATCTCAATCTTTTGGTTGCTTTCTTTCTCATGATATGTCTAGCAACCAATGTCTGTAATTTCACCAAACCTTTGGGAGTAGACAATTCTTCCTTTCATGCAAATTTAGTTTCGAGTATTAGACCCATGATCTTTGATCAATTTATTAATAAAAAATTGGGGGGAGGAAAATAAATCAGAGACGAAGAATTCATAAATGCTAGATTGACCCATTTATCCAAATTGAAAAGAATAAAATCAAGGGTTTTGATGTCATTACCTCCCTCGGCAGTCTCAATTTCAAGTCCAGGTAGATTCGCTACTTTCAATTCAAATACCATTGCCAATAATAGTCTCATCGACACTGCCTACTCACAATCTCATCAATCCCACCTAATATGATATCCATACATTGCAAGCTTCTTCAACCAGATGACCAAAATTGATGCTAATGTCAATTAGTGTACTAGAGAATTCGTCCTACGGATGGTTAAACTCTCTCATGGAAATAACTAAGCCCCTAGATACTTAATCCATGACAGAAACAAAACAAATGGTGATCTATTCTCCTTGATATAGCACAATACATAATATATTGAACATGAAAGAAGAAAGGAAGAAGTAAAACTTACTTCCAACCTGTAGGTTTTCCTAGCTCCAGCTTCAAGGCTTGAACCTGTTAAAAAAGACAAAGGACCAAAACTTCCAAGCAATTATATGTATTAATCTAGATTTAATCTACAACATATCATGCATCAATATAACGAGAAACAAGACATGGGAAAATAGGCCAAGTTATCATTAAGAAAGCCAAAGAAGTTAATTACAATGTTATACCTTGATTTCCAAGATGATAGCATCTCTTTCCAAGCTCTCCAGCATCACCCTTGCAAGACTTATGGCATCATAATGTCCTCATTTCTAATTGTTTCCCAATCATAGGATCATAGGTTTGGTGCTTTCAAGAACACCCCCCCCCCATAGCTCATGGATGGCTCTCTTTAAGTAGGATTTGGGAGGCCAACCACTAAGAGGAGATTATGGATATATGTGAGAAAGATGTGGATCAAGGATCTAAACCATGCCAAGGAGGGAATGTGAGATATGATTCGAAGGGGGCCCTCATCCCATGAAAATATCCTCGAGATACAAGATCCAAAATCTAAGGAAAAGGGTTATTCAGGGATTTTTCATTCCCCCATAACTGAGAAAAGCGCAAAAATGTTTTAATTTTTGCGCCCCAAAGGCATGCAGAATGTGAAAATAAGGAATTTCCATGCCTTGCACCACTAGGAGGGTGTGAAAATATCTCTAGGAGGCTAATGAGTACTGGGTTAGGTCAAGTGGTTTTTGACCCCTAAGATGTTGGATTTGCTTCCAAGTGTGACTAGGGAAGGGACCAACATGATGACAAAGGGTCCTAACATCCCTAGGAGGCACAAGCATCCTGTTTCTCATGGTGTTGACATGAATAATCTCAATAGTACACAATGTGACAATTTGAGGTGTAACAATCAGTGCCAAAGAATTTTTTTATTTATTTTTTACTTCCGAGAAATATGAGCACTAAAAATCATTTAAATATGTAATTTAAAATTTTAGCCCAATGTTTTTTCGAGGGAAATTTAGCCCATTTATTTTATGTGGGGTGGATATGATTTCCTCCTCTCTTTTTTAAAGGTAGAGAGAGATCCAATCCTAAATTAGGAAAATTTCATATTTAATGTTGATGGATTAGTTTCTGCTTTCAATTTGGTTGCGGCAGTTCACTTAGATTGTTGTCGTCGAGTTGCTTAGAAGTTGTGTAGAAGCAATATATTACATTATTCCAAATCTAGCCTTGATTGTATGTTGGTAGGTGGTGTTGTTTGTGAATTCCAAGTGTCATAGCAATTTTGATACCTATGTTATATTGCATGTTGTATGTACATTCCCATATAAATTCCATATGGGAATTTGCATAAAAAAAAGAAACCCATCTTATTATTTTCTTCATTTTGAACAACTTGCTTTGTTAATAACTTATAAGGAAAAGAAGGATCGAAAGAAAACATTATGGGCTCTATAAAGACAACAATCACTACATCATATTTAAATTAACATAATAATAACTACCTAGAAAACAACAGAATGCTCAGAGTCAGTAGGTATAGTTTTAACTTTGTGTTTGTGTGTAAGGGATATAATAAAGGGACCTCCAACAATTAAATTCTCCTTATTTGCAAGGGATACGTTCTTCCCTACTTTATTGTTGCAACAATTGGCTATATAAAAACAAGAAACATGGATTTTTAGTTTGTCTAAATAACACAGTTTTTTGCTAAGTTCTAAAATTGCATCCCTACCGTCTTACTAAGTTCTGAAATTACATCCCTTCTTTCAAACCATTTTGCATATTTTTTCCGAATGACATAGGGGATCTCTCGTGAATCCATCTATAGACTTACAATTTACTAAATCTTAACACTACAGATGGATTTAGTGACCCATTTCTAAGGGGTCTCTGGATCCATCTACAATGTTAATATTTAGTAAATCATAACAATTCATTGTCAAAATTGAAATTTTCCGTTGTTGAGTGACACAATTAATGTCACTCGGGTCTCTTAATCCATCTACAATGTTACAATTTACTAAATTTAGACACTACGGATGGGTTCATAGACCCATTTAAAGGGAGTCTTTGAATCCATCTACAATGTTAAAATTTAGTAAATTGTACCAATTCATTGTCAAAATTGTAATTATCTATTGTCGGGGTGACACAACTAAAATTTATTAACATAAAAAACTAATTCATATTCTTAGTTGTTGTTAGCTAGTCATATTTGTATTATTGTCACTAAATTAGTCATTCCCATTAGTCATTTTTATTTTCGTCACTTGTTATCTAGTCGTATATTTTATCATGTGACTAAATTAGTCATTTATATTAGTTGTTTTTAGTTGACTCATTAAAATTGCTCAATTTTGGTTGTTTATCCCTTGAAAAAACTATGGTGACTAACTTTTTTAGTTGATTGGTCACTTATCTCTCATTTTGTACTAGTGATGATTAAATATGGTTAAAGTACTTTTTGGATCAAGGTTAAGCTAGGGTCATATTATAAACCCCCTTAGTCTATCTACACCCAGCTTTCCTTCTCACTTATGGATTCATTGTTCCCCATTCTCTTCAACGTCTACCTCAGTCACAATGAGTTATATTTATATTAATATTTACATAGTACAAATTGTTCAACCCTTCAGGCATTTCATCATCAAGATTGACATCATTACATCATTAGATTAGGGGTTCAAAACTAGGGTGTTACATTCCCCTCACCCTTATATTAACACTGACCTCAAGGTTTCATGATTCAAAACACTTGTTCCAAAATTTATTTAAATTTCAAAATGTTCAAATTCATCAAAATAAATACGAGTACTTATCCCACGTAGTTTCTTTATTTTCCCAAGTAGCTTCTTAAAGACTGTAATGGGTCCATTGGACTTTTACCTATCCTATTTCCCTATTCCTGAGGGTCATGATCCTTTGGTACAATATGTAGACTGGTTGAACTTGGGTTTCCCACTCTAGTTCTAAATGTATCTAAGACCAATCAAGTATACAATTAGGATCATGTACATGCTTCTTCAATAAAAAACATGAAAAACAGTATGCACTTTAGCAGTGGGAGGTAGGGATAGCTCATATGCTACTCGTCCAACTCTACTTAGGACCTAAGATGGTCCATACAGCCTGGATTCCAACTTCTTACAATGTCCAAGACTCAGTGAAATTTTCTTTCGTATGAATTTCAAGAATACTCGGTTTCCCACTTGGAAATCTCTTACATTATTCCCTTGTCGGCATAATTTTTTTGTCTATCCCATTCCACTTTTCAAATTCTACTTGTTTTTTTCCACTTGATCTTCCATGTCCTATATCATTTTAGGTCCAACTATCAAGATTTCCATAGTTTTGTCCTAGTTCACTAGAACATTGCACCTTCTTCCATATAAGGCTTCAAACATAAAAATCTTCAATGATGCTTGGCATCCGTTGAACTATAAGCAAACTCTACCAGATACAAATATTCTTCCCACTTGGTAGGTCTGTCCATTACATACATTCTTAACATATCTTCAATTACACGATTAAATCGCTTAGTACACCCATCTGTATGTGGATAATAGGTTGTACTAAGATTGAGCTGGGTTCCAAAATCCTTGAACAAACCTTTCCAAATTTTCGAAGTGAACTTGGAATCTTGCTCTAAAACAATTGTCTTAGGAATCCCATGTAGCCTAGAAATTTCCTTCATCTAGATCTATGCAATCTTAGCTGCTTTAAATGTTGACTGGTCATGTATAAAATGAGTATACTTTGTTAATTTATCGACCACCACCATAATGGAGTCATATTGCTTCATTGTCCTTTGTAATTTAGTGATAAAATTGATGGTTACCATGTCCCACTTCCATTCTAGAATCGGAAATGGATGTAATAGACTTGTAGTATGTCTATGCTCTGCTTTCACTCTTTGAAATTCAAGGCACTTAGCAATGAACCTTGCTATCTCTTTCTTCATGGCTAATAATACTCCTTCTTTATGGCTGTAATAGTTTTTTGATAGCTAGGATGGCCTGCATAGGGAACATTATGCATTTCCTGTAGAATGATCTTTTTCAATTCATCCTTATTAGGTACATAAATTTTATTGATGTACAAAAGAATTACATCTTCCTCTAATCTATAATGCATATATTTGTATGGCGTGCTACCTCACTGTAAAAATGTCGTAACTTGCAAATAATGCTCATCAAAAATCAATTCTTCTAGCAATCTGTTCTTCAAATTATTTTTCCAACTACTTATGGCTATAATCTTGATTAGTTGATTCTTCTACTAAGTGTGTCCACAACCCAATTTTATTTTCCCTTGATATGCTTAATTTCAAAGTTGAAGTTACTTAGCAATTCTATCCATATAGCTTGATGAGAATTCAAGTCAGTGTATTCAAACAAATATTATAAACTGTGATGATTCGAACTCAACTTGAATATGTAACCCATGAGGTAATGCCACCACATCCTTAATGTGTGCACTATGGAAGCGATCTCTAGATCATGCATAACATACTTATTTCCACGCTCCTTCAATTTTTATGATTCGTAACAAATCACATGTACTTCTTGCATAAAACTCCAATGAGTCCTTTTAGATATGCATCTGTGCATACTACATACTCATTATCTAGATCTGCAATATTTATAATTGGTGCACATTTGATTAACTTCTTCAGAATTCTAAAACTAACTTCACATTTTTGGGTCCAATAGAATTTCACACCCTTCTTCTGTAAGGATGTAATAGGATTTTTTATTCTAGGAAAATATTTGATAAATCTCCTATAATAGCCAACCAACCCCATAAAATATCTTACCTCAGATACATTTCAAGGAGTGCACCATTCTTGTATAGCTTCTATTTTGATAAGGTCCATTGTGACTTCTTCCTATGAGATAATGTGACCCAGATATAATAACTTCTTATGATAGAAAGTGTACTTACTCCACTTAGCATATAGTTTATTCTCTCTCAGAATTTGTAAGGTTACTCTTAGATTTTCTTCATTCTCTTCCTCTGTTTTGGAATATATTAATATATCATCCAGGAATACAATAATAAACTTGTCCATAATTCTCTTAATACACTATTCATCATGCACATAAATGTGGTTGGTGCATTTTTTAGTCCAAAAGGAAAGATTGTGAATTGATGTCATGTCCCCTCCCATTGGTCCAACGCAAGGAAGGATCATGACACTGAGATATGGGATTTTAAACAAGCTTAGCCCCTTCATTAGATTCACAGCAATAAAAACGTTTGTGCAGATGCAAATCAGCAAACATGCACAGCGGAAATATCCTCATCCACACACATTACATATGCATTCAACATATCAATAACAATCATTATATTAAACATTGCAGAGGCAAAACACATAGATAGAAAAACACTTATCTTTATTATGCAATTGTCCCAAGCAACTAGTTATGTCGCTGCAATGTTCCACCCAACCATAGGTCTCTACCCAGCCTGTATTCTTTTAGCACTCAGAGACCACCCCTGAGCTGGGCATGATTTATAGAAGGAAAAGGGGAGATTCAAGCTCAAGCAAAACCAAACAAACATGGCATCTAAGCCAAGCCAGTCCACAGCTGGGTTTATCAAGCTAAATATGAACCCTCTTCATCATTGGATACTTGCATTCAAGCAAAATACAAAGCAATAGATACTCATAACCCATACCCCAACGTACTCTTTTCTTACACAGTAAGCACAAACATTGGGCATGGATACAAACAAGATGGCCATGGGTTTTCCCCAAATCATTTCCATCCAAAAATAGATTGTGGGATGGGGAAAAACAATCACAGGGAGGAAAATGATTTCTCCCCCAACTATTTAAACATTCAACAACCAAAATAGTCTCTATGGAACCCCAATTCGATTCCCCTTCTTCCCCACTGGTATATAACACAAAAACGCCCTTCTCCTAGTCGAGAATGAAGGAAAACACAAAAAAACCATGGAGGAAAACGCCCAGGAAGCTCCAAACACGTGAGAGAGCAAAATTGATGGGTGAAGAATGGCTTGGGGAGACATTTCATGGCTCTTTTCTTTCCAAGGAATCCAAACACGATTTTCTATCAAGGTGGCTTTCCCATACCCAAATTTGGATAGCCATACCTCTCAATTCCCAAGGCATTAACTATTTCAACCAACTTTTGGGAGAAATGAATGATTGGGTACCAAAGTCAACATGGGTAGTTGAGGGTTTTATGGGTTCTCTCATTAACACTTGGCTTGACTTGATTGGCTCCAAGGGTTTGAATATTTTCCCTCCCAATTCCTTGTAAAATCATGCCCCCATCTCTTGTTGCATTGCATAGCTAGTTGTGGGTATTTCATTAAAATGCATTTTTACATGATATTTGCAATTCCATTGTGCCTGGCTAGCACATAAACCATATGCATCACTAAATCGATGGGGGGGCCTTGGCCTTGAGCTCCTCTCCATGATTTTATAACAATATTACATCATTTACATTTGAATGCAATGGGGTCAAAATCAAGACATTACAATTGATAGTGCTCATACCTGGTCCTGTGGTTTTACTAATATCTTCCTCGTTAATGCACACTTGATGATAACCTAATCTCAAGTCAATATTAGAGAAGATTCTTTCTCCTCGCAACTGATTGAATAGATCATCGATCCTTGGTAATGGATACATGTTATTAATTGTAGTCTTGTCCATCTATCTATAATCCATACTTAACCTCAAGGTATCATCCTTCTTTTTCACGAAGAGGGTAGGTGTTCCCATGGTGATACACTGGGGCATATGTAACCCTTCTTCAATAAGTATTCTAATTGCATTTGCAATTCCTTCAATTAAGGTTTGCTCATTCTATAAGGATATTTGGATATTGGAATAACTCTTGGTACCAAATCTATTATGAAATCGATATCCCTCTAAGGGAGTAATCCTGGTACATCTTGAAATACATCTTTAAACTCTTCTAATACTACATACTCTTCAATATATGATTGTCTATCATTTGGTATTTCTTCAACACAGATTGTGTAAAACTATCAACGCTTCCTGATACACTTTTTCATTTGCATGGTTGAGATTTGTCTAATCAATTTCAATCTTTGAATTCCATTTATTTCAATTTGATTCATGTCCTCATCTAGACATGTAGTGATTTTTTTGTGACAATCTATATTAGCAAAATGAAATTCCAACCAATCCATCCCAATGAAAATATCATATGAGCCAAGGAGAAGTATATCTAAGTTGGCCCTTATTTGAAACCTATTCACCCCAAAACAATAGTCCTCAATCATTGGAGTGACCTTTTGTTTCATACAGGTAGCTAGCTGCACCATTATGGGCTCTCGTAACTCACTACTCACGAAGTGACATCTTTGATTCACATTAGAATTAATGTAATTGTAAGTGGCTCCATAATCAATTAAAATTGAAATTGGTACTTCAAGAATATTACATCCAATCTTGATCATGGTCAATTGATGGTATGATTGTCAATTATCCAGAGTTGCGTAAATTCGGGGTATGTTTCTAGCTACATCTTCCACTGTGGTAGATTTTTGAACATTATATATGTTGGCCCCTTTATTACTCCTCTCTCAAAATTTCTTAAAATAGTGATCACCTCCACAATTCCAACAGCTAACTTGATATTGATGCCTCTTTCCTGCAGACTTATCCATCTTTGATTCAACATATGAAATTTCCTCTTTGGAATATTTGGTCTAGTTACCTTTAGTATCTAGAGGCTTAGACCCCTTTTTCCTCCGATCTTGTTTGTCTTTTAGTTTACCTTTCCAAGCTTTGTGCATATCATGTCTTCCTTTATTTTTTTCATGTAGGCATTTAGCCTTCCTTATGGATTCCTTTAGAGTACGAGGTTCATAATAAGTAATTTTGCCCAGTAGTATGTTGGTAATCCACTAAGAAATCATTGGATTTTAATCTTCTCATCTTGAATGAAACCAACATAACTTAACATATCTAGGAACCTTATTTCATACTCCTCCATAGTCATGTTACCCAATCTAAGTTCAAAGGACTCCTTGTTTTTCCTATCATATGACTATTGGGACAGGTATTCATGCTTAAGCACTTCTGAAAACTTTCCCATGAAATAAGGTTATCATCAATATTTTTCACCTGCTTCACTTGCTACCACAGCTTGTATGACTTTTCCTGAAGATTAAATATAGCATTTGTGGCCTCTTGATTAATAGAGTAATTATGCAGCTGTAAATACTTCTTCATTTCCAAGAACAACATTTTATCACTTTCCCTTGATTTATCTCCATCAAAAGTAGGAGGATTTAATTTTCTGAGTTCACCCTATAATGGGTCCTCATCATATTTCCTCTTCTGATTCCTTCTAGATAAAAAGTCTGAATTTTTTTTCTTTAGGTGCTTGGAATTTATGTGATGACTTCCAAATGATTTATCATGGGAATGTTTCCCCATGTTTCTTATAGCTCCACTTCTTGAGTGTTGATGTCTCTCAGAAAGTCTAGGCTTCTTAGATATTCTCCTTCTTCTCCCCTCATGATGGATGCAAAGACATGTTGTACTTGATTATGCAACTGAATCAAGTTTTGCAACACTTGAAGATTCACCTTGTTCTATTGCTCTTGGTTCTATAATATTCTTCCATTTTCGACATTTAAATTTCTCTAGCCATGGAGCATTTCCTCTATATCCATCTTTGTTTTATGGCCATTGGATTCCATGCTTTGGGTACTCATTCCAACTTCCCCAACAATATTGGAAAGCTATGGTTCTTCCGCCATCTTAACTGTACAACTTTCTTTTTATATTGCAATCTTAATATTTATCAATTTTGTTAGACATAAACGCATCCATACACCTATAATTTAATCTTAACATGCATGAATATATCCTTTTGGGGATTTCCTTCAATGATTTTAGTATGGTAAATTCAATTTAGATACAATCAAACGATGTTCTCTATTTCATAAACCATGTAATGTTCAAGAGCTGAAACCTTCATTTTGATATCACTATGTAATGTACCCCATTGCGACTTTAAAACACACTCAGAGATTTCCACATACCCAGGAGTCTGTGGGGTGCTAGCACCTGCTAATTCTATTATTTTTTTATACGGGAAAGCTTTTACCCACTCTACAACTGTGATTCTTCTGTCTATCACTATCGGATTAACAATTTTATCTATTAAATAAGACTATATAAATATAAATATAGTTCCAATGTGCTTGCAAATATTGGGCCTACATTACTCAGAATCTATCATGCATTTCCCTTTCTTATCATTCCTAATGGTTTTTTTCCAACATTTTAGATCCAATGTCCCATTTTCGATGTTTAACCGAAACTCACACATTGAAACAAAACTTTGAACTCCTTTGGTTTTCATCCTGATGTTCTTGTTCTGATGTCTCTCCATCGATATTTTATCGGAGCTCTGATATCGGGATGACTACCAAGAACTTCTCTCTATTCTCTCTGTTGTTTTCCATTACGATGCTTTATTTGAAAACTCAGATATTGGGACCATGAACATCAGAACGATGTAAAATATTATCTTTCCTCCTTCTGATGTATACCTCCCAATGTTGACGCTCTGACGTTCTCTTCCACCTTAGGATCATAACATCAAGCCATCTCATGACCATTTGTAACATTCCCACTCGAGGTTTACTCTTTGACATGGGTCCCTCCAGCTTGGGTTCAAAACATTGGACCATTCCACGACCATTCTTAATATTTTCGCCTGAGGTTTTACCCTCTGACATGGGTCCTGCCACCTTGCGTTTGGAACATTAGGCCATTCCATGACCATTCTTAATCTTTCTGCTTGAGGTTTTACCCTCTTAAGGGGTCTCGATCACCTCGGGCTCAGAAACGTCGACGCATTTCCGGTTGATCAACTGAGTATCCTCCCGACGTAACCATTTTGATATTAACTATGACACTTGGAAAATCACGGACATGTCTACCCCTGGTTGCTTCGACAATTTGGGATTTAGCCAAATTTATTAAAAACCATCTACGGCATAGGATTTGAACTGGTGATAGCATACAATTGCCTGCCTTCAATCCGGTAATTATAGCTTGACCATCTATGAATTTATAAGGAAACCAATCATCCGGATTTTGGTTTCTATCACTGTTATTTGAGGTTTACAAGTTTATGTTTAAGTCCATTGATCAATTTTGATTAAGGAAAATTTTAGAGGCAAAAATTAGACTATGGACTGTTGTTCGACCTTTTTCTCCAAAAAAGATTCACCAATTTTCCTTTTTTTCAAAGATGATTCACCCAAGTTCCATGTGATAATTTATTTGACTCTAAAAATCGCCAAAATTGTCGAAAAAAAATAGAAAATCCTTAGAAATTTGAATATTTAAAAAAAGGCTAAACATTTTATGGTTGCAAATTTAAGAATTAGTAAGATTCGCCAAGATTTCTACACTTTGAGAAAAATATGGATCCCTAAAATTTTCCTTGATCCTTATAAGGATTCCAATCACATAATCGATTTCAACTTGCATTCTTGCATAAGGAAAGGGTTAACAATTGAACATAATCCTAGAATCATTTTTACTTGGTGAATGAGCATTCTAGGCATTGACAATTCTCAACACTTAGATAATTTTGACAACAATTCGACTTAATAGGGATAAAAGGTTTCCACGGTAAGTAAGCATTCACCGTGGACTAAATTCCATTAAGTATTTTTTTTTACAATGAATTTTCATCATCATAAACACCATCAACCCAAAATGATAGTTTTCATATGCATTCCTCATTATAACTCCTACATGAGAATATTAATGAATAGATATGCAAAATTCATGTTTAAATATTCAATTTACAAAACTTCAAACTCAATACAAATAATAATTCAAAACCTCCAAGGATCATTCCATTCATTAAAATCATACATAGTAATAACAAAGGTGATACAAAGCATACCATACTTATATGGATAATTGATAACTTAAGAAACTGATTGCATGTGAGACATGCTCCTCCAAGCCATAGGCTTCCTTGCTCATAAAGTTCTTAGCAAGGTGCCAACCCTTAGATGAGACTATGAATCCACTAGGAGAACACTCAAGGTTAACACAAGAGAATAGACAGGTGAACATGGTAAACCTCACTAGGTTCTCTCTCATAACTTGGCACTCACCAATTCCACACCGAAAAATATAGTTTCTTTCTTCAGGATTTAGGAACTTGGCACCAACCAATTCCTCATCGAAAAGTGCACACCCTTCCTCCGTTTCTATTCCAAATACACAAAAGTGGTTACCCATCACTAGAGTACGTCAGGACACCACTATTACCCAATGGTACTGAATTACACCAAGGAAGGCTCACACATGATTCACCCTATAGTTGGTAACTTATTGTAATGTCCCTTGTTAGGAATTTTATCAAAATGGCAATTTTTCACTTTTTTCCCTAGTTAGACCTTTGACTAGTTTTGATCTCTAGGTCCCAAATTTTCCCCAAATGATCCCAAATATTCTGAGAAGGTATATGAATGATATTAGAACCTAAATATGTGTTTTAGGGAAGCCTTTGGACCTTTAAAATACTTCTGCAAATCCTCTTTCAATTCTGGTCAATGTAGGTAACTTTACTAGTGATTTCCCTTTGACTAGTATTGGTCTCTAGGTCTCAAATTGACTCCAAATCCCTTCAAATATTCAAGGAAGGTGTATTAATGATATTAGTACTTGAATATGATGTTTAGGGATGACATATGATCACCAAAATACCTCTGCAAACTTTCTTAAGATTCTGGACCAAGTATGCAATTTTACTAGTAATTTGGGGTTCAAATCCCCTCTGAGGTAAGTACTGAAAATGGCTTCCCAAATGCCTCCAAACCCACTCAAATTTATGAAAAGAGGTATGTAATGTGTTAATTATTTTATTAAAGTCTCATATTCACCATTAATGGATTATTACAACTGTTCTCACCCTCTCTCATTCAATTGCAAAAATCCCCAATTTGACCCTTGGGGAAATGGCACTATTTCACCTCCCAATACAACTAAACTAAGTAAAAATGATTCAAATGCTCAATTACAGTACATGAAACTTGTATAAGACATACATGGAAGTATATTTATCACAAATCTATCATAGAATCATCCATTCAGTCGAAATCATCATCAATACATTGGCTCACAACAAGGTAGTGGGGAAATGACATTGTTCTTCCATTAAAAATGAGATTTATACATTTCTACTTGGAATTTCGACCTGAAAATTTTTGGAGATGAAGAAAAGAGTATTTAATTCATATTACAAAATAAATGGGGCATTAAAATCTTCCCCAAAGAGTACAATAGCTCACCAAAAATGCCCTCCCTCAAGGATCAAGAATATGCCATCAAAACTGGAAATGGTTGAAGGAGTGAACTGCAATAGAAGAAACCATGAGCTGCCTTGTAGCTTACACCTGAAAATAAAGACTCCATTAAATCTCCAAATGAAAGGTCTAAATGGCCTTTCCAATTACCAACTTGGATGGGAATCTTTCACCCTCGAAATTGGCTAAGCCAAGAAACTAGTCATCCACTAGCTCTCCCTCTTCACAAATGCAATTGCAAATTATACAAATGATCAAAATACATTCTAATACTTCATTTCTACATTTTATAACCAACATTATCCTTCTAAGGGTCGAAATCCTCTCAATAGATTCAATAGATTTTCATTTAGGAAATATTCCACATTTGCCACTTGTCTCCTAGTTACAACCTTCCATCTTCTCCCAAATTCGATTTTGAGTCTCTTTGGATTCTCCAACTCCCAAATTCGCCTTCCTTGAGCCTATTTTTGGGGCCGACATGTCATAGTGGTCATATGTCAGAGGTCAGGTCTACAATTTGTCATAGTTGTCATAGATGCTCCATCATTGGTGTCATAGGGGCTAGGGAATCTAGCCCAAGTGTCCACAAACTTCCACTTTGACTCTTTATATTCCATGGAGGTTACCAATCCTTCCCAATTTGACCTAATATGCTCAATGAAATGTGTTATGACTTACCAACTCACCCAAGAGTGTTCACATTCCCATTAATTTGAATTTGCAAAAGAGAGATACCATGTATTATGAAAAATCAAGCTAGTGTGGGTCCCACATCATCCATATGTCTCCAAAACCATTTGTCACCTAGGATTTCTCTTGAATTTATTTATTCACTATATTTATTAAATACTTGAACCCTTCTAATGTCTAAAAATCATTTATTATCCCCATTATTCCAAATCCCAAAGCTTCCACCCCAAACCTAGGAAACTAGTAATTTTCCTCCTTGGCAATTATTTGACCTTTAGCATCAATTTGACAAACTCTAATGAATAGGGCCAATGTGATTAGGCCATTGTGACCCAATACCAAATTTGGGACATAAAAAATCCTCCCTTCCCAATATTGCTTGTCCTCAAGCAATTTTAAACATGGGTGTTGAAGAACCTGCTTTCTGTATAATTCTTTGAAGTTGCCATTGAATTGCCCAACCTTGAGTCTTTGAGTTTCCATGAATATTTTAGAGAGGAACCACCATGCTTTCTACTGCACTACTCTGATAAAATTCACTTTATTAAGTGGGGAAATCCATCTCCGATACTGCTTGTTTCCCCAAAAAATTTGAAACCAATGAGATAAAAATTATTCCAGGGTCCCATTGCTTGTATTGCACCCCAATAATTAAGAGTGCTCTCCAACCCACACCATTAGTTAAGAGGATTCCTGGATCCCATTTTCTTGTATGCATCCTTCCAAACATCATGAGTACCAAATATATATCATCAAAGTACATAACAACATAATGAAAATGTACATGAAGGATATGCTTCATCAAATAGTCATGAAAGTGCTTATACCTCCAAGCAAGTAGACCACCATTTTTCAAGTGCATACAAGCTTCAAGTGACCAATCAAATCTGCTCCAATGACATAGGTGAGGATCCCATGTCCTATAATGCTGCTCCAAAAGGATGTGATATGCATCAAAATATATAACCATGTATTCTTTCATCCAAGAAGTGAATGAATAATCTCCACTAAAATTTGAACCAAATAATGAGCAGAAAAAACAAGGAGACTTCAAATGACTCAAAGAAGTCTCACCCATACATCCCCAAATGTGAGAGTCATAAAGATATAACAAAGTATGTGTCTTGCAACAAAAATGTTCTCCAATCATAAATCTATTCACCCAAGTGTTGGATGAAGTTCCTCCAAAATCAAATGAATCAAGTGTTGAGCAAGAAAAACCAGGAGTCTTCAAGTGACTCAAATGCATATCATAGGTGCATTCGTGTAGATGTGCATCATCATAAAGTAACAAAGGACGCTGCTGCAAATGTCAATAATAATGGTCTCCAACCATGTCATCATAAAATTTAAATCTAGGACTTCCATACTCTTCATGTGGCACCATCAAAAAGAACCCTTTCACCCATACTTCATTGAGACTAATGCTGCAAAACATGGAATTGTAGGTTGTAGGATAATGAACTAACTTACCCAAATGATAAAAAAGTGTAGAAGTTTCATCATGGGAAGGATCCATATGGGTAGTATCATGCAGCTCCTTCAAAAGTGTGAAACCTTTGTCATAGATTGGTTCCAATGTAGAGGATTCATGCTCTTCTTTAAAAATTGCATAACCTTCATCAAGAGACAATTCAAATTCTTCTTCCACCACATCAAGTGTTTGGATATCTTCAAGTTCATCTTCAAACACATTAAGCACATTCAAATTTCCACATTTCTCATGATCCACCATATCATGAGAATCCTCCAAACAATCTACCATTTGACAATCTGAAACATAGGAGGAAAAACAAGTATCTTGCAACTTTTCAAGAAGTTGCTCATTTTGAATTGTGAGCTTATGAATATCCTCATTATTCTTCAAGTATGCATCATGTAACAATTCATTAAGCTCAAACAAATGGTTTCTATCAAAAAGAAAAGACATGAAATTACCTTTGATGTGGCACATTGCTCTTTGAATCTTCTCCATGTCTTCAATGAAGGATGTTTCCTCCAATGAAGTAGCTCTCCAACAATAATTTGACACCAATGCTTGAGTGTCATGGAGAATGCTGAGGGAATCTTGGATTTTCTTTTCATTCATCTTTAAGGACCCTTCAAGAAAATGAGGCTCTTGCAAATGAACCTCCTCATCTTCTTCATTTTTGCTTGGACCAACTTCATGAAGCTCAAGTGGTGATGGGGAAGTTGATCTTGGTTCTTCTTCAACTACTACAAGGTCTTCATTATCATGCTTAATGGAACTTGGGCTTGCAGCAACACTTTCAAAAGTGATCTCTATGTCACCAACATAGAGGTGTGAGCACCCATCAGTAGGTACTCCTTCATAGTTTAAGCATCCATCAGTAGATGCTCTTTGGTTCATGTCTAAGCTAGAAGGTGTCTCGAAATGATCTTCCATATTTTCAATAGAATCTTCTTCATGCTCTTGTGATGTCTCTTTATTTTTCTCCTTCAAGAAATTTGATGCATTTTTCCCCTTGTTTTCCTTAGGATCAGTATATTTGGAATCTCTTCTTGAATAAATCTCAAAAGCTCTCCTTAAGGAGGACATCATTTCATGCACACATATATGATACTCGCTCCAAGGGTTTTTACAAGAAGGGCATAAACCTTTCTTCACTAACTCCACATCTTCATTTTTGGGCCTATTTTCAAAAACATGTTCAGCATAGTACTCAAAAGACATGGCATTTTGTGTATTTTTGCTTGAAGCAAGATATTCTTGATATTTTTGATATTGTTGGGGAAAGGTTTTATATTTTTCTCTCCATCTTTGGAACTCGCTCATAGAATTATCCTTGGTTGGTATGACACACTCATATTCATCAGATCTAAAGTCATAAGAATAATCTTCATTTCTCTTGAAATTGTATGAAGTGTTGCATGATGGCACCTCTTCCTCATACCTTTCACATTCTGCTTCATATTGCTCATAAGCATATGCATATTCCTCGTAAGAATTGTACTCATAGGATTCATCATAATAGTAAGACATGTCTGCCAATTATTCTTGAATGTATGTACCTAATCCATAGGTGCAAGGAACATGCTCTGATACCACTATAATGTCCCTTGTTAGGAATTTTATCAAAATGGCAATTTTTCACTTTTTTCCCTAGTTAGACCTTTGACTAGTTTTGATCTCTAGGTCCCACATTTGCCCCAAATGATCCCAAATATTATGATAAGGTATATGAATGATATTAGAACATAAATATGTGTTTCAAAGAAGCCTTTGGACCTTTAAAATATTTCTGCAAATCCTATTTCAATTCTGGTCAATGTAGGTAACTTTACTAGTGATTTCCCTTTGACTAGTATTGGTCTCTAGGTCTCAAATTGACTCCAAATCCCTTCAAATATTCAAGAAATGTGTATGAATGATATTAGTACTTGAATATTATGTTTAGGGATGAAAAATGGTCACCAAAATACCTCTGCAAACTCTCTTAAGAGTTTGGACCAAGTATGCAATTTTACTAGTAATTTGGGGTTCAAATCCCCCTGAGGTAAGTATTGAAAATGGCTTCCCAAATGCCTCCAAACCCACTCAAATTTATGAACAGAGGTATGTAATGTGTTAATTATTTTATTAAATTCTCATATGCACCATTAATGGATTAATACAACTGTTCTCACCCTCTCCCATTCAACTGCAAAAATCCCCAATTCGACCCCTGGGGAAATGGCACTATTTCACCTCCCAATACAACTAAACTGAGTAAAAATGCTCAAGTACATTACATGAAAATTGTAGAAGACATCCATGGTAGTACATTGATCACAAATATATCAGAGAATCATCCATTCATTCGAAATCATCATCAATACATTGGCTCACAACAAGGTAGTGGGGAAATGACATTGTTCTTCCATTAAAAATGAGATTTATACATTTCTACTTGGAATTTCGACCTGAAACTTTTTGGAGATGAAGAAAAGAGTATTTAATTCATATTAGAAAAGAATTGTGGCATTAAAAGCTTCCACAAAGAGTACAATATCTCACCAAAAACGCCCTCCCTCAAGGATCAAGAATATGCCATCAAAACTGGAAATGGTTGAAGGAGTGAACTGCAATAGAAGAAACCATGAGCTTCCATGTATCTTACACCTACAAATAAATATTTCATTAAATCTCCAAATGAAAGGTCTGAATGTCCTTTCCAATTACCAACTTGGATAGGAATCTTTCACCCTTGAAATTGGGTAAGGCAAGAAACTAGTCATCCACTAGCTCTCCCTCTTCACAAATGCAATTGCAAATTCTACAAATGATCAAAAGACATTCTCATACTTCATTTCTACATTTTATAACCAACATTAGTCTTCTAAGGGTCGAAATCCTCTCAATAGATTCAATAGATTTCCATTTAGGAAATATTCCACATTTGCCACTTGTCTCCTAGTTCCAACCTTCCATCTTCTCCCAAATTCGATTTTGAGTCTCTTTGGCTTCTGCAACTCCCAAATTCATCTTCCTTGAGCCTAGTTTTGGGGCTGACATGTCATAGTGGTCAGATGTCAAAGGTTAGGTCTACAATTTGTCATAGTTTCCATGGATGCTCCATCATTGGTGTCATAGGGGCTAGGGAATCTAGCCCAAGTGTCCACAAACTTCCACTTTGACTCTTTATCTTCCATGGAGGTTACCAATCCTTCCCAATTCGACCTAAGATGATCAATTACATGTGTTATGAATTACCAACTCACCCAAGAGTGTTCACATTCCCATTAATTCGAATTTGCAAAAGAGAGATACCATGTATTATGAAAAATCAAGCTACTGTGGGTCCCACATCCTCCATATGTCTCCAAAACCATTTGTCACCTAGGATTTCTCTTGAATTTATTTATTCACTCTATTTATTAAATACTTGAACCCTTATAATGTCTAAAAATCATTTATTATCCCCATTATTCCAAATCCCAAAGCTTCCACCCCAAACCTAGGAAACTAGTAATTTTCCTCCTTGGCAATTATTTGACCTTTAGCATCAATTTGACAAACTCTAATGAATAGGGCCAATGTGATTAGGCCATTGTGACCCAATACCAAATTTGGGACATGAAACTTATCTAGGGGTATGTCATAGCATCCAATGCCTCAAAACTATCAAAATTAAGGTTCAAAATCGAGGCCAAATGATAGAATCAAGACCGACACCCAACTAGGCAAAGCGATTTCCCTTGCAAAATGGAAGACAATTGACTTTTTTTGCATTCGAGAGAGCCTCAACTCTTCATGAATGCATGATTTTGGCAACATGGCAAACTTTTCCCACCCGGACTTCCCCAAAAGACTCACGCCCCAAATTATGCCACTAATCCTTCATTAGCTTATAGGATTAATTATAAAGTTCAAAAAGAGTATTATTGATTAAATATGGTTAAAGCATTTTTACGCTCAAGGTTAAGATAGGTTCATGTTATAAACCCCCTTAGGCTATTTACAACCTACTTTCCTTCTCACTTGTGGATTCATTGTACAAATATAGTACATAGTACAAATTGTTCAGCCCTTCAAGCATTTCATGTTCAAGATTTACATCATTACATCATTAGATGAAGTGTTCAAAATTGTTGTGTTGCATCATTTCCCCTCAGTCTTCATTTGTGCCTTGTCTTTTTCAAGGTTTTTGTGTCTCCCCTTGTCACCGACTTATTGGACATGACTACTGGCCTGTGTCATGTTTATGGATTTGGCACCTCCCTGATTTACATGAATTTTAGTATGTGTCATCCTCCCTCTTAGTTTTTATTCTGGATAACTCCTTCCCTTCATCATTGGTTAAGTTGCTCCTCCCTCCCATGACCTTTGTCTGGCTTTGCTTTGTTTTCGTGGTTTCCACCCTTCCTGATTAGTGGTAATGACTCCTTTCTTCTAGATTTACCCCAACTCTTATCAAGCTTGTAGTCTTCTTCATACTCTACAAAACTCTCGTTGGTGCACTAACTCTATCGAGGCACATGGCTCTAAAGCATTCACCGGGCCTTTTGAAAGGAAGATCACCTGCAAAAGTGAGGATAACGAGATGCAAAAGTAAAATGCGTTGCACATTCAATTCATTTCAAGGATCATAGTTCTGTCAAGTAATTTCCTAAACATAATGTTATTTCTTATCATTGCTTCTGTGTCAGCTGTCGAGTATTTTGGAAGGCCCCTCAAGGGAGATACAATTGCTATAATTTTGTAGCAAATGTTTTGTAAGACAATTCTCATTTTGGGGAATTCCTCAGACTATATACTAGTCTAATAATAGAAAACTATAGAAATTTTTTTAAATGCCATTAACTAGATAGTATCATAGTTGGAAAAATGAAACTTACTCAGTTACTTCAAATCCGCTTATTAATTTTGTATAAAAAAGAAAGATAGTTTGACCACAATGCATTCCCATTTTAGTAATGTAAATTTACTCATTTAGGTAATGAAAATTAAAATAAAATATTATTCAAATATAAACATATGACTTCATAAAACTCAACAAAACACAAAACATTATATCTTGTTAGGCTTTGAGTGGATGGGATGTTTTTATAACAATATCTATCCATATGAGCCCATAATAGAAGGAATCCAATGACTAATGTCTAATTGTCCATAAATAACTTAAAACAAGGTTGCATAGCAACGGATACCTACCTAGGTTGGATAAGTAGGTTTAAGCTTTCGTTTATTGAGTTTGGTTAGAGGATACAGTGTTATGGGTTGGTCCTTGTGTATGAGTTTGGTCATAGGATACGCTATCATGGGTTGGTCCTTGTGTTAATGAGTTTGGTTAGAGAATACACTGTCGTGGGTTGGTCTTTGTATTGCATGATGCATCCACCACAAACTGGATTGTTGCTTAACACAAAAAACAAGATTAACATGACAAAGAGGATATATTATTATGTTAAAAGAACTGCCTCTATCGAGCCTGACCTTTCTTTGTTTGGTGCGAAAGGTAGGTTTTTAGAGAAGGAAGGTTATTCACTCTGTGTCCGTAGATGAAAAGGGATCGAGGAAAAACGTTCTTACTTCAAGAGATACAGGCAGGTTCTGAGTATTGGATTTTATCTCTTTCCAGTCAGAGGTTGGAGGAAGGTGTTGGGCGAGGCCCAAGGTGTGCGCAGTTTTTCCAAGGATTTTGCAGTTTTGCTAAAGAGGCTCAAGAGTAGCGCAGTTTTTTTTAAACATAGCTTGAGGACAAGCTAGCATAGTTTTGAGGATTAGCGAATTTATGATGAAGCGGAGTTAAAGTACAAAAAATTCAAGGCAATACGGATTCAACGAAGGTTGTTACTGGCCTATTTTTGGGAGAAGCGTCTCCGCACTTCCCGGGCGAAGGGTATGGAATGACGTGTTGTTAGAGGAAAATGACCTGACTCCTTAGTGAAATCGAAAGTACCAAGGACATCCAGGGTAGTTGGAGCATTCAAGGATAAAGCGAAGGCCTGACAGTTATAGTTATGGCATTGAAAGGTGAGAAGTGCTAAGGACGAAAAAGGGTACTGTTAGCACCGTGCGGTCAAAAGAAGCAGCTGTCAGAGGAAGTGGTTGTCAAAAGGGCTCAAATTCAAGGAAGCGAAGGAAAGGATGTAAAGGAAAAGCGTAGTAGCTAAGAATTTATGACAAAGTATGGTTAGCAGGGTAACCGCGTCGCTTTTTGGGGTTTGAGGGTACTACGGGGGCTTGTGCCCATAACTATTGTAATGACGTGACCTTCGGGCACGATCTATAAAAAGGGAGATTTTGTAAGGGAAGGGTTGTTCTTAATTTTGGTCTTAATTCTTTTGAAAAGACTAAGTATTGTAAGATCAAGAAGAGAGGAAAAGGCTCTCATCTGTGTGCACAGAGACCTATTGTAGAGAGAAGAGTCTGCATCTATGTGTGCAAACTGGAACTGTTGACCCTTCACATCAATATAAACAACAGTTCCCGTGGACGTAGCTCCGATCCTGGGGGTGAGCCATGTAAATAAGTGTGTTGTGTGAATATATGAGTGTGATTGCTTATATTTATGTTTATGTTCATGCTTATAGTTATGTGTGTTTCCGCTTTTATATGCATTTTCACATGAATGGTCGATGAGAATAATATGTTAAGTATCGAACACATATAGTTGAATGCACAAGTAATTTTGAGTATGTTGATGTTAGGAACCCATGTCCTTACTTTATTAGTATATTGTTGTTGGACGCATATGCTTTGTAAGTCGTCCTGTAGTATTTGTTGATCCACGGTTTGTGTTATTGTTGTTTGGCACATATGCTTTGTAAGTCGCCTGTAGTATTGTTGATCCATAGTTTGTATTGGCCCATGGTTTTGACCCATAGTATTGGTGCCTAGAATTAGTATATAAGTGTGTGTTGAGGCCTATGAAGGCATCGTGAAGCTATTTGTATTGAGCTTGCTCAAAGGAGGTTTCCCCCTCGAAGTGGCCTACGATCAATATAAAAGTGATTCTGAGTTCTGTCATTTCTATTATTTCGCATATTCTTATTAATTAATTGTTGCAGGTTCTCCACATCTAGTATCAGAGCACTTTCTTGGGCACGTTGAGTGGAATTTCTGCCAAATTGTTTTTTTGCATCTGCTACAAGTTCGGATCTTGGAATAATCCCTATCCACTTAACCATGGAAAGTACTTAGGCATAATCCCTAAAAACCATTGTGAGGAGTACCACGGGAACCCCAAAGTAGCTGGCCCATTGGGAGGACCTACCAGCGAAAAGGGCAATGACCCCTACCTAATTGACTAGTTCCCACTTGTGAGGTAAACCAAGAGTTGTCGTTTGTGGCAAAGCGGTTATCAGTTTTACCTGAGCCATGGAGTGAGGGGTACTTCCCCAATATGCAAGCCGTCAGATAGCATTGGTCGCTGAGTGAAACCCCTGAACTGTTAGGAAGCCGCACATACCTGGGGTCCATATCTATTTTCAGTTGAACTGTTGCCGATCACTATTGCGTCGTTTTAGATCCAGTTGTTCAGATCCATTCTGAAAGTCGTTATAGATCCAGCCATTTTCGATCCATTCGGCACTGTTTCAGATCCCTCTATTTCTTATCACTTCTGCGACATTGCAGATCTATCTGTTTTAGACCCCTTCCGCGCCGTAGCCGCTCCATTCTAAAAAATATATATATATATTTTGCCATATCTCCCTTGGTTTAACTCCATTTCCCTTGAATGTAATACCCCAATTTTGACCCTTATGAAATATTGGTTTCTAATGCAAATATTGTATACACACGTTGTATGTTTCCCTAGCGCGGAGCTCAAGGCCAAGGCCCCGCTAGTTTATGCTCAGACTTTATTTAAATTAGAAACGCTTTGATATTGTGTTACCCATGTCCTATTAAGCCATGGGATATTGTAAATTGATGTAAATATTTAATATTGAAATAAAATACCAAAACTGGCTATGGGAGAAACGAATGAGAAGGGGCCATGTGTATCCACTAGGGAGTGGTGAGGGGGTTGTGGGATTGAACCATAGGTTTCCATATGTCACCTTGAGAACCCGTTTGACTTACCTTGCTGACATTTATTTATGTTGTAAGGAAGTGGTTGAGGAATTCAGTCCATGGGAATTCAATGGAGCATGGGTAGCCCAGAAATTCGTATGGCAGAGTATGGGCTCTGTTTTCTTGTACCACAAGCCACTCTACCTCCTGGGAGTTGCTTCTTCCTCATCCCCATTCCATTGTGAAACTTACTAGCACCATTTTTCCATCCAAAAAAAAAATAAAAATGAATTGCCAGTAGAAAAAAACCAGAAATCACGACCTTGAGAGAACCCACATTTTGAAGAGCCAAAAATGCCCAGATTTGGCATTGGACAGTGAAATCCAATGAAGGATCCATTGGTATGAACCTTGGGGTGAATTTGGGAGCATTATCTATCCTGAAATCCATTGGAAAACCCAGTTTTTGCAGCCCAGAAAAGAAGTGACGGGATTGAGTTATTGGATAACAGAACTGTGAGAAATCCAAGTGTGAATGACTGAGCAGAGGTTTGGTTTGCTTGATAAACCCAGTGAAAGCTAGAATCTCAAGGAATTAGCAGCTGGACCTTTCTATGCCCACCCTGAAGAGCACTGGAGGGAAGGGACGTCTGAGGGACTCTGCAGCAGAGAAGGGGACCTTCCTTGTGTTGGGTGCGGTAGGTATTGTGGGTGCCATGACTGTTGAGTTCATTTGAGATGCCTGTAGCTTTTTGGTTGAGCTCACTGGCTTAGCATCCTCCTCATTTGTCATTCGTATGCTTGATAAAACCAACGGTGTGTTTGCTTAGCATAGCTGATGACCGAAACCATGGCTGTGAGTGAGCCCAGCTAGTTCTTCCTTAGTGGATACACAGCCCAGCTCGGGGGTGATCTCTCAGCTGAAAGAATATAGGTTGGACAAAGATCTTTGGTTGGGTGGAACGTTGCTCTCACATAGCCAGTTGTTTGGACAACTTCATCTTCAAGATAAGTGTTCTATTTATTATAAATTATTTGCATTTTGTGTTCTGCAATATGTTAAATTGTCCATGTTTAATTAAATGAATTGATTATCTTAATTTGGAATCCATGCATGGCATTGGAACGAGATTGAGTCTCTATATCTTGCATCATCCTCTGCTATGATATATGTATATATGTTAGGCATTACTGTTTGTTTGCTTGCTATTATGTTTAATTCCGCTGTGTCTATATTGAGTTGATTTTGCACACAGAAGTTTTTAATTGTTATGAATTTATGAGTAAAGAAAGAATATTGGGGCTAAGTCTGCCAAAAGCCCCCTATGATTGGTCATGTTCTCTCCCCTGCATTTGGAAGGTGGGAGGGGACATTACAGAGTGGTATCAGATCCCATGTTGCAACACTGGGGTTGCTTGGGCCAAATTCTGAGTTACAGGCAGGTAACAGAATGTTTTAACGTGGTATTGGTGAAGTTTGGGGCGTCATTTTGATATCGAAAAATGGCAGGATCAGATTTCTCAGATCTAGCAAAGGATGACCCCATTGCATAGAGATCTTCAAGATCTTTCCAACGGTACCAAATTCGACCAATTTGGTTAAGGGACGAGGGAGATATGACCCCCGCAAGCACGCAGATTGCAAGCGAATTGCACGCAGGTCGCGCAAAGATTGCGCGCGGATTGCGTGCAGGTCGCACACAGATTGCGCGCGGATTGCGCCCAGATTGCGTGCGGGTTGCGCGCGGAGTGCGTGCGGGTTGCGCACGGAGTGCGCGCAGATTGCGTGCGGAGTGTGTGCGGATTGCGTGCAGGTTGCGCACAGATTGCGCGCGGATTGCGCGCAGATTGCGTGTGGGTTGCGCGCGGATTGCATGCATATTGCGTGCAGGTTGCGCACAGATTGCGCGCAGGTCGCGCACAGATTGTGCGTGGATTGCGCGCAGATTGCATGCAGGTTGCACGCGGATTGCGCGTAGGTGGCACACAAATTGCGCGTAGGTTGCACGCGGATTGAGTGCAGGTTGTGCACGAATAGTGCGCGGATTGCACACAGGTTGCGCACAGGTTGTGCGCAGGTGGCGCACAGGTTGTGCACGAATAGTGCGCGGATTGCACACAGGTGGAGCACAGGTTGAAAAGGGAGTTAAAAAGGAAAAGTAGTTAAACCCAAAATTTTATAAAAGATGAATGGTGCATCGAAATTGAGATCCACGAATTGCTGAGTGTTCCTTGTTATATGGACTAACTTCGCCCGATATAAAATTTTTTGTGATTCTTCATAGATTGTCTTCCACAGGTGGCTGAAGTTGGCATTCTGGACCAAAATACAACTGTGTAAAATGTGCAGAATTATTGGTAAGAGTTGTCATTTTTGAAACAACGTTGTTTCCACACCCGATGTCGGAATGGATCACGGGGACATGCATTGGAAATCTTGTCTAATAGGGAATAATGGTGTATGACCAGAATTGGAATGAAGTTATCATACCCCACAAATAATTAGATCAGAAATGTACCAGCGACTGTTTTGACAAATTATTGATAAATATGGGCAATTTCCAGAATTGCTTGAATGGGCAAGGGAAAGGAATGCATAGCAACTGTGTGAATTATTCCATGAGTTCTATTATGTTAAATATTGATTATGTATATTTCTATATGCATTCTTATGATGTCTGACAAATATTCTCATAATGCACAGTGCTTGCATCTCATAAAATTTATAATTGTAGCAGAGGTAGCATACAGGAAAGATGGTGACCATAAATGATGCTCAAGATCCTTATGAACCCGAAGAAGATGTTCTAGGAGAAAATATGCATGAAGAAAATGCGGAGACTGAATCCAATGGGAGAAGGGAGCAGGTGACTTCTCAGAATTTGGTTGAAACCATGGTGAGCTTCAATGAAAGATTGATGAAGGCTCAAGAAGAACAACACCAACTCAATGCTGCTATTTTGCAAAGCCTCACTGATATGCAGCATAATATAAACCTTGGGTCCAACCCAAGCAATATGGGTGAAGAAGGAAGAAATGCAGGGAGTCATTCTAGAGGTCGCTCGAAGAGGAGGACTCCAAGCCCAAGGAAGAGTTCGGTGAGTAGAAAGCATAAAACATCTTCATCAAGGTCTTCTTTGAGCAGGTCGTGTGACTCCAAATGTTCTAGAAGAAGTCCAAGATGTGCACCTAAGAGATTGGATGGAAGAAAGAAGTTCAAGGGCATCCCACAGGGAGAATTCAGGAAGGCAAGACCTCCCACATTTGATGGGGAAGGAAAAACTGGCCAAGAAGCAGAAGCATGGCTGCTTGGAATGAAGAAATACTTTAGAATTCAAGACTACTCAGGAAATGAGAAAGCTAGAATTGCCATTTACAACCTAAATGGCAGATCTTCCATTTGGTGGGACAATCTCGTGCAAGTGAAAAGAATTAATGAGATAAAGATCAGTTGGGAAAGATTTAAGAGGTACTTCAAGGAGAAATACCTTTCTGCTAGGTATTACGACGGTAAGAGAAAGGAGTTTAATGAACTCAGGTTGGGACTAAAGTCTATGGAAGAGCATGTCCACAAATTCTTGGAATTACTGAGGTATGTTGACTACATTAAGGATGAGAGAGTAAAAATACAATGCTTCCTTGGAGGTCTACCTCAAAGCTTCAAGGATCATATTGAGTTTGTTAATCCACCAAGTTTGGATGAAGCCATTAGGATGGCAATGCATTGCTATGAGCAAAGTAAAGGGAAAATAAAGGCTAACCCAACATGGAAAGGAAAGCCAAGAGAGAAGTTTGATCAAAAGAAGAATGGCTTCAGGCTGCCATTCAGAGGTCATCCTAGAACCTTTCCATGGGGACAACAAGCAAAGAGTGGATTCAAACCAGCAGTGGCAACAGACAAAGCATCAAAAGGACCACTTCAGTGTTAGGGATGTGGAGAAAACCACATGTTGAAGGATTGTCCACATCAAAAAGACTATTCTCGAAAGTTGAACAACTTGAAGGGAGTAGCTACGGTGGGGGACATGGCAAGGACAGCACCTCGGATTTATGCAGCATTGGATAATCATCAAGCAGACCATCAATCATCAGTGTTGGAAGTCGAAGGTAAGATTGCTACGCAATCTATTTCTGTTTTGATTGATCCAGGATCTACTCATAGTTATGTTTCTCCAAAAGTGGTTGAAGGTTGTTCTCTTAGAAAAATGAATCATAATAAGTCTTGGCTAGTGCAATTAGCCACAGGAACCAAGAGAAAAGTAAGTGAGGTATTGATGGAGTGTCCCATAGAATTGAATGGACTCCACACATATGCTGAATTGAATGTGTTACCATTAGGATCCTATGATGCATTAATTGGCATGGATTGGTTAGAAAGACATAGAGCCAAATTGGACTGTTATGAGAAAGCACTTGAGTGCATTGATGAAAAGGGAAGGCCAACATTGGTAAAAGGGATTCCCAAGCAAGTTTCAGTAAGGCAGATTTCAGCCCTGCAGTTGAAAAAGTTTTATAAGAAGGGTTGTCAATTATATGTAGTCCATATGCCAGATTCATTAGAGGACAAAGGGCCAAGACTAGAAGACTTCAGGATATTGCAAGAGTTCCAAGATGTGTTTTCGGATGAGGTACCAGGGTTTCCACCGACGAGAAATATTGATTTTACCATCGATCTTGTTCTAGGGGCAGCGCCGAATTCCAAATCTCCTTATAGAATGAGTACACCAGAGTTGGTGGAATTGAAGATGTAGCTGCAAGAATTAATGGATAAAAGGTATATCAGGCCTAGTGTGTCTCCTTGGGGAGCACCAGTGTTATTTGTCAAGAAGAAAGATGGGACTTTAAGGTTGTGTATTGATTACAGGCAGCTCAATAAAGTGACAGTTAAGAACAAACATCCATTACCAAGAATTGATGACTTGTTTTATCAAATGAAGGAAGCCAAATTATTTTCAAAGATTGACTTGAGGTCTGGCTACCATTAAGTGAGGATTAAATAAGAAGACATTCACAAGACGGCTTTCAGAACTAGATATGGTCATTATGAGTTCACTGTGGTTCCATTTGGCCTTACCAATGCACTTGCCACATTCATGTGTCTCATGAATAGCGTATTCAACAAATATTTGGATAAGTTTGTGATTGTGTTTTTCGATGAAATTCTTGTCTATTCAAGAAATGAAGAAGAACATGAGGAGCATCTAAGAATGGTGTTGCAAGTTCTTAGAGAACATCAGCTGTATGCCAAGTTAAGCAAGTGTGAATTCTATTAAAAGAGGATTCAATATTTGGGTCACGTCATTTCAGAAGAAGGAATTGCAGTGGATCCGGAGAAGATTAATTTCATCATGGATTGGCCAACTCTAAGAAATGTTTCAGATGTTAGATCTTTTATGGGCCTTGCTGGTTACTACAGAAGGTTTATTGAAGGATTCTCCAGGATAGCTCATCCGATCACTTCATTGCAAAGGAAGAACATCAGATTTGTATGGTCTGAAAAATGTGAGAAAAGTTTTCAGAAGTTGAAGGAGTTACTTACCAGCGCTCCTGTTTTGAAGATAGCAGATCCAAGGAAGGATTTTGTAGTGTGCACCGATGCTTGCATTGAAGGACTGGGTGGGGTTCTCATGCAAGAAGAAATTGTGATTTGCTATGAATCCAGGAAATTAAAAGAGCATGAAAATAATTATGCCACACATGATTTAGAATTAGCAGCCATAGTGCATGCTCTTAAGATGTGGAGGCATTACTTGATGGGAAGAAGATTTGAGCTTAGAACAGACCACATGAGCTTGAAGTATTTTTTTGATCAGCCAAACTTGAATGCTAGGCCAGCTAGATGGATGGAATTTCTTTGTGAATTTGATTTTGAAATTAAACATGTAAAAGGGAAGGAGAATAAGGTTGCAGATGCTCTTAGCAGAAAAATTTCATGTTTCAGCAGTAAGTATGTGCAAATCAGATTTGAAGACAAGAGTTCTTGAAGCCCAAAACGGTGACGAAACTTGCCTTCAAATTAAAGAGAAGTTGCGACACGGTAATGTGGATAAAAAGTGTGTAGGATATCAGCTGGGTGAAGATAGTATCCTCATCTACAAAGATAGGTTGTACATTCCAAATAATGCAGATTTGAAGAAACTAGTGATGGATGAAATACACCAAATGTCGTACTCTAGAGACCCAGGATATCAGAAGACTATAACAGCAGCAAGAAAGCAATACTTTTGGAATGGCATGAAGAAGGACATAGCTGAGTACATTGCTAGGTGTCAAAAGTGCCAACAAGTCAAAGCAGAACACAAACATCCAGCAGGGTTATTGCAGCCCTTACCCATTCCGGAATGGAAGTGGGAAGTGATCTCCATGGATTTTATAACAGGTCTGCCCATGACAGTGAAGAAGCATGATTCAATCATGGTTGTAGTGGATAAGCTATCGAAGCTAGCTCACTTTATTCCAGTGAAGTCCACACACAAGGCTAGTGACATTGTGAACATCTTCATGAGAGAGATATTCAGATTGCATGGATTGCCTAAGGCAATAATTTCTGATCATGATACAAAGTTCACCTTCAATTTCTGGAAGGGATTATTTCAGGAATTGGGAACTAAATTGAATTTCAATATAGCTTACCATCCTCAAATGGACGGCCAAACCGAGAGGGTGAATTAGGTTCTTGAAGACATGCTGATAATGTATGTGATGGACAAACCATCCAAGTGGGAAGATTATTTACACTTGGTTGAATTTGCATACAATAATGGACACCATGCATCCTTGGGAATGAGTCCATTTGAAGCATTGTATGGCAAGGGATGCAAGACGCCAATGAATTGGGACGGCCCAGTGAACAGGGTAGTGATTGGAATAGAGATGATCAAGGAAATGGAACAGGAAATTGTTAAGATCAGGCAGAATTTAAAGACAGCTCAGGATAGGCAGAAGAGCTATGCAGATTTGAAAAGAGCACATAAGGAATTTCAAATCGGGGATCATGTTTACTTGAGAGTGAAACCAAGGAAGAGTTCCCTCAAGTTGGGGAGTTGTGCCAAGTTGTCACCAAGATATTGTGGGCCATTTGAAGTTCTTGATAGGATAGGGCCAGTTGCATATAGAATTGCATTGCCTGCTAATATAAGAGATCATAATGTTTTCCATGTATCTTTGCTTAAGAAGTATGTACATGACCCTAATCATATGATTGATTGGAATGTGATACAGGTGGAACCCGAGGGAGAGTTCCAAGTGGAACCTATGTGCATCCTCGATAAGAAAGTCACATTGCTCCGGAATAGAGCCATCAAGCAGGTAAAGGTCCAATGGGAGCACCTTAGTCCTGATGAGGCTACATGGGAGCTAGAGGATGCCAAGAGGGATGCATTCCCATTTTTGTTCAGTTTTGAGAACACCGAGGACGGTGTTGTTCTAAGGGGGAGGGGAATGTAATACCCCAATTTTGACCCTTATGAAATATTGGCTTGTAATGTAAATATTGTATACACACGTTGTATCTTTCCCTAGCGTGGAGCTCAAGGCCAAGGCCCCGCTAGTTTATGCTCGGATTTTATTTAAATTAGACACGCTTTGATATTGTGTTACCCATGTGCTATTAAGCCATGGGATATTGTAAATTGATGTAAATATTTAATATTGAAATAAAATACCAAAACTGGCTATCGAAGCAACGAATGAGAAGGGGCCATGTGTATCCACTAGGGAGTGGTGAGGGGGTTTTGGAATTGAACCATAGGTTGCCATATGTCACCTTGAGAACCCATTTGACTTACCTTGCTGACATTTATTTATGTTGTAAGGAAGTGGTTGAGGAATTCGGTCCATAGCATTCAATGGAGCATGGGCAGCCCAGAAATTCGTATGGCAGAGTATGGGCTCTGTTTTCTTGTACCACAAGCCACTCTACCTCCTGGGAGTTGCTTCTTCCTCATCCCCATTTAATTGTGAAACTTACCAGCACCATTTTTCCATCCAAAAAAAAAAAACAAAAAACGAATTGCCAACAGAGAAAAACCAGAAATCGCGACCTTGAGAGAACTGACGTTTTGAAGAGCCAAAAATGCCCAGATTTGCCATTGGACAGTGAAATCCAATGGGGGATCCATTGGTATGAACCTTGGGGTGAATTTCAGAGCATTAGCTATCCCGAAATCTATTGGAAAACCCAGTTTTTGCAGCCCAGAAAAGAAGTGACGGGATTGAGTTATTGGATAACAGAACTGTGAGAAATCCAAGTGTGAATGACTGAGCAGAGGTTTGGTTTGCTTGATAAACCCAATGAAGGCTAGAATCTCAAGGAATGAGCAGCTGGACCTTTCTATGCCCACCCTGAAGAGCACTGGAGGGAAGGGACGTCTGAGGGACTGTGCAGCAGAGAAGGGGACCTTCCTTGTGTTGGGTGCGGTAGGTATTATGGGTGCCATGACTGTTGAGTTCATTTGAGATGCCTGTAGCTTTGTGGTTGAGCTCACTGACTTAGCATCCTCCTCATTTGTCAGTCGTATGCTTGATAAAACCAACGGTGTGTTGGCTTAGCATAGCTGATGACTGAAACCATGGCTGTGAGTGAGCCCAGCTAGTTCTTCCTTAGTGGATACATAGCCCAGCTCGGGGGTGATCTCTCAGCTAAAAGAATATAGGCTGGACAGAGATCTATGGTTGGGTGGAACGTTTCTCTCACATAGCCATTTGTTTGGACAGCTTCATCTTCAAGATAAGTGTTCTATGTATTATAAATTATTTGCATTTTGTGTTCTGCAATATGTTAAATTGTCCATGTTTAATGAAATGAATTGATTATCTTAATTTGGAATCCATGCATGGCATTGGAACGATATTGAGTCTCTATATGCTGCATCATCCTCTGCTGTGATATATGTATATATGTTAGGCATTACTGTTTGTGTGCTTGCTATTATGTTTAATTCCGCTGTGTTTATATTGAGTTGATTTTGCACACAGAAGTTTTTAATTGTTATGAATTTATGAGTAAAGAAATATTATTGGGGCTAAGTCTGCCAAAAGCCCCCTATGATTGGTCATGTTCTCTTCCCTGCATTTGGAAGGCGGGAGGGGACGTTACATTGAAACTTCTCTGACACCCCTGCAATCTCACTCTGCGTATTTCATTTCTGAGGACCTTATCCCAAATTCCACTTCCCAACACCCGAAATCTCACATTTGTTTATTTTTAGGGTTTTCCATAACTTCTTCGATTTTCACCCGATTGCCTTCAAATTTTACCACAGAGTTCCTTTCCTAATTCTGCTTCTTTGTCCCTCCCTGCCAAATTTTGTCATTCTTTCACCCCGCTTCTAAAATCCTCCTTTTTTACTTCCTTGTCCTTTCGATAGTGTCCAAAACTTAGTCAAACCCCAATTACCCATCCGATTTTTTCCCAAATCTAAAGTTCCATTTACTAAATAAGCTTCTGTTTGTGTTTTTCTACCCATCCCCCCCCCCCCCAAAAAAAAAACCCTGGTTATGGTTGTCACCCGCGTAGGAGCACACACCATGGAGGAAGCACTTGCAGCCATCCAAACCAAACTCCAGGATTTGGATGAAAAATTTCTTGGCCTCCATATTGAGCATTTAGCCATGAACAACAAACAAAAGTCCGCGTCTTCATCAGACAATGGGTTCTCTTCTTCCAGCAATTTTCGTGGTCCGAAGCTTGATTTTCCTCACTTCAATGGTACTGATCCAACTGGATGGATCTATCGTGCAGAACAGTATTTCAGTCTGCATAATAATTTTGATGTCACCAAAGTTCCACTTGCATCCTTTCATTTGGAACATGAAGCTCTTCAATGGTACCATTGGTACATCAAGGCTCATGAAGAGACAAAATGGCCAGATTTTTGTCAGCTCCTTTTGCAACAATTTGGTCCTAGTGCTTTTGATGAATTGATCGGAGCCCTCACTAAACTTCGCCAAATTGGCACTATGAGAGAGTATCAGATAGAATTTGAGAAACTAGCCAACCACACAGAAGGATTGTTTGAGGAATTCTACAGGAGTTGTTTTATCGGTGGTCTTAAGGATGAAATCCGCTCAAAGGTTAAAATGTTATGTCCTAACACAATGATGGAAGCTCTGGGGTTGGCTAAGTTGGCAGAATTCAAGATTGTAGCCCAACAATGCTCCAAACCCACTTTTGTTCCCTTCCAAAATATGGGTTCTCAACGACCTCTCGTTCCGCCAGCTCCTCAACCAATTCTTATCACGCATTTGTCCGAAACAGAGATGTAGGCACGCAGAGAAAAAGGGCTCTATTATAATTATGATGAGAAATTCACTCGTGGACATAAATGTGTTCAGCAAATGCTCTATCTCTTGGATATGGATTCTCTGCTTGCCTCTAAAATTGGCGAAGAAGATGATCAGGTCGACATTCAAGAGCGGCCTATTGACCCCCCCTCTCAGGACAAGCAACCAGAGATATCTCTTAATGCTTTATCTGGTGTCACCACCCCCCAAACAATGCGGGTCAAGGGTTACTTCAAGAAGCTTCCTCTTACAATACTCATTGATTTTGGCAGCACACATAACTTCATTGACCCTCGGATCACCAAACAGGCTGATTTTTTTATCCATCCTTGCTCCAACTTTGAAGTCATGGTTGCCAATGGGGGCACCTTACCTTGCAAGGGAAAGTGTCAAAATGTACGTAACTCTCTAGAAGATTATAACCTACACTCTGACATGTTTTTCTTGTCCTTAGGAGGATGTGATGTGGTTTCGGGCATTCAATGGTTATGCACAATTAGCCCCATCTTATGAGATTTTTCTGAACTTTGGATGCAGTTTTCCGTCAATGGGACACAACAAAAATTTACAGGCTTACAACCAGGGTTTCTTTGCATCATTAGGTCACATCGCCTAGAAAAGATCCTTAAGAGGAATTCACATGGTGTCATCGCTCAGCTCCATTCCATTCAGATGCACCCACCAATGGCCTCCACTACTTCCTTGGATAGATATGTAGGTGTCTTTGTTGCACCAGTGGGATTGTCGCCTTCACTGGACCCTTCCGGTAAGCATTTAGCCGCATCTACATCTCAGCAGTACATGATGGCTATTTTGCATGCAGTACCGAAGTGGCAGCCATCCCTATTGGGGAATTATTTCTGCCTCAAGATTGATCTCTCGAGTTTGGAAAATTTCCGGGAATAATGGGTCTCCTCCCCAGCACACCTGAAATGGGATATCCACCTCATGAGTTATGACTATGCGATTACTTACCAGAAGGGTAAGGATAATGTGGTGGCAAATGCTCCTTCTCGCACATTTGATGACCCAACTTCTCTTACAGCTATTTCTCTGCTTGTTCCAAATTGGTTGCAATCTGTTCAATGGGGTTGTCTCTTCTATGAACTCCATGCTTCTTCATTGGCGGGGCACTCTGAGTTCCTGCAAATGTATGACCAGGAACAATGTACCTTCTTTTGGTAGGGACTGAAAATGACAATTCAACAGATGGTGGTTGACTGTGATACTTTCCAGGTCAACATGGGTGAAACGACACTCTTTTTGGAACTGCTCGAACCCTTTCCCATCCCTACACAGATTTGGACAACTATTTCTATGGATTTCCTAGAAGCACTCCAGTGGTATAGTACCACATCTAAAAGGACACCGTATGAAGTAGTCTATGGACAGGCACCACCAGTTCTTCTTCCATACACCTTTAGCAGCTCCCCAGTTCAGGAAATTGACTCGATTCTTTGCAACCGTGATTAGATTCTTCTCATTTTGCAGGACAATCTTCACATGGCAAGAATTCGACTGAAACAACAAGCCGATCAGCACCATTCTGAGCACACTTTTCATGTAGTTGATATGGTTCTTCTTTGTCTACATCCTTCCACGCAATCCTCCCTGACATTCAAAAGGCATTAGTGGCCCGACATGCAACTCGAGGATGCTATAGGGGAACCATTCCTTCAAATTTTGCATCTATTTCCACATCTCAAGCTTTGAGGACAAAGCTTTTTCTAAGGGGGCAGGGATTTTAGGAACCCATGTCCTTACTTTATTAGTATATTGTTGTTGGACGCATATGATTTGTAAGTCGTCCCGTAGTATTTGTTGATCCATAGTTTGTGTTATTGTTCTTTGGCGCATATGCTTTGTCAGTCGCCTGTAGTATTGTTGATCCATAGTTTGTATTGGCCCATGGTTTTGACCCATAGTATTGGTGCCTAGACTTAGTAAATAAGTGTGTGTTGAGGCCTATGAAGGCACTGTGAAGTTATTTGTATTGAGCTTGCTCAAAGGAGGTTTCCCCCTCGAAGTGGCATGCGATCAATATAAAAGTGATTCTGAGTTCTATCATTTCTATTATTTCACATATTATTATTAATTAATTGTTGCAGGTTCTCCACAGTTGAATGCATAGTTACACAAGAGACACTAAGTCAGTGGAGCCTTTAGAGTGAAAAATTGTCCCTCAGCGCAGTCCCATAGTACGTTGTTACATTGCATTATGTAGCTTCCCGTAAGTGCAGCCCCAGTATGCGCTGTAGTATATGAAGTAAATGCGAAGTAGGTGTGACTTCACTCAGCTCACTAATTATTATCTGTGCATCACCTGGCTATAGAAACCTGCTTATGCATCCCTCCCATAACTTTTCCTTGGGTGAGACCTCAGTCTATTCGGAGGTTGTTTCCGAAAGGTCCGGTGAAGAAGGGTTTTGTTGGACCACAACTGCGCCGAATCCGGGTCTGATCTAAGTATTAAAGAGATAGGAGAGCCAACATAAGGAGAAGGTAAAGCCATCCCTCCTCTAAAAGGTGAAGTTCATTGGTAAAAGAAAAGGTCAAAGACCGATAGTTCCCTTTAGAATCATGATCCAGGTAGAAGCAAGTGATTTTAAGGCTAGTGAAAATCATTGATTGGAGGAGAGTGAGGAAGCATGATTAACATGTTAAAGAGGATATATTATTATGCAAAAATCATTATTAGACCATGGTTGCACATTTATAAAAGGTAAAGCAAGATTAACATGTAAAGGGGACATATTATTATGCAAAAATAGTTATTCATCCATGGTTGCACATTTCTAAAAAGTAGGTAAAGCACATGTCTAAACTGGATTAACATGTAAAGGGGACATATTATTATGCAAAAATAGCTATTCGTCCATGGTTGGACATTTCTAAAAAGTAAATAAATATGGATATGTTGTCGCCACAACAGATCCCATGCTCCAGCCGAGCACGGGAGCCCCATTTTTAAATAAACAAAAAGGTATTTGGGTAGGTGTTCTTATGAACATGAGGTTTTGAGCTTTGTTTTTATGATCTTGTACCTGTACCTTTGTTTGGCTTGATTGTCATTGTTTTCTCTTGAAATTTTCTAAGTGTTTTTGGTTTGTCGGAAGCCTTAATTTTTAAGCATTTTGTCCTTTACTTCTGCCAACCTGAAACCTGACATTCTGACAACCCGAAACCCGCAACCTGACAGGCGCGGGTTGCGGGAATTCTTTTTTGAGTCATTTGATTTTGGGAAACCCGCAACCTGAAAAGTGCAGGTTGTGGGAATCCTTGCTAATAATATTTGGGAATTTTCATCCCGAAACCCGAAACCCGCAAACCGCGGCTTTCAGATTTCGGAAATGCGTTTTACCTTTTAGTCGTGTAGTGTGTTCCCGAGACCCACAACCTAAAATTTTGGGCTATGGGTTGTGGGAGAAGTTTTTATGTTTTGATGATTGTTTCCGTTTGCGAAACCCGTAACCCACAAGTTTCAGGTTGCGGCTTTCGAAAACTTGTTTATACGTTTCTGGTTTAGTTTGCAATCCTGAAATATGAAACCCGTGAGTTTCGGGTTGTGGCTTTCAGGAATCATGAATAAGTTGCAAATAAGTTCTATGCCCGAACCCGCATTCCCCATCGGCTAATCTCAGTCATTCATTCCTTTTAATTGCACGATCAAGATTTAATCTGACGAACCGATAAATAAGGGTTTTTCCTATTTTCTTTTTACCATTTTCGTTGCTGGAAATTACTCTGTCGCGATGATTTTTACTGCGAATTTCATACTAGGGGTCATTTTTACTAGTTTTCAGTTATTCCTAGGTTGGTTGCTGTCACTGTTGCATTTGCAATTGATATTTTCATTGTTCTGGTTTTAGTTAAGATTTTTCTTTCTTTTATTTATCAAAATTTCCAAGCTCCGCCACCATGTCGAAAAAACCCGATCTAAGACAACTCACAGAGATTGTCTGACCAAAGACCCCAATTTTGGTATTTTCTTAGACACTAGTGAAAGGGTTACGGAGACCTATCAAATGGATTGGTCCAAAATATATGCCATATTTGACAATGATGACCTTTCCCATATTGAAAAGGATAGACCTGCGTATGAGAATATTAGGGCTTCTCAGGTACACGCTATCGCTGCTCGCCACGCCATTTTACCTTACACTGATGCTGTCAAATGGATAATTTAGAACGCAAACCCCATAGACCGTTCATTCAACGATAGCATGGGGACTCAATTGACTAATTTCTGCCCTGAGGTCTTTATTTGGGCTTTTGCTCTCAAACTACATGTGTAGAACCTTAGTCCCGAGTTCATACAATCTTCAAAAACTCAGTATAACTTCAATGAGATGTTAAAATCATGGATGGTCAAGCCTAATGCCTTTGTGCCTAAAGCCGACAATCTGTACCCTATTTCCTAGTTCAGGGAACCCTATTCCTTGCTAGCAGCCATGCTTTGTAGGATCTTTGGCCTTCATAACTCTTTTGTCTTCAAAGCTGAATGGGCTCCCATAGCACACCGTGTTAACTATCGGCGTGTCTTTCCCATGGGATTTTATCCTGTCATCTGAGTTGAAGAACGCTATCCAAGAGTATCAGAAGGCATGCTCCCTGAAGAAACCACATTTCTACCTCTCGGCATATGTAATTGATGTCTTCTGCTCAGAGTTCCAGTACCAAAAATTAGGTTGGAATTGGACCCCATAGACCCACCTGTTCATATCTATCACTCGGTGTTATGGGATGGGAATTATATCCCTCTATTTTATGATATCTGTGATCATTTCATGGGTACCGTTTACTTCAATATTTTCAGGCAAGAAGCACCTGCGTTTTCAGTTGATGCACAAGCATTCATCAATACCATAGGTGATTTGTATGTTTATGAATATTTATCATACATCATAGTATGGGGAAGTGACACAGTCTACCTTCTACCCATGATAGTTCCTGGCAAGCTGGTTATACAACAAGTTTCTTTCCAGACTATGACAGATGGTATGTATAAGAAGCTTAGTAGTCATAGGAAGAAAGGATGGCCTAAGTTTCTTTGAACCTTGGGCCACTGGTTATCCAAACCTCAAATTGGGCTGCAATGCTTGGTGATCAGCTGGATGCTCTAAAGTTGGGTCTTTCTCCCAAAAGGAAGCATGATCCCAAGAAACTTCTTGATGCATGCCTCAAACATATTCATGTTAAGATGGATTATGTCCATGAGACTAAACAAGATGACTCTATTTACCAAGGAGTTGACACCTTTTTTGAAGTGCCTACTAAGGCCAAGAATGCATAAGAGCAGCATAACATCTTGCAGTATCAGAAATACCTTAAAGCTAGTATCCTAAGCTACAGAACTATGTAGCTAAATCTAGTGGAGCATGTAAGAAAAGAAAGAGAAGAAAAGGAGGTTCAGAAAGCTAAAGCTCCTCTAATGCTTACTTATATAGATGGGGAAAAAGGTAAAGCTCCCATGGATCCTCCTCCTCAGATAAAGACTGTTGAAGAAATCAAGGTTCTATTGCAGACAGCTCATCAGTTCAAACAAGGGTTAGCACAAATGACCTCCGTTTTGGGTACTCAGGCAGTTGAACCTCCTAAGCTCACTGTGGATATCCAAGTGTCTACCGCAGCTGCCTAGGAAGAAAATGATCTAATGATACTTGAGGCTAGTCTAGCTAAGAGGCAGGCGATCCTTTCCCTTGCATCACATATTCCCCTCGAGGACATTATTGATTGTGACCCTGAGGTGAAACCTCATCCTCCAGTATCAGTAACATAAGAGGTGACTAAAGATTCATAGACAGTTGTTGATTTCTTGAACTCCATTGAGATGGACCACTCTTTTTCTGATCAGTAGGAGTTACAAGTTACAACATCTCTTGATATCACAACTAGGACACTTTTGCTGCCAGCTATTCAAGAAGTCTCTGCTTTGTCTTCAGGAATGACACTTCCATTTTCTTTATCATAGTTATATCACACTCTCACCACTACCACTATTCCATTCCCAAACAACCCAACCTCCTTTTCCATTCCATTATCAATCATTGCATAGGTTCAGTCTTGGACTGCCCCTCTACAATTACCCACCTCCACTTCATTATCCTTCACCACTAGTGAGACACCTTTAGTTTCCCATTCATCATCATCTGGTCATGTTGATAATCATGTTTCGCTTTCTGAAGTTTTTGTCTTAGTTCGTTCTGCAACTCAGGTTTTATCATTCACTCAAGCCATCTCTAGACCTTTGACTACCCCTCAAGTCACTGTGCCTATACATAATCCTATTGCCACTCAAACACCCTCACTGATCTCCACAGTAAGTGTTACTTCTACCTCCACAACGTTGGTGGTTGAGTATGCAGATGATGATATAGTCCCTCTTGGAAGCTATTTCTATAGCCAAGATGAAAAAGCAGTAATGAAAAGAACCAAAAAGAGAGGTAAGGATCAACATGGGCTAGCTGCACCTATCCCATACCAGATTATATGGGCTCAGCAAAAAATAACCCTCAAATTGAATCAATTGAAATAGATGCAGCCTTAGGGGCCTTTGAAAATTCAAATTTGGATTCAGTCCATGTTCTGGATAGGGAGGTTGACCTTAAGGAAGATGAGATCAACAAGCTTGCAAGGGAACTAGCCCAGATCAAAGAGAAACATGCAGTTTATGTTGCTGACCTCAAGAAGATATGGGCAGACAGGTTAGAATATTTGGAACAAATGAATTCTACTCTCCAGACTGAGCTTCGCATAGCACAAGATTAGAATGCTTCCAATGCAGAAAAGATATCTATTCTTGAAAGGAAAGATGAGGATGCAACTGCAAGTGCATCCTCCTCCAATTTTTCTAAGTTTACATCCCTTGAGTTTAAGAACCCGGCTCTCCAAGTTAATCAATAACATCACAAGTTGCTTGAGAATTTAAACACTGCCCTGGATGAAATCAAGGAAACTTATATTTGTTTCTCTAAGATGTCTTCTACCCTTGAACAACATAAAGACAAGATACTCCAAGCATCCAAGGCAAAGGAGAATGTTTCTGAATGGTAGGGATACATAAAGGATAGGCCAGAAGATATCCCAATTCTTAGCAGCTGCCAGTTTAAGAACATTAAAGCCTCACTGAACACTTGGCTAGATTTGAATGAGACAACTGAGGAGATTATTAGAAAGTATAAGGATATCTGCACCAGGCTTTGGTATGTAGTAGACAACATCATGGACATTCTGCAGCTCTCACTTATGGATCCTATTCTAGAGGCCTGCCCACCTAAATGCCGACTTGAAGAAATTGAACTCAGATGTGAAGAAGTTGAACAGAAGATCTGAGCCCTTGATGAAGTCAGCATTGATGATGTGGACGTGTTGATTAGGAAACCGGTTGTTATGGATGGAAATATCCATATCTACCTTCATACTTGGAATAAGTTATCCAAGCATGAAATGGAAACTAACACATGTAACGCTCAATTGGTTATAGAATCTGTCAATTATCCAAACATAGATGAGTTGTTAGAGATATGGGAAAAGTGGTGGGATTTTCTGGATCGATAGCCTGATCTGAACTTTGTAATCCCTATTTTTTGGAAATTTCCATTTATACTATGTTGTGATTCTTATTTAAGGAGGAATGCCTCTCAATGTTAAGCAGAGCTTTGTAATTTTTTTTACAGACTTTGTTTATACATTAAAGTAATCCTTTTGAATCATCTCTTTTTTATTGTTCAAATTTCTTTTACAGTGTCTGATTTCTTACTTCAAATTGTCATCTACAATCTGTGATCTTTTTTCAGCATTAATTTACATAAATATATGTTATACTTATTTCTCTTTACGACTGATCTATGTATGAAAATATTTTATTTGACTTTATGTCAATTGAGATATTTTCTTTATCGATTTCTGCAAATGATCAACATTCTCTTTAATCATTGTTAATTTTTCAATTAACAAAGTGATTACAGGTTAATCTTGAACAGGTTTACATACTTAAATCATTGTCACTTAATTTTTATTAACTGATTATGATCTAAGTGAATAAGTAAATGCATCTTTTACGTTTCTATTGAAGTTGGAAAACATACTTATCCCTCTCACATCAAGATTGATCTGCATAACAACAAGCTTTTCCTTAGATTAGATCTAACCTAGTGTAGATCCTTTTGTCTTAAATAGGTTAAGTTAGAACGTACTAAGTTTTCCTACTTTTGTTTTCCTTAAGTGGAGAACCGATCTTAGTGATCGAAACACCAACTCATAGAGTGCCAGTGGAGGTCGAATATCTGTGGGAGATTTCCATACCAAACAGGCTAGGGATAGAACTACCCTTGCGTAGGGTCTTTCGAAGCTTTCAGTCTAGGTTTTCACCCTCTGTTGGGAGCCTTGGAACCCATTCCAGCACCTTGCAATTACCTTGCACCCCCGAGACCTCAATAAATGGCGCTAGAAGGAGGGGCATCTGACATGTAAGGTCATTTGAGCTATGTTAATCAGATTATTTTATAATGGCTCTGGCCTGAGAATATGTATTTAATTATTTTCTATATAGATTAGTTTTCATGTTCAAAGAGAGTTGTTGAAGCATTTGATAGAGGTAAAATTCGATGTTGAAGGAGAAATATTAGCACAAGAACATGTTCTTTAGTTTGCTCATAATTGTCTTGCTAACAAAATTTTGGATCAATATATCTTGTATAGATTGTTAGCCTTCACATTTGAAGGACGAGTCAAAGAATGGTTTGTAACCTTACCTTTTGCCTCTATCCATTCTTTTGAACAGTTTGTAGATATGTTTATACTTTCTTTTGGACATTGCGATTTTGTTAGATTGTGTGATGAGTGGAAGCAACTCACTATTAAAACAGAGGAATCTATAGAAGATTTTGCAATTAGAAATTGTAACCTCTATTGTAGATTCCCTTTGATAGACCATCCTATAATACTTTCATGGTTTCAACACATTAGTTCAGTTTTAAATGAATCTGATCAATTAGTAGATGATAAATCTGAATTATACATCAATGATCATCCATATCTTGGTTTAGGTTTGCATGAAGAATCAAAGGATTTATAAATTGTAGAAATGAATTCCTTCTCTTTCTTAGATATGGATCATAATGAATATGATGACTTGCCTCATTCGAATGTTGATATGCCCATATCTATTTCATGTGAAATCCAAAGTCTATCGATTCATGAAGGAGATCACTTTTCTATAGAAGATTCTTCTGAAGTACAAGAGAATAGTTTTGATCATAATATCGAACAATCTTCTTCTAGCATAATTAAAGAGTTTCAAGATTCGGATATCCATTATTGTGCTAATCCTTTAATAGATCTTGAAACAACTAAATGCTCTGAAATTTGTGATATGTTTTCACAATTACCATTTTCTGACCTAAGTGATTCTATAGGAGAACATATTTCATGAAATAATGATACTACATTAGAAGAAAAAACAGATTCTAATTTGAAACCCTTCATTCATATCTCTTTTGAAGAGAAAATACCTTTTAAGGAACCTCGATCTGAAAATATTCTACATAGAGATGAATTTCATACACTTGTTTCCTCTTCATATTTGTCTTTGTATCTTGATCTATTCGATAACAATGACATTCAATCATATATTCCTGATTCTAATTCTTCATTGTTAAATATTAAAAAGGTACAAGTTGATTATGAATTACATGAAGCAGATCAAGAAGATTCTTATCATCGATCCATGTTTTCATATCATCCCTCTTTGCTAGAAATGAATATTGTTTCTAATGATTATTTTCATAACTCTCTATTTTATGATTCACCGTTCAATAAAAAAGCATTTTCTTCTTGCAATCGATTACTTGATCGAGATGATTCTTATGAGAAGGTTAAAGATACCAGTTCTACGTTTATAACTTCTCATATCTTTAGTTCTTCTCAAGAAAATACTCAAAGACAATTTAACCTCTATGAGAATTGCCAATTGAATCAGCCAATTTATGATGATTTTTACAATGATAATTTAGAACAAATTGGACCTGATTTTGTTGATCTTGTTCAAGGGAATATTTCTAAGGAGAAAATTGTTCAAGAAGAAGTCTTGGATTCTTATGATACTAATGTTGATTTTCTTTCAACCAATCCATTTTATTGCATAGATCTCTCAAAATCTTTATGTCATTCCTTTGGTTTTCATTGTACATACCATGATTGGATTGTTGATTGGCTAGAAAAATCTTTCTTAGCAAGATTTCATCATTACGGTAAAACTCTGTTTTCCTTATTCGTATACAAAAATGGTAAGATTCCCTTCTCATTATTTGTACATAAATTTCATGTTATTTTCCTTAATGCATGCGTTTTCCATTCTTATCTTCAAGCATTCATATCATACTGCCTGATTATTCACATCTTCTTTTTTGCAGGTTTCCATATGCTCTCATGGTTGCATTGGAAATTTGATTATACTTAGTTTTGTTTTCACTTAGAATAGTGTAGGAGTAGGTGTAGAATAGATTAGTTTTCTTCATTTCTTTAATAATTGGATTACCCTTTTGGTTTTCTTCAATAAAATATTTGCGATGACAAGCCAAGTCCAACGTGGAAACAACGCTTCTTCAGATGCATTCAAGAAAGTATTTCTTGTTATTTTTCGCCTTATGTTCATACTCCTGCTTATTATTTTGTTGGTTCAAGGAATTCCTGTCTGAATTCTATCTTATAAATTATAATAATCACGTCATGAAATGTTTTGAATTAATCATTTCTCGAGTTTTAAGAGCAAGAATGTTTTGATAAGAGACAAAGTGATTAGAATTAGGATATCTTCATTACACACAAATTTTGATTTTTCCTAGATATGCATTCGAAAAGGGGGTTTTACATATTTTGTGGTCACAAATTGCACACTATTTAGTTTGGTATTATTTCAGTTTTTTTTTTTTTTTTCTTCTGTACGTAACCTTTAATAAAGAAAGGCCTCATAGTCCTAAAAACAACTTTATGTGACAAATAACAATGTTGATCATAATTCTTCAACTGAAGGAGAATAAATCTATTTCAAGTGTTTTATTATAATCAATTCAATTAATTGGTTCAATACATTTCATTTTATGAATTGATGTAGTTACTATCTCTATAATACCAAATTCCTTCGATTTAACAAACATAACAATAAATCTTCTCTTCGCATAAGACAATTTGTTAAGGCCTATTTTACACTTATTTTGGATTTTAATTTACTTTCCTAAATAAAGAGGCTTCAAGTGGCTCAATATCTCATGGGGTGAACAATACTATCAATCAAAGATTATTTTCTACATCAAAAATTATACACATTTTCTCCCACATGGTTTGTTAAGTCAACCTAGTTTGCTTTATCTTTATTTTAGATCTCTTTCATTTCATTACCAAATTTTTTTAATCAAGCTTGACGTGTGTTTTCTATTTTCTTTGTTTTGATTGGTTTTCTTTCATTTTATTGATAATAGACTCCACACGTTTGGTAATGGTTTAAAACCAGTTTTACTCAAAGATGATTTTAACTGAAGTTGCAGAATAGTATGTTAGTCTCGATTTCTTTTCGGATGATATCAAAATTTGTTTTGTAAAGAATGCACGGATAATAAATGCAGAACCTTGAATTGATACCTTTTCACCCTGGTCATTATCTTTTACATGTTTTAGCTGTTTAATTGAGATATGGTGAACGGTTGAAAAATTATTATCTTATGTCTCATTGTCATAGCATATCACAATAACCTGATCAACTTTATCTTCTTTGGATCCTTTTACAACCACCTTGATAATAATGTTTTTTAAATAGTTGTAGATTACAAGGAGGGGGGTCTTGTCTTAATCCATCCCTTTAGGTTCATAGGTGTTTAGTGGAATGACATCTTCACATCAAGCCACCACACTTGGAAGATGACTTTTAGTTTTCTGAGAGGTGGAAGATCCTATAATAGGTTGGTCCATTCATGATCTACAAAACATTGGTGAGTAACGTTGTTATCATGAGGTTAACAAGCCTTGGCAGTGCCTTGTAGTCTATTATTTCAATAAAATATGTATTTCTCTTTTGTAAGATACTTGTTGTGTATAAGGATAGGATGGTCTTATTACAAACCATCCCTACCATGATCATAGGTTTAATTTGGACTGAAACTATCACCATGTGTTTACCAAGCCACGATAGTTTCCTTCAATGTTACAGCTGAAGGACAAGGGGTCTCTTATCGAGCCATCTTGATCAGTTTCTGGATCAGGCCTGTGAATGGCACTGCTGATATTTGATTACCAAGTTAGGGCAGTGGTCTTGTATCAACAAGGTCTTATGTACAGCTAATTCTTTTGAATAATAAAAAAAAGGCCAAAATAATTGTTGTATAGAAAACCAATTAATAAACCAAGGTGATATGTAAATTGGATATCCATGAGTAGTTTTAAGTTAGTCCCAGGTTCAACACAAGCTGGCGTTCAATGATTGCATAATGGTAAAGGATTCCTACCGTTTCTTAATTCTCCTTATCATATTTGCATTATTTTTAATATGATCATCAATGAGAATATATCAATCTTATGTTTTCTGCTTATTAGTTGTCTCCTTTATAAATATTTTCTAAAAATTTAGGTTGGAAAAGGTAGCTGACTGATATACTGTCTCTAACTGAAGTTTTTTTGCAGAGATAACTGGTTCTTCCCAGCCAGACACCATTTGTTGTGGCCACAACAGATCTCATGCTCCAGCTGAGCACGGGAGCCCCATTTCTAAATAAACACAAAGGTATTTGGGTAGGTGTTCTCATGAACATGAGGTTTTGAGCTTTGTTTCTATGATCTTGTACCTATACCTTTGTTTGGCTTGATTGTCATTGTTTTCTCCCAGAATTTTCCAAGTGTTTTTGGTTTGTCGGAAGCCTTAATTTTTAAGCATTTTGTCATTTACTTCTGCCAACCTGAAACCTGACATTCCGACAACTCAAAACCTGCAACCCGACAGGCGCGGGTTACGGGAATTCTGTTTTGAGTCATTTGATTTTGGGAAACCCAAAACCCACAATCCGAAAGGTGCGGGTTGCAGGAATCCTTGCTAATATTTTTTGGGAATTTTCATCCCGAAACCTAAAACGTGCAAAGCGCGGCTTTCGGATTTGGGAAATGCATTTTACCTTGTAGTCGCGTTGTGTGTTCCTGAAACCTGCAACCCGAAATTTCAGGCTGCGGGTTGTAGGAGAAGTTTTTATGTTTTGACGATTGTTTCTGTTTGCCAAACCCGCAACCCACAAGTTTTGAGTTGCGGTTTTCAAAAAATTGTTTATACATTTTTGGTTCAGTTTGCAATCTCGAAACCCAAAACCTGTGATTTTCAGGTTGCGACTTTCGGGAATCATGAATAAAGTTGCAAATAAGTTCTAAGACCGAACCCACATTCCCCATCACCTAATATCAGCCGTTCATTCCTTTTAATCGCACGATCAAGATTTAATCTGATGAATCGATAAATAAGGGTTTTTCCTATTTTATTTTTACCATTTTCACTGCTAGAAATTACTCTGCCACGTTGATTTTTACTGCGAATTTCGTACCAGAGGTCGTTTTTACCAATTTTCAGTTATTCCCAAGTTGGTTGCTGTCACTGTTGCATTTGCAATTGATATTTTTGCTGTTTTGGTTTTAGTTTTGATTTTTCTTTCTTTTATTTATTAAAATTTCCAAGCTCCGCCACCATGTCGAAAAACACCCGATCTAAGACAACTCACAAAGATTCTCTGACCAAAGACCCCAATTTTGGTATTTTCTCAAACACTAGTGAAAGGGTTATGGAGACCTATCAGATGGATTGGTCCAAAATATATGCCATATTTGACAATGATGGCCTTTCCTACATTGAAAAGGATCGACCTGCGTATGAGGAGATTAGGGATTCTCAGGTACACGCTATCGCTGCTCTCCCCAACATTTTACCTTACACTGATGCCGTCAAATGGATAATTGAGAACGAAAACTCCACAGACCGGTCATTCAACGATAGCACGAGGGCTCAATTGACTAATTTCCACCCTGAGGCCTTTATTCAGGACTTTGCTCTCAAATCGCATGTGCAGACCCTTAGTCCCGAGTTCATACAATCTTCAAAAACTCGGTATAACTTCAATGAGATGTTAAAATCATGGATGGTCAATCCTAATGCCTTTGTGCCTAAAGTTGACAATCTGTACCCTATTGCCTAGTTCAAGGAACCCTATTGCTTGCTAGCAGCCATGCTTTGTAGGCTCTTTGGCCTTCGTAATTGTTCTGTCTTTAAAACTGAATGGGCTCCCATAGCACACCATGTGTTAACTACTAGCGAGTATTTCCCATGGGCTTCTATCTTGTCATCTGAGTTGAAGAACACTATCCAAGAGTACCAAAAGGCACCTACCCTGAAGAAACCACATTTCTACCTCTCGGCATATGTAATTGATGTCTTCTACTCAGAGTTCCAGTACCCAAACTTAGGTTGGAATTGGACCCCCACAGACCCGACTGTTCATATCTTATGTCACTCAGTGTTATGGTATGGGAATTATATCCCTTTATTTTATGATATCTATGATCATTTCATGGGCACTATTTACTTCAATATTTTTAGGCAAGAAGCACCTACGTTTTCAGCTAAAGCAAAAGCCTTCATCAATACGATAGGTGGCTGGTATGTTTATTAATATTTCTCATCCATCATAGTTTGGGGAAGTGGCAAATTCCACCTTCTACCCAGGATAGTTACTGACAGGTTAGTTATACAAGAAGTTTATTTTCAAACTATGACAGATGGTATGTATAATAAGCTTACTGGTCCTAGGTTGAAAGGATGGCCTAAGTTTTCTTTGAAAATTGGGCCACTGGTTATCCCAACATCAAATTGGGCTGCAGTGCTCGGTGATTAGCTGGATGCTCTAAAGTTGGGTCTTGCTCCCAAAAGGAAGCATGATCCCAAGAAACTTCTTGATGCACACCTCAAACAAATTCATGTTAAGATAGATTATGCCCATGAGACTGAACTAGCTGACTCTATTTACCAAGGATTCGACACCTTTTCTGAAGTGCTTGATAAGGCCAAGAATGCATAAGAGCAGCATAACATCTTGTAGTATCAGAAAGACCTTAACGCTAGTATCCTAAGCTACAGAACTATGCAGCTAAATCTAGTGGAGCAGGTAAGAAAAGAAAGAGAAGAAAAGGAGGCTCAGAAAGCTAAAGCTCCTCTAATGCTTACTTATACAGATGGGGAAAAAGGTAAAGCTCCCATGGATCCTCCTCCTCAGATAAAGACTGCTGAAGAAGGTAAGGTTCTGCTGCAGACAACTCATCAGTTCAAACAAGGGTTAGCACAAATGACCTCAGTTTTGGGTACTCAAGCAGTTGATCCTCCTAAGCTCACTGTGGATATCCAAGTGTCTACTACAGCTGCCCAGGAAGAAGATGATCTAATGATACTCGAGGCTAGTCCATCTAAGAGGAAAAAGATCCTTGCCTCTCCAACACATATTCCCCTTGAGGACATTATTGATTGTGACCCTGAGGTGAAAACGCATCCTCCAATATCAGTAACAGAAGAGGTAACTGAAGATTCACAGTCAGTTGTTGATTTGCTGAACCCCATTGAGATGGACCACTCTTTTTCTGATTAGCAGGAGTTACAGGTTACAGCATATCTTGATATAACAACCAGGGCACTTTTGTTGCTATCTATTCAAGAAATCTTTGCTTTGTCTTCAGGAATGACACTTCCATTTTCTTTATCACAGTTATATCACACTCTCACCACTACCACTATTCCATTCCCATACAACCCAGCCTTTTTGCTAGTCTATTATCAATGATTGCATAGGTTCAGTCTTTGACTGCCCCTCTACAATTACCCACCTCCACTTCATTATCCTTCACCACTGGTGAGACACCTTTAGTTTCCCATTCATCATCATCTGGTCATGTTGATAATCATGTTTCGCTTTTTGAATTTTTTTTCTCAGTTCATTCTTTAACTCAGGTTTTATCAGTCACTCGAGCCATCTCTACACCTTTGACTACCCCTCAAGTCACTGTGTCTATACCTAATCCTGTTGCCACTCAAACACCCTCACTGATCTCCATAGTAAGTGTTACTTATACCTCCACAACGTTGGTGGATGAGTATGTAGATGATGATATAGTCATTCTTGGAAGCTATTTTTACAGGCAAGATGAAAAAGCAGTAATGAAAAGAACCAGAAAGAGAGGTAAGGATCAACATGGGTTAGCTGCACCTATCCTTGACCAGATTATATGGTCTCAGCAAACAAATAACCCTCGAATTGAAGCAATTGAAACAGTTGCAGCCTTAGGGGCCTTTGCAAATGCAAATTTGGAGTCCATGTTATGGATAGGGAATTTGACCTGAAGGAAGAAGATATAAAGAATCTTGTAGGGGAACTAGCCTAGATCAAAGATCAACATGTAGTTTATGTTGCTGACCTCAAGAATATATGGGAAGACAGGTTAGAATATTTGGAAAAGAATAATTCTACTCTCCAGACTGAGATTCACATAGCAAAAGCTCAGAATGCTTCCAATGATGAAAAGATAGCTATTCTAGAAAGGCAAGCTGAGGATGCAACTGCAAGTGCAGCCTCCTCCAATTTTTCTATGTTTACATCCCTTAAGTTTAAGAATCTGGCTCTCCAAGTTAATCAGGAACATCACAAGTTGCTTGAGAAGTTATACATTGCCTTGGATGAAATCAAGGAAACTTATATAACTTTCTCTACGATGTCTTCTACCCTTGAACAACAGAAAGACAAGATACTCCAAGCATCCAAGGCAGAGGAGAAGGTTTCTGAATGGAAGGGATACATAAAGGATAGGCCAAAAGATATCCCAATTCTTAGCAGCTTCTAGTTTAAGAATATTAAAGCCTCACTGAACACTTGGCTGGACTTGAATGAGACAACTAAGGATATTATTAGAAAAAGGATATTATTAGAAAGTCTAAGGATATTTGCACCAGGAGTTGGTATGCAGTAGACAACATCATGGACGTTCTGCAGCTCCTACTTATGGATCCTATTCTGGAGGCATGCCCACCTAATTTCCGACTTGAAGAAATTGAACGCAGCTGTGAAGAAGCTGAACAGAAGATCCGAGCCCTTGATGAAGTCATCATTGATGACGTGGACATGTTGATTAGGAAACTGGTCATTATGGAGGGAAATATCCATATCTACCTTAATACTTGGCATAAGTTAGCCAAGCATGAAATGGAAAATAACACATGTAATGCTCAGCTTGGTTTAGAATCTCTCAATTATCCAAACATCGATGAGTTGTTAGAAATATGGGAAAAGTGGCGGGATTTTCTGGATCGATAGCCTCATCCGAACTTTGTAATCCCTATTTTTTGGGAATTTCCATTTGTACTCTGTTTTAATTCTTATTTTAGGAGGAATGCCTCTCGATGTTAGGGGTTGATAATTTTTGGGTTAGAAATCAACAGGAGATGATTGGAGATACTCTGTCTTAGCAGAGCTTTGTAATTTTGTTTACAGACTTCATTTATACAGTAAAGTAATCCTTTTGAATCATCTCTTATTTATTGTTCAAATTTCTTTGATAGTGTCTGATTTATTACTTCAAATTGTCATCTACAACATGTGATCTTTTGCCAGCATTAATTTACATAAAGATATGTTATACTGATTTCTCTTTACGACTGATCTATGTATCAAAATATTTTATTTGAATTTTTGTCAATTGAGATATTTTCTTTATTCATTTCTGCAAATGATCAACATTCGATTTAATCATTGTTAATTTTTCAGTTAACAAAGTGATTACAGGTTAATCTTGAAAGTGTTTACATACTTAAATCGTTGTCACTTAATTTTTATTAACTAATTATGATCTAAGTGAATAAGTAAATGCATCTTTTACGTTTCTGTTGAAGTTAACAAACATACTTATCCCTCTCACATCAAGATTGATCTGCACAACAACAAGCTTTTCCTTAGATTAGATCTAACCTAGTGTAGATCCTTTTGTCTTAAATAGGTTAAGTTAGAATGTACTAAGTTTTCCTACTTTTGTTTTCCTTAAGTGGAGAACCGATCTTAGTGATTGAAACACCAACTCATAGGGTTCCAGCGGAGGCCGAATATCCGTGGGAGATTTCCATATCAAACAGGCTGGGGATAGAAATTCCCTTGCATAGGGTCATTCGAAGCCTTTTAGTTTGGGTTTTCACCCTCTGTTGGGAGCCTTGGAACCCCTTCCAGCACCTTGCAATTTGTTAATTATTCAAAATTTACTTCAATCTGATCTAGGATCTTAACTAAGAGAACAACATGTACAACATATCAATCATGGACACAATAATGCAAGCACACAAGAGACACAGAGTTTACTTGGGGAAAACCATAAAGGTGAAAAACCCCAATAACTTCCTCAGAGATAGATAGAGCAATGATACAACCCAAGCATAAGAGATAGACAACTCCTAGCAGCAGCTTCTCCTCCTCCACAAGTGTGCCACTCTCCAAAGAGTGTGTGAGAATAGAATGATCAAATAGAGTGCCTCCTGCACTCTATTTATACATGACTTGACTTGCCTAATAACCTTTACTAGTTCGGTCTTAACTTAACCACATAACACAAAGCTGACTGGGCGACACCCAATAGGGTGGTCTAATAACCCTTTGACCCACATGGACGACCCCCAATAGGGTGGTCTAATAACTCTTTGACCCACATGAATTATACAGGGCTGACCCCAACAAGGTGGTCTAATAACCCATCAAGTATAAGTTACGACACTTACAATATAAATGATGACACTTCCGTATAGAGGAATAATAACATCTCTATAGGAATACAAACACATCCATATAGAGGAATACTGCCATCTCTATAGGATTACAATATACATATATGAAATACGTTCCGAAGTTACATATACATCAACACTCCTTCTTAACTAGGAAGGTATTTATCAACACATATCTGCTAGCACAAGTCTTCTTCTCTAGATCATCATCAGTGAATCATCGTCATCATCATTGCTGCTGCTATCTCAATCAATCTCTGAATCTACTCATCATAGGAAGTTCTATAGAGAAAGTCATTTTTCATACTAGATGTAGGCCCACCACCTGTAGGTATTCATCACCACTGGCCATACTGTGGAATACTCAGAACTAATTACATGCATCAACAAAACCTCAAAAGAGCATCCCAGGACTGATTACGAGCACACTGCTCAACCTATCAGATCTGCCAGGATCTTTTACATGTTGACCTTCACAAAACCTACTCAGAGCATCCCAGGATGTTACGAGCATAATGCTCTACTTGTCTGGATCTTGATAGAGCATCCTAGGTTGTTATGAGCACACCGCTCTACCTGTCTAGATTTTAAAGGATATTTTCTATGTGAACTTTCGCAAAACCTACTCAGAGCATCCCAGGATGTTACGAGCACACCGCTCTACCTGTCTGGATCTCGATAGAGCATCCCAGGATGTTACGAGCACACCGCTCTACCTGTACGGATTTTAAAGGATATTTTCTATGTGAAACTGTAGGGAAATCTACACAGAGCATCCCAGGATGTTACGAGCACACCACTCTACCTGTCTGGATCTCGATAGAGAAACCCAGGATGTTACAAGCACACCGCTCTACCTGTTCGGTTTTTAAAGGGACTTTTCTATGCTACCTGCACAACTTGTCCACGACCATATAGTATCAAACTGATACTCACCATACATCATCTTTATGTACATCATCACATGATCAACTTGATCATATAAGTATCCACCTGATACATATACAAATACATGATCTACCTGATCATATCCAACATCCAACATGATGCATACATACATACATATAAATGATCCAACTGATCATATCTAGCATCCAACATGATGCGTACATACATACATATAAATGATCCAACTAATCATATAGAGAAGAAACTAGAACATCATCCTAATGCTCATGATCCGGCGCTTACATCCATAGCCATGTGAAGGATCCTCCTTCCACCATGCTAGGAATGGCTATAGCAAATGTCTCCATCACTTCTTCCTTGAAGTGTCGCCGATCTGAAGAACACCAAGCCTCTCTCTGAAGTACTCGAACTTCACTAGGGCTAGTGGCTTCGTCAATACATCTGCAATATGCTCATCTGTCGCAACATACGGGAGCTTCACTGCTCCCCTCTGCACCATATCCCTGATATAGTGATATTTGATCTTTATGTGTTTCGACCTGTCATGGAACACCGGGTTCTCATACAGCTTCACACAACTCTGGTTGTCACAAAATATACCAGTAGCCTCCAGCGGTAGATCAAATAACTCAGACAATAGCTTACGAAGCCATACTGCCTCAAAACTAGCTGAACAAGCTACAACATACTCTGCTTCGGCTGTACTCAGTGCTACACAGGACTGCTTCCTCGTAAACCAAGAGGTCACACCTGATCCCATACTGAAGCAGCACCCAAAATTGCTCTTCCTATCTGCAGCACTGCCTGCCTAATCTGAATCAACATAACCCTATAGGTTAAACTTTTGATTCACATCATACTTGAGCCCATAATCAACTGTACCCTTCAATTACCTCAGAATATGCTTTACAGAAACCAGGTGAACACTCCTCGGATCCGTCAGGAACTAGCTCAATGTGTTCACCGCAAAGCAAATATCTGGTCTCGTGTTTGTCAGGTACATAAAGGACCCAATCATCTGATGATACATAGTGATATCAACCAACTCAGATGAAGCTTCAGGTTTGATTCCATAGGTGTGGCCATGGCCTTGTAGTCCATCATCCCAAACCTCTTCAGGATCTCTACTGCATGCTTCCCTTGTCCAAGGAAGATTCCATCTGCACTCTGCCACACCTCAATGCCTAGAAAGTAGTGCATCATACCCAAGTTCTTCATCTCGAACTCGGCTGCAAGCTTCCTCTTGGTATCGGCAATCAAACTATCATCTCTTGTTACAAACAGGTCATCCACATACAGGAGTACTATCACAGGATTTCCTTCCTCAACCTTGTAGTAAAGGTTGGAATCTGCTTTTCTCTTGGTAAATCCAAAACTAGATAGAAAGCTGCCTATCCTACCATACCAAGTTCTGCACATATATGACTCCCTGTCATGTGTCTCAGAACTAAGTGACTGCTCCACATACACTTCCTTCTTGACTACACCATTCAACAAAGTTGTCTTGAAATCCATCTGGTGAATATTCCACTTCATCACTACAGCCAAAGCAAGTACTAATCTGATGGAAGTGGATTTGGCTATAGGAGCAAAAGTCTCTATGCTACTACCTGCAGCATGCTTGATCTTTCTAGATCCACATGGAAGTCATGAAAGACTTCTCTTCAGGTCTGGGACTGCATCCCAAACATAGTTCTTCATGATCGATTGGTACTCCTCGATCATGGCATTCTTCCCGAATCTTGGAAACTTCAATATCTTCAATAGATAACTTTGTTGCTGAACAAATGTTGTAGTCCTTATTTTGTAGGTGCTCGTATACGATCTTTCCTACAAAACAAGTTAAATTGCATGATTAGAAACATCTCATAGTTTTCAGGACAAATTCTTACACATACATAAATATGTCATACAATCATGCAATTATCTTAGCCAATGCTTCAATACAACATTTATCCATATCGCGTAACTTTCTAGATGCCTTCCAATCTCTACCAGAACATTGCTAAGAGTTTGCACAAATCCCAACATGTCAGCAAAGAGGTTTCATTCTAGATAAGTAGCAATGGAATGTTGTACAGTTCCATAGGCCACTTACCCATGTATATTAGTAGTATATTTTTCATCAATGCAACTTATCTAATATGCATAATACACAACCGAATTCTACGAACATGAGTATATACATTATTGAACAGTATTAGTTAAAGAATAAAATATGCAAGGAATTATAATTCAAATACTTATCTTTGTTTGTTTGTTGGGTTGACTCCCTCTCAATCTTTGCTTCTTTTCTGCAACTCCATTTTGATGTGGATTGTGAGAAGTGGTCAACTCCCTTTGAATATCTGCATCCTTGTAGAAACTACTGAAGTGTGCTCCTTCTTTATCTTTGCTTCCTTGCAGGAACAACTGGAGTGTGCTCCCTCTTGATATTTGCTTCCTTGCAGGAACAACTGGACTGTGCTCCCTCTTGATCTTTGCTTCCTTGCAGGAACAACTGGAGTTTGCTCCCTCTTGATCTTTGCTTCCTAGATTACCTGTCCTTGAACTTGTATCCATCACTGGATTGGTATGTTAGCTAGTTATCTCTAACATATCCACATGATGTCTTCTTGTTCTCTTCAATGACTTGTGCTAGTAACCTGCATATCTCATAGGTTAACCATTATAGAACCAAGTTATACATACCTCACAAATAGATCTTCGAAGTGATTCATGACAATGGATGAATCTTTGTCCTCATGTCATCATGATCATATGTTCTTGAACTAGAACATGATTTGTCTTTCTTGGTGTACCTTTCATGTTAGCGGGAAACATAAACCTCATACAACACCACAATGCATTAGTACAATCATAAGTGTCAACACCCTAATCAATGAATATCTTCTATCATGAATTCATAATTTTATTAAGGTGATACGAGAAGTCTAAATTTAATCAAGACTGTACTAACCGTAATAACATGAAGATAAACATACCATAAACTTAATCATGAACAAATCTCGAAGCATACCAAGATGAGTCATACCTGTCGATATTGCTTGTAATCTTCTTATGTAAGGCCTTAGCCTCATCTCCCTATGAAACATAAACTTCTTCACTTATGTAGGTGACCAATCCATTCTCTTCTAGGATTAACCCAATCCACTTGATTTGCAAGAACTGGATCTGGAGTTGGATTAGGGTTTGTCAGAGAAACCCTAAAAATTAAAACTTTGAATTTCAAACTTCTGAAAGGATAGAAATATGCGCCTTGATGCGCTGATCAAGCTGGTATACTCATAATTTGAAAACTACAAAGTTTCACCCCTCAAATTTTCCTTTGAAACTTCCGGATTCACTGGACATGACCCCAAAATAGGGTTTGATAAATCCCACCCTTCAACCCAATCAAAAGGTTCGATCCAAAGCTCTAAGATTCTATATTTCTGAGGAGCTTCCAGACATGGTCACAGATTTCAAAAATTTTCTTTTTTGCAGAAGCCCTAATTTTCCACTTTTCCGATCAAAGTCTCGAACTAGGGTCTGATCAAGTCTGGCCTTCTGCCCAACCAAAAATTATGATCTTGGTCTCTAAATTTTGATTTTGATGAGTAGCATTCATCCGTAGTCTTCGATTACAAAAATTCCAACTTTCTCCGAAACCCTAAATTCCGGAAGCCATGAATGAAGGTGCTCAAAAATAATTCTGTTTTGACAAAAATATGTACGTGATTGTTTCTCGTGTAAATCCAAACTTTTCAATCCACGGGGTTTGAAAACATTTCCTATGATAGCTCGACCTGTCATCTTTCCAACCCCATAGATATGACCTCAAATGGATTCTCTGAGAGAGAGTTATTCCAAGTGTCGCAACGTGACCTGTTTATGGGATAAAACAGGAGAGCGAACTTGTACGGTGTGCCACGTGTCACTAGTTCCATTTCAGCCTCTAAAAATGTTACCCAAGAAAGTACAGTCCATTCACTACTTGTCACGTGTTACTAAATTTCATTTGGAGCTTCCTATCCCAAGTTATGACCCTTTTTCCAAGGTCACCTATTTATGACTGAGATCTCGAAGAGGCAGAAACCCTATATTGTACAGATCATATATCACAAAGTACAATGAATTAGAGGTTTTCCTTTTGACACAAGGTACATGGGGATCTTAGCTTCGCCCTGTATGATTTTCAGACCCTGAAACCTCGCTGAAAATTTATTTATAGCGAAAGTTCTATTATGACTGGTTTTTTCTATATGAAGCCCTAGGTTCGTAATTGCAACAAGTGTCACACATGCCATACCATGCCTTCTTTCAGGCTAGCTCTGATACCATATTAATTTTTCAGAATTTACTTCAATCTGATCTAGGATCTTAACTGAGAGAACAACATGTATAGCATATCTACAGCATATCAATCATGGACACAATAATGCAAGCACACAAGAGACACCGAGTTTACTTGGGGAAAACCATAAAGGTGAAAAACCCCAATAACTTCCTCAAAGATAGATAGAGCAATGATACAACCCAAGCATAAGAGACAGACAACTCCTAGCAGCAACTTCTCTTCCTCCATAAGTGTGCCACTCTCCAAACAGTTTCTGTGAGAATAGAATGATCAAATAGAGTGCCTCCCGCACTCTATTTATACATGACTTGAATTTCCTAATAACCTTTACTAGGTTTGCCTTAACTTAACCACATAACACAAGTCTGACTGGGACGACACCCAATAGGGTGGTCTAATAACCCTTTGACCCACATGGACGACCCACAATAGGGTGGTCTAATAACCCATCAAGTATAAGTTACGACACTCACAATATAAATGATGACACTTCCGTATAGAGGAATAATAACATCTCTATAGGAATACAAACACATCCGTATAGAGGAATAATACCATCTCTATAGGAGTACAATATACATATATGAAATACATTCCAAAGTTACATATACATCAACACAATTACCCTGCACCCCCGAGGCCTCAATAGGATCATATATTAATTTGAAATATTAGCATTTTCAAAATTATGAAAAACATAAAAATATCATTTATTGATCATTATATAGCTATACGTGGACAATAACAAAGGATTTGAATCTGAAAATGGAAATATCTTTCTTATATGAGAGATCATCAAACTCATTTCACATCCCCATCAAACACATATTCAACCGCTTATAATTTTATTGTAACTATCCACTTTATAAGTCATTCGGGTCAGTGGGATCATAGTTTAAATTCTGACGTTGAACATCTTGTCCCCTAGGAAGTGCATCATGATCACTAACACTTAAGCAAACTGCTCAAAAAAAGAAGAAAAAAAAGTGGAATAATTTAGCAGTGCAAAACATTCTAATAAAACGAAACAAAGATGTGATCATTTTCAATTTTTCATTTGAGCTTTCAAATTCATGAATGGCAATTCTTTAAAGGTTGTAAGATGAGCGACTATTATTTAAGCTTAGTTAACATTATTCAAATGTTCATGATGCCGACCAGGAAACACCAAAATCAGTCATTTAAATGGAGAGCACAAGGTATGTTATATGTTTATCTTCCTCTTTAATGAAAAATGCACATATTTAATGTTTTTGATATTATGGGTTTAATGGAAACGCCTTTTGATATTTTGGGTTCAATGTCAAACTGCAGTTTCAGATCAATTATTGTGGAGTTCCATATGGGCAGTGGGGTTATATTTCATATTTCAAAAATTCCCATTATTAGCAAACATAATTAGGGTGTATTACACAGCTTATCGTGCTACAACAACCAACTTTCACATGAACAATGATCATTGATACAATTAGAAAAATTAAATTGGGACTTCACAATTTGAATTTTTTGTAGTTGTTGCATAATCTAGGCCTTCGTATGCTTAGAAAGTGCACAGTTCATAGAGTTTGATCATAGGGTCCAACCATTTTCTTATTCTCAATGTTACAATGTGCTCAAAAATTGATTAGTACCATTATTTTTTAAGTTCTTTATTACTAGTTGGAGCACCTAATCATAATCTTGTTGGTGGAAGTGCCGGTCCAAGTGAAACAAGAATTACCAAAGAAGATGATCAATTTCCAAGCATACATTTGTATCTTAATCTGTTAGCATTCTGCATTTTAGTGGAACATTTATGCCTTATGTCTACAGCCTCCAGTGAGTTGAGGAAAATAAATTTTTCCCTTCCTGAACAATTACATGGAGATGTTAAAAGTTCATCTATCTTATACCATTTCATTTGATGTAGAAGACACCGCTTTCTGATGCTGATGGGGGTCACCTTGAATTCTTTACTTTAACTGTCAAATATACCATGAAGTTTTGTTGTATTTGCTACATTTTATAACATTTGAATAAATGTGTGAAGAGGGGCCTTCTATATGCTCAACGAAACATCTATCTTTCATATAAAAAATCCAATGCTTGGTTTGATTGATTAACATGCCCAAGGGGCATTGTTGTTCACTGAATGGGTCATTTGGGTCATGAGTGTGGGTGCACCATTACATATATTTGTTCGACATCGCATTCAAAATTTTATCTATGTCAATGTCATATTGATCCCCGATGGCATTGAAACATTTAGGAGCTAGTTTAGGTACCATGAAAAGGAGATAGTAGGCTTGGAAGGAACAATCAAAAGGATTGCATCGAGATTCGGAGATTATTGAAAAGGATGGGATTTGGCTGAAAATTCAGTTTGGATTTTTATATTGTGTTCATGTTCATTTTTATATTTGACAAAATAACATTTTGAATGGTTATAATTCAAAATGAAATGTTTCGGTCAATACATTCCAACTCGAAATCCTGGCTAAGGGGCATAATACATTCCTTGAAAGTGTAATTAATGATGCTTACATAAAATTTGAATTGTGTGCTATTATCTCCATTGCTTCCCCTATGTAAACCTGTGTAAACATTTGGTGTGGTATACCATGTTAGCATAGGTACGCGTTGGGCATGCATGCTCACTAAGTAGTGCATGGCATGCATGGTGACACCATGTTTTTATAATCAAGCTTGTCCCCTATCACTCAGTGAGCACCTGTTTTTTCTATCTTATAGTGGCGGAGATAAATACAATGACATCTATCTTGTCAACATCTATTGAGAAATATTTTACTATTTGAATGAAAATTCTGAAAAAGTTGTCCCACTATCTGGTTTTCTTAGTGTTTGCATGCAACATAGTTGGCAATATCTAAGGGTTAAAGCATTGATGAGAGGCTCATGTTGACAGAGCAGCTATGGTGGATGGATGCTCTAGAGAAGGGAGAAGCCACCCAGGGAGGCTCAAGTAAAGGATGTAGCAGTGCCTTTGAACAATTCATCCATGAATTTCTAAAGAAAGCCATAATGCAGATCCAAACTGCGCATTTTTCACTGATTTCTTCAATCCGTTTTTTATTCAAAAGATGTTCAAATTCTACTGTACAAATACTATGTTGAAACAAATCTTTCATGGTATCCAAGGAAACTCGAAATTCTGATCTTCATGCATGAGTTGCAACAATTTAAAAGTGTCGAGGATTCCCTTCTATGGTTACCGAAGCTCTGTATGCATTCAGCTTTAGATTCTTGCTCTGCAAGCCACTCAAAACAACCTTGCAGCTTCTGCTACATATCCAACAGGTTTATAAGGATCGACTAAAGTAGCTTACAGCAACTCATCTGAAGCTAAAAATCCTTCATTTTTGTTATGCTCTATAGCAGCGCCAATCCTACAATAATGGATCAGGCTCACGTATCTGGTTCGTTGTCTCTGCGTTGAATGATTTTCATTGGATGATTTTCTTCTGGTGATCTCTGACATCGAACATGTTACTATCACTACAAATAAAGGTGAAATCTAAAGTACATGAATGCTACCCTCGATGCAACCAACGAGCTTGTAATTGTTGCATGTTGAAAAATGGATGAACCTGTAGAGGCACAATGAATGTAAATTTCATAAAATTATGTGATTTAATGAAGGGACAACTGTGCCAGGTTAATTATGAAATCCCACACTAATTGGGTTATAATTACTGTGTGTTCTGTGCTTAACTTGTTGTGTATTGGGATAGTTGGTTAAGTGGACTTTAAAGCCTATAGTGTTCTTGGTTAGTTCTATCTGTGTGTTTGTGGCTTTGAGATCCTATAGGGAATAAATGTATAAATCCAAGGGCTTGTTGTGCCCTTGCTTTGGGTTCTTGTGTTGGTTGATGGTTAAATTCTATAGGGGATTCTTGTCCCTTTTACATCACAAACCCAATTCTAGAAAACTTTTATATAGAAAACACAAATCAAACAAATCAGTGGTTGCAAAATTTGGAAAAATAGAGATTTTTAACAGTAAAAAGTACAAAGATGCATATAGGACCACAAGAAACAATAGCAAATATGGAAATACGTGGGATCCAGATACAACTCTGGTATCTCCATAAAAAATGGTAGAATAACTTACCCTATTTAATGCCTAAAATCTTTGAATACGATGATTTTTTAGCTGCAATTGCAAGCTTTATCCTTGTGTATATCGTGACAATGATCATATTGAAGAATTTTTTTGTATTTGTGGCAGAAGAGAGTAAATACATGTTCCAGTTGGCCTAGAGGGAAATTGAAACGATAAAATCATTTCTTATACAAATAACCAATGTAAATAATACAAAGGATCCATAATGGGCAAATAATCGAATATATAATTAATAAGATAATTAATGATGATTTTACAATGAGGATGTAGCCGCATATATAGAGCTTATATGGTGACTACTCACCAAGGGTTATGTCTCTTAGTTAATATAATTAACATTATGTTTTATTTTATTTTATATATGATTCATATTATTTTAATATTTTATCGGTTACATTGCCTCTCTCTTAGAAAGGCTGTGTCCTCAAAGCCTTATAATGTTGTCACATCGTTCCTTGTGACGTTGTAGCTGACGAAACATGTCGATACGAACTTCTAAGTGTAAAGCATAACTTACGATAAGTTGACGGATCAATCCATCCAAAATTGATTTGTTGCTGACTGTTGGGATTCTCTATTGATCTGTTGTCAGGAGCTTTGAGCACATTAGTACCATTATCTTTCAACAATTCCCACTTTTTAGGATACTGGTTTATATGGATGGGGTGTCGATAGGGAGTTATTGTTTTTTTTTTTTACCAGATTGTTTTCTTTCTGAACTGATGAGGACTAAATTTGTATTTTCTTCTTTTATCTCAAAGTAGATTTTAGAGTCTAAGGGATTTGATACATCCTCTTTTGAATTTGGTCCAACTTATTGGGTAACGAGTCTTTTTCTTTTTTAATATTTCGGGTCATTTCTTCTTGCGCTTTCTTATCATCTTTAAGCTTCTGAATTTGATCCATTAGATCTTGTTTGTGCTTCTTGACGTGACCATTTTCGTCAATGTTTTCTAATAGTTTCTTCTGAAGATCTTGATTCTCCTCTTCTAGCTTTGGATTCTATTGTGCTTTATCCTTCGTCTTTTTTATTTGAAGAAGCAATTTATGATTATGATCTTTGAAACGAGAGATCTCTTCTTCTTTATCTGTGACGATTTTGTCGAATTATGACTGCAGCTTTTGATTTTCTTGCGAAATGACCATGGCGATATCCTTGAAGTATTTAGATGCCACGACTTTTGAATCTAACTTCATTCTAACATCCTGTAATGTGACTTGCTTCTTCTTATACAAAAATGTTAAAAAAAATTTCTTCATATTTAAGATAATTGTCTCTAATGTTTTCATCCAAGATAAGCTAATAATGATGTCAACTTCATTTAGATAAATAGTCATAACATTGAATTGGGATGTGAACTTATATTCATCAATTTCCAGTTGTAAGTCCCTAATTGCATATTGCTTCTCACCCCATTTATCTTTCTTTTTTATTATAATTAGTTCTGGGACGAATAATTGATTTCCCAAGGTGACATTAATGAGATTTTCCTCAATGGTTGGGCAAATAGCAATGCTAACAGGATTTATTTGAATAATCCCTTCAAGTTTTAGTACGTCAATGGCTACCTTTGAGCAGGTCTTCAGGAATCTTCCTCTTTTGTCACTTTGAGACTCCATTTTTTTTCCCAAATAATAATAATTGTTATTAAAATTTAATAATTATAATATTATTAATAAATATAATATAATAATTATAATTAATGATAATAATAATATAATAATTGTTTTTGGAGTTGAAGGATATAAAAATGGTGTGGATTGGGTGGTTCGGAGGAATGAATGTTACCTTCCCCACCCAAGTTCAATTCTCAGTTATAAATTTTGAGTATATTATTTTCACAAATGCTTCCAATATAGTTGGAAAATAAAACATGCACTCTTTATAAGAAACCACGTACTTCTTTGTTTTTACTTTTTTATTTCTTTTAACTTTTTTTACTTTTTTTGTTTTTACTTCTTTGTTTTTTTGTTTTATTTTTCTTTCTATATTCTCTTTTATTTTTACTTCTTATTTTACTTCTTTGTTTTTACTTTTTCTTTTATTTTTACTTCTTTCACTTCTTTGTTTTTCTTTCTATATTCTCTTCTCTTTTTACTTATTTTTCTTCTTCTTTTTCTTCTTTTCTTCTTTTTCTTTTCTTTTACTTTTGCTCTTTTTTCTTTTACTTCTTTGGGCCAAGGTCCTAGATTTTAGGGAAACCCTAAAATGGTGGCTACAAGCCTGGATCAACAACGCGGCTCTGATACCAAGTGAAAAGATAAAATCATTTCTTATACAAATAACCAATGTAAATAATACAAAGGATCCATAAATGGTCAAATAATGGAATATATAATTGATAAGATAATTAATAATGATTTTACAATGAGGATGTAGCCGCATATATAGGGCTTATATGGTGACTACTTAGCAAGGGTTATGTCTCTTAGTTAATATAGTTAACATTATGTTTTATTTTATGATTTATATTATTATATACACTATTCATATTATTTTAATATTTTATTTGGTACATAAATTTTGAAAGGAAGATTAACATTGCATGAGCCCGATAGCAGAGGCGGCAGCTGCATGCTCACATTGCTAATCGAATTCTTCTCTGCTGAGCAAATCCATTCTCACATTCTCATCGATCTTATCATTGGCGGAATTTGTAGATGAGAAGGAAGGCACTGTAGTCAGGCGATGATGAGAAGGTTCCTGCAGTGCAATGAAGGTGGAAGCGGTGCACTGAAAACCATGGCAGTGACGAGGCAGAAGGTGTAGATGGTGCTATGAATATGGAGGCGGTGCAGTGCAAACCATGGTGGTGACGAGGCGGTGCAGGTGCATGTCAGATAATTAATAAAGCTTTCTAAAACCAAGAATAACTAAGAAGGATTTTTGAAAACCAAGAAGACCGTCGTCGGTCCGGAAATAAAACCCTCAACCTCTCAACCAATTGCATGAGACATAATTTGACTTTACTTTGAAAAAATAAATAAAAGAAATAATACTTAATGTAGGACTTAGGATAAATGAAACATAAATTGACTTTATTTTGAAAAAATAAATAAATAAATGATACTTAATATAGGACTTAGGATAAATGATATAAATTTTTAGTCAAAACACTAACTAATAGTGTTTGAGCAAATATAGAAAACAATATACCATTGGGGAGGTATAATAATAAATATAACAAATGCAAAACTAACATGATAATCAAATACATTAAACTATATATCTGTATTGTTTTATTAAACATATATACATGTCACTGCAGTGTTTATCGAATTTTCTATGAAAGTGATGCAATATACACAATTTCAACAAAGAAAAATAAGAGATATTATGTACTTTTCGTGTGGGGAGCTATAGTAAAAGTAAAAGGTATGGGTTATTTAGGTAAGGGAATTTTTAATAATAATTAATTTGATTATTTAAATAATTTTTTCTCTCAAAATAATAGTTATAAAAAAGATCATTCCATATATTTCCAAATGCTCAATTACTTAAATTTAAATGATTTAAAATTTATGAATAAAGAAATTTAATTATTGTTCTATTTTAATTTTTAATAAAAAAGCTATTATATAATATATATCATCATTAATTTTACATATATAAGGCTATAATATAATGATAATTTACAAAGTGTATATATCTTACTTCTTTCACATTTGAATTTATAAATTTTTTTACGTGGAAACAAGTGTTTTTAACGATTAAACCTAATTAGTTATATAAAATAAATTAATAATTGCTTTTAAAAATAAAATAAAATAAATATTTTTTTTTTACAATCAATCTATTCAATATTGTAAAAGAATACATAATTACAATTTAAATAAAGAAAAAACACTACTACTTGAAATCATTATAATTAATCATATAAAGCAATAATAACTAATTGGTATAAGTAATGATAGTATCAAGTTTTAATATTTCTTCATTAATAATTTAACTTCAATTGTATTCTTCGTTAATCATTGAACTTCCCTAAGTTATTATAAGTTGGTCCGTAAAAGACTTTGAGGCTATCTCAATTAAGATTTGGCCACGGTTATGATAGATATAGTAGAAAAAAAAATGCAACACAACTCACTTTGCAAATAGACGACACTCACTTTGCAAATAGACTAGTTGATCGTTATAACTATCAATATTTCAAGACATCAATGGTGTACTATTTCCATTAGTATATGAACTAGAGTCTTTGGTTTTGATATATGAGGGTGACCTTAATCATGTCATGGGTATAACTTAGGAATAAATACTCATACCGTTAAATGGATTTGCAATAAGGAGGGTAAAGAGTTAATCACTAGTTCAACCATAAATGTATAAGGGATAAATCATAATTTGTGAAAACTAAACATTACTTTAAAACTTTATAAAAAACAAATTTTTATAATTTTTTATTTCATTTTTTTTGAATTTTTTATTTCAAATTTTTTATAATCTTTTATTTTTATTTTATATAATCTTTTATTATTAAAACTTTAAATATCATCTAGTTTAATATCTAAGTATCTAAATATTTAAAAAAATGATATTTACATCAACTTAATTATCATATCCTTTTGTGAATAGAAAACTTGTGGCTAGTGCACCCTCGTAGTTCACTCCTCTCTCAAGAAGGGATTATTTTCTAAAACCTAGTTTTAAGTTTATGCTTTTAAATTTTAATGGTATTATAGAATGCATTAGAAGAAGTGATTATTTTCTAAAACCTAGTTTTAAGTTTATGCTTTTCAATGCATTGCATTATAGACTTTAAAGTATCTTATATATAACTATAACTATAACTTTGTATTTTATTTATTTGTTTATAATTTTGTATTTCATTTGGTTGTTCGTATTTTTTTTTTTATAATTTTTGAATTTGTTTAATGTTTAAATAAGTATTATATATATATATATATATAACACTTTGTATTTCATTTGTTTATTTATAATTTAATAATTTTTGAATTTGTTTAATGTTTAAATAAGTATTATATATATATATATATATATATATATATATATATATATATATATATATATATATATATATATATATAACTAACACTTTGTATTTGATTTGTTTATTTATAATTTAGAGTTTGTTTAGTGTTTGAAAGTTAATTTTCTTTATAACTTTGTATCTTATTAATTTAGAATTTGTTTAATGTTTGAGGGTTTTTTTTAAAAGAATGTTTATTTTTATTTTTTTATAATCGTTAAAAAGAAAAAAAAACATAAGTTATTTAATTATATTTTTATTATTATTTTTTAATTTCACGTTTTTATGTTAAGATCGTATTTAATTGTGTTTTTTTTAATTAAATTATCTTCATGTTTTATTATGTTATATTAAATATTTTTCATCAATTTAATTTATAATTTTATTTGGGAGATTTTGCATTTTTTTGAGTTATTGTAAAACCTTCTATTAATAATACAAAACGACTGAAATCCCCATCTCGTTTAAGAAACAGCTTAATCAGGATGAAAAATCTATTTTAGTCTTACATGAAAGAATCCAAACAAAAAGAAACCTACTCACATGGAGGAAACTAGGTGTTGATTCATAGAAACAATAAAGCATATCCATGCTGTGAGTACACTATTATCAAAATTATCGTCACTATTATAGACTGTCATGCTAGCAAGCCATACAAAAAATTCCCAAGGATTTCTATAATGTTGCATATAAAACGTAGACTACTAAAACAGCAAAGCTTTGGAACTAGTTATACCCGACTCAAAAAGTCATGAGTAGCAACCTTCGGGCCTTGATTCCCCTTAGCTTGTCTGATTCTAAACAACATTCTCACACCCTTGGAAACTTCATCAAGGCACCGATGTATTTCCTCAATGTTGTCACAAATGACATTAATTAGATGATGCACATCTTCCTTTTATAACACCCTACGCCCATCTTCCATTGTCGCAATTGCTTCAAGCATGCTCCCTGAGTACCATGATAGTCATAGAAGGAGAAGATGGACTTCCCATTTCCCTCAAGAGATTTTCCCAATATTCCTTCTCCAACTAGCCTTTAATGTCCCTCAATTGATCAATTTCCTTGTCTTGTAGAGTAGTAGCACTTGGGTACCTCTAAGAAAGCTTACATCTTCTTAAATACTAAGACCCAAAGTTGTAGGATAGCGAGTGGGAAAGATGCTGATCATTAGTAAAATCTCCAACATGGATGGCATAATCGATCGTCAAGGACAAGCTTTAGCATGGCATATATCTCGAGATGGCCAAAGTATCTCATATGGATACATTTCCATTTCCTTCACAGATCAAAGATGGCCCAAACGTGATTGTTGTACCTTGGATCCAAAACCTCCTTCGCATTGATCTGAGCATTTAATGCCGGCCACTTATTGCCATAAGAATCTAACCTTGCACCTTGATTCCACCCTAATCCGAGTACTATCCATATCCACACATGTGCGCATAGGGGGGCGGTTTACATCCCCATAGTTGAACATCCTCCACAAGTAATGAGTGAGATTAATCATTTAAGATAGTGGCACATGCATACTCACTACATCCGGCTAATCGACATTAAATGAGGTTATGAGGGGCCATATTCTCAGTACATCCGGTTTGAAATATTGTGAACTTATTTAAATACATGTTTTCTCTTTAAAAAAATTTAAATTATTTTTAATAACTTTATTATACTAGATTACATTGCTAGCCTTTAAAGTGTACATCAACTTTATGTATAATTATTTTATTTTTCATTTTAAAAATGTTAAGTCAATATTTTATTTTAAAAAATTAAATTATTTTTATCAATATTATTATACTAAAAAACGTCATTAGACTTATTATGGTAAACATATTCACTTAAACCTTGACCTTGGCCTCTAGTCGTTTGCGTTCATAATACCCCAATGCATTTGACTAGGCATGACTTTTATGAGAACTTATTCAATTTGACTAGGCATGATTTATATGAACTGAGAGGCGCTCTATAGCTCAGTATGGGGGAGATGTTGTTAGTCGAGTGTTTGTCGAGTAACAAAATAATACAAAGTAAACCAAAAAAGAATAATACAAAATAAAAAGTAATAAATATTATGTCGTCCAGAACAAAAAAGAATAATACAAAGTAAAAAGTAAATATGAGACTTAAACTAGAGACTTTAGAGCTTAGGATTATGTGATAAATATTATATCGGCCATAAACAAAAAAGAATAATACAAAGTAAAAAATAAATATGAGACTTAAACTAGAGACTTTACTTTTTACCTTTAATACAAAGTAAAAAGTAAATATGAGACTTTAGAGTGTTTGTCGAGTAACAAAATAATACAAAATAAAAAGTAATAAATATTATGTCGGCCATAAACAAAAAAAAAAATACAAAGTAAAAAGTAAATATGAGACTTAAACTAGAGACTTTACTTTTTACCTTTAATACAAAGTAAAAAGTAAATATGAGACTTTAGAGTGTTTGTCTAGTAACAAAATAATAAAGTAAACAAAAAATAATAATACAAAGTAAAAAGTAATAAATATTATGTCGGACATAAACAAAAAAAGAAAAATACAAAGTAAAAAGTAAATATGAGACTTAAACTAGAGACTTTAGAGCTTAGGATTAGGTGATTAGGTGGCTCGGGTTTTGAACTCAAGGAGCTATTCAAGGAGAGGTTTGCATCTCGAGAGATTTGATCCCTCTCGGTGCTTGATAGAGCCTAGGATTTTGATCTAGATGAGTAATACCCCAATGCATTTGACTAGACATGACTTTTATGAGAACCCATTCAATTTGGTTTGGTAGATGTGATAAAGGATTCAATGAACATCGGCATTGCATATGAAAGAACGTGGACCATTGAATAGGTAAACACGTTTGACCACGAGTCTTTGGAAAAGGTATTACATGATTCATAGCTTGGGGAGTGGATATTATATATTGGTCGAGCTAATTTGTGGTAGATGATCACAACATAATTGGGTGAGATATTATTAAAAAAATGATGATGATAAAATGAGTAATAACATGAACAAATATGATTTAAACATCGTCTTCATTGGGTGGAGAGTCCATCATGGGAGGACAACCCCTCTTAACCATCATGACTCATTAACCTTGACTTCATAAAAAATTTAACCTCAACTTCATTAAACCCTATGACAGAATAAAAATAAAAATAGAGAATAACACTAATACTTATCCGCGTAAAGATCCGTGAGATGTAGAACAGTTGGTGGTGGGTGATGGTTAAGACACCCTTAAGCGGAAAGGTCACCGGTTCGAAACCCCACAAATACTAAAATCAAATCATGCTAAGGGTTTGTGCAGTCCAGGCCGGCTGCAATCCCCGGGTGATTTTGACGGATTAGATGCCCTTGGTTTGTGGTCTCTCAGCCAATGGTGAACCTTGCTAGTCAGGGGGTACTACCACTTGCCAACAAGAAAAAAAAACACATATCTGCGTAAAAATGGTTAATGAGTTATGTCTCATATTTCAAATACATGCTCAAAATCTAATGAGATTTTTAATTTTGTGAAGGATTTAAGATGGAAATCGGACACCAATGGATATAGAATGCCAACCTCCCAATTTTATATTATGATGTGAACTATTGTTTGCTTTGAAATATATTAGTATATATTCATTTTTAAAAAGGATCTATTAAGTGTTTATAGGGATTAAATCTTTCTAGGTACAAATCCTTTTTTAGAGTATAAATGTTGAGGAAGCCTTTTAATTTGTAGTTATATATATGTGTTGTTATAAATGTTTAAATTTAATTTGATGTTACATGTTTTTTTATAATTACGCAATAGGCGTTTCACCATGGAGAAGCATGAGCTCCACGTCGGCTAGATTCCTCGCTCGTAGAGTGAATGGAATCCCACAACGTGGCTGCGCATTCCTCCTCTCCTGTTACTCGTCCTCCCGGCCACGCCCTCTGCTAAATGCATAACGCCTCATGCTGCTCACCTACTTCTCCCACTGCTCCTTCCTTCTCGCCCTCGTCGGCGCTTCCCATCATGTTGCTCGCCCACTTCTCCCGTCAGACAAAATCCAGAAAATGAACAACACAAAGTTGTAAACAAGGAAATTGTTTTGTAGATTTATTGTTTTTTTGGTGACTGGTTCGCATGCCACAAATTTGGAAGAATCTCGCTGCATGTTTTTTTGGTGACCATTTCGCAAATTTATTGTTTTTCGGCGATTGGTTCGCGTGTTTTATGATGTACTAGCCGACTAGAGAGAGAGACCATGAATTTGCAAGAATCTCACTGCATGTTTTTTTGGTGACCGTTTCGCAGATTTATTGTTTTTCGGCAATTGGTTCGCAGGTTTTATGATATAAGAGCCGACCAGCGACAGTGACCAAGAAATTTTAAGAATCTCGCCGCATGTTTTATGATATAAGCGTCGATTGGCAGGAGCATTCTCCTTCACTTCGATGCTACAGCCGGACTTAAGAACTCAATAATTTAAAAAAGTAATAATCATTTTATTGTTTAAATTTTTATTGAAATAAAATTTATTTTATTTTTAAGTAAAATTAAATAAAAATATATTTTTTAAATATTTTATTAAGTTAATTTCAAATATTAACTTAAATCATTTTAATAACAAATAATAATAATATATAATCGTTTTGAACATATAATTTATTTATTTTATAATATATAAAAGTTTTGAACATATAATTTATTTATTTTAGTTTTATTTTTTATGTATAATAAAATCATTTAATTTATTTTTTAATAATGAAATATTTTCTAAATAATATTATTTATATTAATTTTTTTTAAATAATATTATTAATATTAAAACAAATTTTAAATAATATTATTAATATTTTAAAATATATATTGTAAATATTATTGAATGTTTGAAAAAGAAGAATATTAATATTAATATTAATATTACTAAATTATGAGTGAATATAGAACATATAATTTTTTTATTTTTTTATATATTAAAAACATTAAATCATATTTAAGTTTTAATTAAATTTTTATGATACTTTTTAAGTTGATATAATAGGTTTTTTTTTTTAATTTTGAGATAAAAAATAAATATTTGGTTTTAAAAATAGTGTTAATTGCTTCAATTTACAATTGAGCATTTTTTTTTCATATTCAAAAGGATATTTATTTATTCACAAATTCAAATATATAGATATTTTCTTTTCATTTAAATAATTCATCTTGTTAAAAGTCTCAAAATATTATTAAAATTAAGATGGATATCAACAAAATCAAAGTTTAAAGGCAAAACAAATTTTAGTTTGAATTAGGGATGTCATATTGTGAGTACAATGAAACCTATGTTCTCTTTTGGCACTGGTGCATTGAATCCTATGGCTTATACATTCCAAGAGATTAATGATGTAAAGCATGTTCACTTTAGTGATTGCCATTAGAAACCTCGCACTGTCATGAATAGATGTTGCTTGCAATGATAATGAAAGTCCTTCCTTTTGTATCTTTTTTAATAATTGTCGTTTTTTCATTGAGTGAGAGTCGACCTTAAAATCTATTGTATGAAACATGAAATAAAACATGCCGACATCTACGTAGAAATTGTGAAGGTCTTTCTTTGGAAAATGCAGAAAGGCGCAACAACCTCTTGCCTTTTTTGAACTCGCAAAATTTTAAGAAAATAAATAAGGTAGGTAATTTGATGTATTTTCATGTTGTGGTCTATGGAAAACTTGTAAGGTTAACAATGTGGGAGGGGGCACTTACCATCTTTCACACACTGAACATATTCCATCATCGATGATGTTGTTTGCAGCTTTAACAAAAATTATTTGTAAGAAATTGTGCATGATTGAAATGATTGAAACATGGTCACTTCACAACTTTAAAATAATGTTTTTTTAACTCTTTACATAGATAATGTTTATTTGTGAACTAGCTAATGCAATGTGTTCATATATTAAAAGAGAAAGCTCTTTTAGAAGGCTTCGAAAAGGGTATGCAAAATTCGAAAATAAATATTCTTCCTTTTCCCTTTGATATTGTCCTTATCACGATGCCAAAAAATGAAGGCTTAGGTATCATCCACAATTTCAAAAGAGTTGAGTTTTATATTTCCTACTCATTCATAATTGGCTCCAAGTCAATTTGCATTTATCCGCAATAATCACGACAATCAAACACTTATTTACGAGATGAATACATTTCATGTCAAGTATCTACATATGAGTTCATGACCACCACAATAACCTTATATTATGCATTCTATATTTGTAAGGAATTTATTTTGTTGTTGTGAACGCAATCTTTGGTGAGATCATTTGTCAATTTTATACAAGATGTAGATTTCTCCATTGACCATTTTTTTCTGTGTTAACTCCCATGGATGTAACAACTATGGAAAAATGATCTTTTGCAACAACCTCTCACAAAATCCAAATTGGTAAATTTGAGCAACAATATTATTATGTGACAAATTAGCTAAAAAAAAAGGTATCCAGTGAACCTTTGGCAAAGTAGGAGGATCATTGATTATAGCACTTCACTATATATTAAATATTCAGTTGAGCATATCCAAAGATACAAGATTAAAATAATGAAACATCAACCATCAACCTCCAAATCCTAACCTTGACATGTGGTGCCATTTCCTAACAAACGCATGACCTCGCAATCATTTCTATGTGTAGCCTGTTAAGACTTTAACTTCGCAATAAACATCTTGTTTTTACCGCAACCATCAACTTTAAATTCTGGCAATATTTCTACACTTTGTTTCATATGTATTCTTGTACGGTTATTAGTATTTATCTATTGACAGACAATTTTTTGATATACTTGATATTTATGATATATATTTATTTTCTGATTATTGTACAAGTTTTTCATTATAATCTTAAAATAAGTCGAGAATTGGTTGACTGGTCTTAAATATAATTTTTCATTAGCAAGATATGCCTATTAAAGTAGTGTTCTTATTTAATGTTTGAGAATTTGTTTAGTTAGTCTTTGATTTGTTAGGTTGATACCTTCCCTATCACATTTTCTATTGTTGTTTCATGAGATGCTTGATTTAGTTATAGAATGGCCTACCTTAAATAAATTTATTCTCAACCATGAGTTTTCATGCTCGAGGCTTTTTGCATGGTCTTTCCAGCAACAAAGCATGCTTTATATTGGAGAATGTTTACATACTTTCAAAAACTTTCAGTTCCATCACAATTTTATTTTTACGATAAATGTGTAAACACGATTCATCTTATAGGAGGTGATGTAACAAGCTCTCATATTGACTCATAAAATCAATTTCTATGCTAGAATCTTAAAGGCTCCTAGAGTATACATGTTAGAGTTATGCATTACACTCTCAATGTCTAGATAGGGGCATGATGGATGATCCTATTAAAGTAAGTCTGTTTATTTTGGATTACTGGAGGTAGATTCAAATCTGGCTATAACAACATAGTTCATTGAGGCAAGATATCTTCAACAACATACTCCAACTTGAATAATTAATTCCTTGAAAGGTTTACAGATTCCTATGGCATTGGCCTTTGACTTCTTGGAATAAGTGATGGTTCTTACATGATTAGGCCTCCTTGGACTTTCCTATTTGACTGAATCATACTACAAGGTATATCATCATCAACAACAACCATTTCACTCTCCAACGACAACCTATCTATGTATTATTGCACCTTCTTGGAGCAATTGCTAATTAATTTTTAATTTCCAAGTGAAATTTCCATGTATCTATAGAGTTGGGAAGAATGAATTGCTACAATAGTATTATATAGCTCAAAAGATTCTTTAGACCTCCCTCTTTTACAAAGTTGTGTGAAGACAAAATTGGATGTTTTGTATAGGGAGTGAAACCATTTCTAATCATTTTCTCCAATAGCTTACAAGCATCATGTTCTTCACATAATGTGTTCCTCTCGAATAAGACAAGTGCATTGATAGAGATTACTCCTTCATGAATCTTTGGGGCATGGTAAATATTGAAATTGCAAGCATGTATATAAAGACTTAACTCCTCAATACTGTGTTTGGTTGGGCATTCCCCTTCTTTCATAAAAATACTAAAATCTTCAACATACCATTCAATTCAGTGATAGTGTGAGGCGCTAACATCCATTAATTTAACACCAGATTGACGAAATTTAATTCCTTTCCCTCCCAATATGCTCCAACGCTGGATACATAGTGATGACATTTCGAGTGATCTATACTCTACATTAGTGATCAAATTTGAAGGGTGGGTCTTAATTTCAATTGGAAGGGAATTTGTTCTTGGAACCCTTCAAAGATGAAGGGCAATATAAATAATTGTACTTCAATTGACAAGTATAAATTAACTAAACCATTCCCCCCCCGAAAAATGTAAAAAATAAATATTTCCCATCCAATTTTTTTACAATCTTAGACAATTAAGCACTCCTTAATATCTAAATGAAAAAATGGTATCTTTTCAATTAAAACCTAATTTGAACACATTAATTTGACATATATGTACAACATTAATTTTACAATTTATTAAAATAACAACTATTATGTTGTATTTTTCCGGGTTGGAGCACACTTCATTATACAAAAAAACTACTTAAACTATGCAATTACCATAATGGGGAATCTACATGATCTTATGCATAGTGCAGGACACTGAAACTAATATATTCTTAAAATAAAATTAGAACCATGAGAAAATTACTTACACTTACAATTAATTATGTACAAAAGGAATCCACAATGCAAAACAAGGTTGTAATAAACCCACAACCAAACAATACATATAAAACCAACAAAAAACTTAATTCAAACCAGAGACAAGGAAGCCATTCAATCCTCAGAGATGTAAGAATGATGGGCATTGGGCGCTTAAGAAAAAATAATACATAGACTAGAAAACATTGAAAAAGTCCTCCATAGAAAACATTAAAAAAATCCTCCATACCAAGCAAGTTAGCAACGCTAACATCATGGGGGCTAGGGCATCAAGTTTTGTTGTTCAACACTTGTCACAACAACATATAGGTATGGGGAAGAGGGGAAATGGAAGCAAGCCTAAGTCAACTAGAGCCTTCCAATGTGCTACATGTTTGAGTCTCGACGATATGCCTTTTAAATTGAACCAAAACACCAAAAAATGTTTGTTAATGGATTGATTTGAGAAAATTCTAGATGTGAGTAATTAAGAGCTCGAAGCTCTAAAATATTTTTGTTGTAACAATCCAAGATTTGTTGAATTTGCAATCACTGACATGAAATTTAAGTTATTTAATGAAAATAATTAATCTATCTACCTCCATGTCGAACCGTTTTCAATGCTGATGTGGGCCACTACCCTCCTTATTGTCTTACCAAAAGGCATGAGAATGAGGAATAAGACTTAAAATTATGGACTTCACCTTCAAAGAGTGCCTTACAATCACATCTACAAGGAGTGATAAGAAGATCACAACAATCCAACGTGTCAAATCTTAGTTGATAGTGTCAATTAAATACTTATATGGTAAATTTAATATAAGGCTTACTTATAGTTGTCTCTTGCTCTTTGTGTCTTTACACATTTGATAGTTTATGGTTGTCTTTGCGCCATGACCCAATTGATATTATAAGGTGAGGATTTGCATCCATATTAATCCTTGGTTATGACTTTGAGACGAGGATTTAAAGAGAAGAGGATGTAACTACAAGTACTTTTTATACGTATTTTGGTGGCGAGCACCGAAGACAAATGTGTTTAGAAACCACATATGTTTGGAATGAGGGAGGGAGATTACATCATGATCATGCCACCCATCAAATTGAAGACTATTCCTCGGCCAAAAATTGTTTTCTTTTTTAATTCTATTAATAACCATTGTGGCCAAAAAAAATTCTAAATAATATTATTAATATTAATAATTGAAGACTATCTTCCACCGAAGTAGTCGCAAGTTTTAGCCCGAGTTTTAGTCCATCCACCAACCCAACCTTTTCATGTCAATGCCAATATTTTCTTTGTCGTTTCTGCCCATGGCTTGTCCATCGCAGCATTTATTTTTAGCCCTCAAGAGGCAAATACTAATATATATATTTTTTTAAAGATATTTCACTCCGAAATGAACACCCGAAGAAGTTATACATCCCCTACTTAACTATAGAATGCCCATTTTCGAATCCATAAAGGCTGAGCCCCACGTTGGCTTAATTCCTGCCATCTATTTTTCTGATTTTTGCATTGGAGAAAGATCCGTCCATGCTCTTGCACCATAAAGAGATTTGATGGATTTATCATGGAAAGGTGGCTCACGTTCGACATCTAAAAGAATACATCGTCCTGGTTCCGGCATCGATGGGTCCTATGTCCATACATTATCTCTCTCTCCGTTTTTGTATCGCTATGGACCCCGCGGCACATTCAAGTGGACCTTTGGATTTATGAGACGGCTGGCCACAACCCTAATTCTTCTCTTTTTTTCCCTTCCTCTTCTTTATCTTGGCGACCTCCAACAAACATGCCGTGGCCCGTAATGTCTCAACCCTAAGGCATCCTCGTCGATTCCCAGCTCCTCACGTGTCCATCACTTCCGTACCTAGGGTTAAAGGTTGAACTTGTAGGACAACAAACATGCCGTAATGTCTCAACCCTAAGCATCCTTGTCGATTCCCAGCTCCTCATGTGTCCATCGCTTCCCGTACCTAGGGTTAAAGGTTGAACTTGTAGGACGCCAGGTTATTGCTCTTCTCATTCCTCCATCATCAGATTCATCTGCGCAAGCACTTACGAAATGAACTGGGCACCCCGATTTAAAATCAGTGATGGCCCAGACAGTAACTGTATACAAGTCCTCAAACGCCATCTTCCCCTCTATTGACTCTCTATCTTTCTATTACAAAACCCCATCTGCTTTCTATCCCTGTGTATTTTCATTGATCCTCAAGTTATCATCCTTATCATCTCTCTATTCAGTGTAAGTGAACATTATCCAGCATGTTGTAGACCATTTAATGCGGAGATTATTTAATGCAACCCAAGCATCTCTGATTGGCCATTGAATCTCAAACAACTTGAGATCCAACAACCTACTGAAACCACCTTAAATAACCTACAACAAACTGGATAACTATATTAGCCTTCCAGGTACAATCCTGCCCAAAAGGATGATATTCATTTTGTATGATACCTAGCACGGGGCTGGAGCTCAAAGTACTGAGCAAATATTAATGCGATCCAAGACTTTGGATCGGGTCGTATTGTAGTGATGCAGCAGTACAATTGTCGGCCTTATAGGTCATCGAGCCCTAAAAGCTTTAATATTCAATCAAGTGAAATTAGTGATAGCATCCTATTGCAGCTTTCCGGATGTTAAGATCTTGAAATATAGTGTTCCAGGGGCGTCATGATAACTTTGAAATATAGTGTTCCAGGGGCGTCATGATAACTTTGAAATATAGTGTTCCAGGGGCGTCATGATAACTTTGAAATATAGTGTTCCAGTGACGTCATGATAAGTTTGCAATGATCGAGTCGTATGTCGGTCGAGTACACAGAGCGCGTCGTTCCATGTTATGGAATACTTTTTTGCGGGTCAATGGGGAAAGCTAAAATGAGCACCTTTTATATGGCCTAGAAAAAACCGTTGTATAGACCTGATTCTTATGTTGCTGCGACTACTTGAGAGTCACATTTGCAAGCTAGTCCTCCGATTTACCTCATCTGGTAGACGTTACGAGTCTAGATCAGATTATGTATATTATATACAGTTTTTTTTACCTTTTCTCCTCTTTTATTTTGAAAACTTTCCAAGCTTGCAATTTCCCTTTGATTGCCGAACGTTCTCGATTGTGCGTTCGATAATCGGACACACAGGTTATCTGGCGTGTGCGTCCAATAACCTAAACACACAATCGAAATAAGGATATCACCCTTTATTTTAATCTCAAAGTCAAACACGTTTAAAGCGTGCAATCTCCTTCTCTTCTATTTACTTTTAATATCAACCTCACAACTTCACAACTTTTAAAGGATGCAATCTCCTTCTCTTTTTTTTTTGATATTAAAGATCAATGTATGTAAGTCATAGTAGCATAATCTGAATATGAATAATGAATATGATTTGATAGAGAAAAAATATGTAATGAAAATATCTAGTACGAATAAGGAAGTAGCTTGCTTATATATGATATTTTTAATCAAAAATTCACAAATATACCATAAATATACATAGACAATATAAAATTTCAACAACCTCGGATGAAGTGTGAGAGACAACTACTTATTTATAGTTATTTTAATAAGTAAGCATGAAATTGAATGGTATTTTTGTTTAATAGTGTTTAAATAATTAATGTTTTTTTCTTTCTTTCTTTAAATTGGTTTTCAAAATTTAATTCTCCACTAATAATCCGTATCCATATTACACTTACACCGAGAATTTCCCCACACGAAGTACTAATACGACCGAATTATGCTATAAGATGGAGATGAAGATCAATATATGCAAGCTTCTTTAATGTATGAAATTAGGTTATGTTTTATTGTGGAGTGTGTGTCTAATTAGGACATTTCAAAGATACCTACTTTTGACGAAACTTGGGTGAATTGAACTTGGAATCTGAGCTCTCATACCATGTGAGGTTTTTCATTACACCAAAACCTACATATGTTGGTAAACATTTGAAGCCAAGCACATAGTCCCATGATCCCATTGTGGTGATTAGTCCACATTATATTCCAAGGTGCGGCTATTATTCAACCATTACTCTAACCTATTTGTGACAATTTGGTATTAGAGGAGTCTGAATTTGGGGTGCGGGGGATAGCAAAGACTAATCTTTCTTCTTTCCTAAAATGTTGGAATTCTATTTCTCTTGATGGTATTGGTGAATATGGGGGTTTTTAATTGGCTATATCTAGTCCTTTCAAATGAAATCTTCAATATTGCTCCCCTTTAGAATCTTAACATATTTTTTTTTCTCAAGAATTAGTCAAGTGTTTCTCTATGTTAAATATGTATGGCCCTTCCAATACTAGAAGACCATCCTAGGAGGATTTATTCAAATTAAAATATTAAGGAATGAGAGACTGGCTATTTTTGGGGATTTAAACTTTATACCAAGGAAAGGAGAGGTGTAGGGTGATTTAGGGCACATGGATCCTTTAAAGTATTATATGATCCATGAGATAGAGCTACTTATGTTATGTCATGTTAAACCACTTGAGATGTGCCCTACTTGGAGAAAATTGAGAATAGGATTGAGAACTAGATCTCCAAAGGACTTGATATATTTTTAATCTTGAAGTATTTTATTAGGTGAGCACAAGTTAATAATGGTCTTTTATGATGCATTAGTGGTATTGCAAATAAGGAAAAACAACTTGTTGATTTGGAGGGATGATTCAAGATACTTTCACAATGAATTTGAATATCATGGTATAAGAAGATGAAATAAATGTATATTCCAAAATATATTATTTTTATTTACATAATTTTTATATGACTATGTGAAATCTAAATTTTTTAAATGTGGTATGTTACTTTTCCATGCAAAATATAATGCATATGTTCCTATTAGTGCATGTGTTGAGTACTTGAATGATCAAATTTCCTTAAAATAATGTGTACAGCTATAGATAACAATTTATTTTCATGCATGAATATATTTTCAAAATGTATAATGTTCATTGTGTTTGTGTGCGCATGCATGCACACATATGCATGGATGAATGGATATACTTCCCTAAAATTACGAGTTAAATATTTAGTGTGGTGTTTTAGGGCCTTAACATAATTTATTTTTCACAAAAGAAGATAGATGTATGTATGTATTTCCTATTTTTTAAGGGGGGTGATTCCATGAAGGTGGTTCACCATTTTTGGCGGATGGAAGCTAAAAAAATTGTTTTTCGAACCCTCGATTGAGGTATTTTCAAGCCCTTGATCAATGTTTTAAAAGCTCGATCGAGGGTTTTAAAAGCTCGATAGAGGGTTTTAAAATACCTCGATCGAGGGTTTTAAAATCTCAATCGAGGGTTTTAAAATACCTCGATCAAGGGTTTTAAAACCCTCGATCGAGCTTTTGAAAAGCTTGCAAAAGCTCAATCAAGCTTTTCAAAAGCTTGCAAAAGCTCGATCTAGCTTTTGAAAAACATAAAAAGGCTCATTTTAAGCCCTCAATCGAGGGTTTTAAAATACCTCGATCGAGGTCTTGTTAAACCCTCAGTCGAGCTGTTGTTAAACCCTCGATCGAGGTATTTAGCTCAATCGAGGGCTTAAAAAACAGGCCGAGAGCCCTTTTCATTGCAGAATGAAAGTTTTGTCTGCCTTCCACAGAGTTAAACCATTTCATTAAATGCTCATTAATGAGAGGACTTAATATCATTGGATTCGTCAATGAATCCTCTATCGAGATATATAAAATTTATGAATTTTTATCTTCATATATTTTGTTTTTAAATTTCTACTAAAACTTGCCCTAAAAAACCCTATCAACAACTTCGATTGAGCTCAAAGATAAATCCACAACATTCAAAATACACATCCAAAAAATACACAAGCCTCGGATAAACGCATCCTCTTTAAAAGGGTATCTTTAGTTTTTCAAATTATGTAAAAAATCAAAAGATTTCGTGCACGCACACACATGTGTGCAAAATGCAACTTAAATATTCATTGGTAAGTTTCGAAAAATAATAATAAATATAATTTTTCGAGAAAAATAAAAAGAAAAATATGTAAGCCCCAGTCCACTCTGTCTAGATCATGTTCACATATTTCATTTTTTAAAATTATTATTTTAACATTAATTTATTGTGCACACACACAAACTACTTGTTAATTGCTCTTCAAATTTTTAAGTACACATGTTTCATTAAATGAAAATTTGACACGATATATGGCATTGGTATATTTCGAAATAAAAGTCATTGGAAAGCCAACATAATTATCTACATTTCGTTTTTCGACCGCATGTCAAAATTCATGTGGCAAGTATGAGTTTCGAGGGCTTCAATTTAATACATGGGTAAAATTTCTGTTTTTCACCGTCATATTTGGCCAGAAAGAGTTACCCATCTTCATGGAATCACCAAGGGTTGTGGAGGACATCCACTTCTTCTTCGAGAACTATTAAGTGTTGATGACGTGCATCCAAAAATTCTATTATTGATGCATTTTGCATTCCCATGTTTTTAATCTAAGAAGAGAGTGATTGAATAATTGTGATGTTCTTTAACTTATCTTCATGCCTCCTCATAACCTTCCTCAATTCCACTATTTCATGCATGTTTTGACACAATTTGGGCACTCAATTTTATCATTTATGGTGGAGTCCAAAAATCCCTGTAAAACCACGATAGAGATGGAACACCTATTGCAAACTTTGGAGAACTGAGTTTCTTCAACATAGAGCTCACCTTCTCATGAATGGAATTTTACCATGATTTCAAAGCTAAATTTTCTCCTTTGAGCCTGCTTTCTCTTCAAGGTGTATTCCCAATTGGTGATTATTTGGCATCCTTTCCTTTCATTGATTCTATTTTCCTACTTCCTATCCTCATGCCTCCCAACACAACAAGGAGCCTATTCGATATGCATACAAAAAGGTCCAATGCAATTTGGATACACTTCAGCTGTTACAAGGTTGAATTTAGATTCCTCTAATGAAAGATTAGACCCATTTGTCATCTTGTTAAAATGGCTACAGTCTTACGAACATTATAAAATTAACCATATATCGTAATTTGGAAAGAAGATTAAGAACTGGTGGAGCATTGCCTAAAGATTCAGGAGGGGGTTGGTCCTACGAACAGGTTCTAAGTTGTGCTTGTTAAATCTTGTAACAATGGATCTTTCCTTGGTCCCGATGACCACATCATTTTCAGTGTCTAATTGAGAATGAATCCTAGAGACATATTTAATGTTCTGGAGGAGCATTTTAACAATCAGTTCAAGAGTTAAATCTTCAAGGCTCTCACTTGTGTGAACTCGATTGTGATCTTTACGTCTCATCCATTTTGTACATCTTGATTTAATGGAAATTGAATGTGGAAAGTTGGATATTTTTGTGCATAGATATATCATGAAATATGGCTTAGTAGGATGCCCCCATTTATGACTAGATACCCTTCATTGCTTCAGGTGACATTATTTTCCTTTTCATCTGCCTTTTGGTTTTGGTGCTGAAGAACATGGAAGAATCTAATGGAGTTGGAATTCTTGATATCGTATTTGATCATTTCTATCCATCTCAAGAATGATGTCCTTGGGTGGGGTAACATTATGAACCTTCTTGATTATAATTTCTAAGTCTCCAATCACTATGAGATGGTCTAATATGAGAATTCGAGCTTGTAGGAGGCCTTGATATAGGGATGCAACTTCTACTTTATTGTTGGTCATTTTCCCTAGAACCCATTAGTAATATAGTTCTTCTATTCTATCAAGATCCAGAATGATCCCCCTCACACCTTCCATCCTTGGATTTTCCTTTGAGGCTCCATCAAATAACATAATGCTTGTTCTTTGCAAAATTTTCCAACTATGGAACTATTCATTGGACAGTTTCAATTTCCATTTCTTATATGTTTGAGAGCTTATGGATTTATTTTGTGAAGGCATTGGTTGCAACATATCCCTTAATCAGTCCTTTTAATTTTGATCTAACTATTGCATGTTATTATTTTAATCCCTCTTAGTTGTATGGTAGTGCTCTTTTAACAGTTTGTGATCCCTTATGGCTACTCTTCAACGGGGGTCACACTTCCCTTGAAAAACAGAGGCATTCCTATCTATCCACACTTTCCAGCAAATATACTTGGGGATTACACTCCACACCCTTTTGAGAAGAGATTTCCTTTGAAAATTTACCTTGTCGTGCTTATGCCATGAGGTAAACATCTCCTTATAGTTTGTTGGAATTGTTGGCCTATCTGTAATTTCCAACAAAGTTTCCTATCACACTTTAAGAGTATAAGTACATTCTATAAAGAGATGTTGGTAAGTTTTCACGGAAACTTTGAATAACTCACATCTAGAAGGGCCTTGGATTCCTTTCCTATCTAAATTATCAACACTTAATAATCTATCATGCACAAGGATCCATTTGAAGATATTTACTTTGGGAAGAACATCTGGGTTTCACACATGCTTCCACATCCTTGACGTCGAAGGGAGTGGAATATTTTGCACTTCTGAACTATATCCTTCTTTTACAGAGTATCCTTTCTTGCCCCAACCCATTGAATATGGTATATAGCTCATGGGGGTACAATCGGATAGGGATTCATGTAGCTCACTCAAAAGATGCCTCAAATTTTGGGGAGTGTTGAAGATTTTCGATCCTATCCATTTAACAAATTACTCTCGTTCCAAACAAAAATATCACCCAAAATTTTAATTCCTTGCTCATCTATCCACCATTTCTGAGGTATAATATTTTGATTGTGCTTCAAATGGGGCATCCCCATTATGCTCTCATTCCATACCTTTATGTTTTCTCCATTTCCTGTGTACCAAGTCAATTTGGATTGAATTAGAGGTGTAGCATCTTTGACTAGTATTGTATTCAAGCAGAGAGTATAAGCATACACAGAGATATAATCAAGACAAGAGAGATGAGTCGAATGCATCCAACTAGTGGTATTCATCTTGATGGTATTATTTATACATGTTACATGTGGTTGGAGCGGTTGCACCCTCTCCAATGGATTCTTTAACTATACTATTTCATAGGTAACTAATGACAATTAAGGATCCAGAAGGGTCTCCTCCAACATCTCCCCCACCTCAAAATATTTCTTCGTCCCGAAGAAACATGAACAACCATGAATTGCGATGCCTTTAGTCTCTGTCAGCAGTCTGGTAGTGGCCAATAGAGTCGCTTACCCCTCTCACCTTCCTGCCGGATTCTCTTCCACGGTCCAGGAGCATCTGGGCTTCCATGCTCTGCCATTGCGCCAACTCACCAACTGTTGGAAAAACGTCTGAAATGACATTGACTAGATGTTTATGTGTGTCAGCACTGGGGGGCTTGATCAATTTAAGTGTTCTTTTGTCATTATTAAACGTGAAACACTTTCTCTGTGTGGTATAGATGTCTTCTGCTTGAGTACATGATTTTCGTAGACTTAGCTGTCGTGAGGCTTCTAGCAAATTTTGAATGTGTCGCTGCTGCTTGTGGTTGATACCGAATGATATTGGTCGACTTGACTTGACTCGACATGACTGACTTGACTCAAAATGACTAACACTGGTTGGAAAAAAACCGACTCGATTTACAACTTTTATGAATATACATGGTTCAAATAAGCTTTGAACAACCCTTTATTCGACTAATTTTCAATGACTCGACACTTTTTACAACATCATGGCCACTTATGTTTCGACTCAACTATATTTTGGATCGACCATAGTTACAATATATAATTACCACAAGGCTTCAACTTTCACCCACATAATGACTAGACTTTACTTTTACATTGATGATATTCATGCAATCCATATCGACCATAAAATAAGAACTTCTAACTTCATCAACCCAAAGAGGTGTCGACCAAAAAAATTTTAAATACTGACCACATGCAAATATTTCAACCAAATTAGAAGTTGAGCAACCACAACTATCGAAAAATATATATGTCACATGACTAATTTTTAATTGATGACTCATCGGTTGCGTCGGTGGTTGACCAATGATAGGTGTAACCAATAGTCAGTTAGTCCATAGATGAGTGCATTGTGGCATTGACACTTTGTTGTTGTTCCACTCATTGAATGCAATAATCAACACATCTGGATGGAGATCCCATTAACACAAAGTACTGTCACACAGTATTAAAAAGTCATCACCAAACAAAGAAATGATTGGCCTAGTCGGCAACATCTAACTCCACCATTCGATGACTGATTGCACCAACTTCCATGTTATGGACTCGCCACAGCATATATCAATGAGTGATGCGATATTGACTTCTTTTATATGCAGTAAACTTCAACCACTATCACTTTACTTGTGGATAGATGCAAGATTCAACGCTAAATTGTGATGGATATGCATATTCAGACTCATTCAGATAGTCATGCGGTTGAGTTCCAATGACACAATAAAATCCAGAAACTCACATGCTATGAGCAAGGTTGAAACCTTATACTGAAAAAGTTTGGTGTATTTCAGGAAGTATCAATTTTTTTACTTGCAACACTTCTATTCAACACTTCTAATTCTGTTATCGACATGGTTAGCTTTAACATGTTGACTTGATTCAATAGAGAATTAATTCTTTGGTCGAATAGAGTTTCTTTAGTCAATGGTCATTTGGTTGCTAATTGCGGGCACTTAACAAAGCATGGTTATCAAATGATGTGGATCTGCTTTGGACAGTGGCCTGAATGAGCCGACTACTCTAGACGACGGGTCTTCCCTTAAGAAGGTGACTTCTCTTGTTGGCCACTATGGTCGGCATGTTATGCAATGTCTCGAGTCGGTGTGATCGCTGGTCGGTAAATCTTTATTCATTTTCTTTCTATTGACACTTTTGCAAAAATTTTCCAAATAAGCTTCGAGTTCTTTCTTTCGTCCACATGTGTAGGTACGCTGGTGCAACAAGATTCATCTTCATTCTTTACACTTTCTTGTAGGTTCTTTTATGCATCCATCGCTTCGAGCCAAATGAATGTTGGATTTCTGGTCAGTCAACTGCAAGATCTCCTCTTTTGTTTTGGAGAAATTTCTCGTCCAAGCTTAGTCATCGCAGAATTCATGCAGCAGGAAGGATCTTCAGCAAGCAACACTTCTTTATTTATAGTAACATAACGCAACATCAACATTTCTGAGCATTTCTTGCAGGGTTTCTTTCTCCTCACTATCTCCTTCAAGTTCGAACCGCTCCTCCTTTGCTGCTGCTGTCACCCAGCCAAAAGAGAATGGCAATGGCGCCAGATGTTGTATTCAAGTAGAGAGTATAGGCATACACAGAGATATGATAAAGACAAGAGAGATGAGTTGAATGCATCCAACTGGTTATATTCATCTTGATGGTATTATTTATACATGTTACATGTGGCTGGAGCGGTTGCACCCACTCCAATTGCTTCTTTAACTACACTATTACATAGGTAACTAATGACAATTAAGGATCCTGTTACTAGAAAATCCACTCGACCAGAGGCGAGCTGAATCTCCCTAGCTCAATGTGAGTCTAGAACAAATAGAACAGACTACAAACACATTTCGTAGATCTACTTAAGGATCAAGTACTAGATGCCTTACCTCTTTGATTTCGCTATCCTTTCTCCCGAATGTTGTTCCACGTTCTGAGGTCGTCAGATCCAAGTTGAAAGACCTGTTAAGACACAGAAAAGAGAAATGAGTAAAGAGAATCTATACAATAAGATATCTATGTAAACAACTAAGCAGGTAAACAACACAACATCATCACACATAAGAACGATATTGGTGGAAAGCATTTGTATTACTGCAAATAGAGGAGTACATGATAGAGATATAGAACTACAACCAATGAATTAACGTAGCAGCCCTTCTCCACACAAGCCAATTGCCAAGCCCTTCCAAGGAAGCATGAATTCTCCAAGAGGTGAGTGAAGGTGTCCTAAGAGAGATTTCACCAGCATGTAGATACCATAGTCTTCCTCCCTTTGGTATGGGAGTGAGCTTCATATATATAGGACTAAGTGGACGAGGTTATGGATAGGATAGGATGAGAGATGGTGGGAGAGAGATAGGGGATCCTCCCAATGAGTTAGGGGTTGAGTACCAGCTCTCCAAGAGATCACGGATAAGCCCCCAAATGGGCAAGCTTCGAGAAAGATCTCGAAATGGCTATTTTTTCCCATTAACAGACCTAATCGTGCCTTGCTATGGAGCAACCTGCAATGTCGCATGTTACTAGTGTGCAACCTGCGACGACCTCTCAAAAGGTTGTACAAACTGAGTACAAATCCTCCCAAATGAGTACTTGGTCCAAGTGACTTCAGGGATTTATACACTAAATCATGATGATGGGTAGATTTTAGGTGTAACAGAATGCCCCCCAAAGCATGAAGCTGTTAAGGATGTACAGGTGAAGTACTTTGATAGAAATAATGGCAAAAGACTTGTCGGATGAAGGACGTTGCTGCAGTACAACTGACTCTGAACTGACAATCTCATATGTAGTACAACATGGTTGCCGACCAATACACTGCAGATCCATGGGAGTAATGACCGACTGAACACAATCATGGCTACTAGACACAAGCGTAGATCCATGATGAGATGATAACACAACCAGGACCAATACAAAAGTGGATCCGTGTAATATGACTCAATACAAACTCGATCGCAACCTGGGTAAACATGACTCCCTAGGGTCTTCAAGCTGAAACCGCAATGATACAAATGTATCCATGTGATTACAAATGTCTTGACGTCGAACATGGTAGAAACCACTTGATTACCGATCATTGATGTAAACCGTTAACAAGTGCGAGGGAGATCACCATTAATGTCAATGATTCCCAAGGTATCACAGTACATATCATCAAGCGTGAATAAATGAGTTGACATCGAACGCAAGATGAAATCTCTCAATCACGAGTCAATGATGTAAAATCATGATGAAAGCGAGGTAACCTACCATTAAGGCATGCAGGACCAAGGTACTTGACTGAATTCTAGATTCAATCCTTGGATGATGAGCTGAAGTCGACAAGGATGAATCCATCGAAGGAGGGCCATAATGAACCCCCCATCAATCAACACGAAACACGACAAAAGATGTGTAGAGTGGATCGAATGGTACAATAACATGTGAGACTGACTCAAAGTAAAAACGACATGACGACGTGTGTACTGACTGAAAATGATGAGTGATGAATGTGTTCTTGAACATGGGCATGGCATGACTTGGCAGTATTGACATGAGAATGACGCAAACTTCTAATGCAATTGATAGTGGAAGCTTTCTCTGAATGACTCAGAGGAGTAATAGGACTTATAAATTAAGCGGGGACTCATAGACAAACAGATGACCCAAATATCGGTATGCAAATGCAGATGAGTGCCATGTTCAAGAACAACTATATACTGCCACTAAGGTATGTAACACAAACACTTTCCTTTTTCCCCATCATGAACGATGAGTGCTTCATATGTTTTTTAACGAGCTTGATGAGGGTAAATAGATGCTCGGTATAGCTCATCTCATAGATGAGTCCAATCCCAAATATTTTCCGAACCTAGGATAGGAGGGGTTTGTCCCATGGCGGGCCCTTCAATGTAAAAATTTAACGAGTCCATAGAAGGTAAACTCGGTTGTCATTTCATATTTAGAGAGTCTGAAAAGAACTAGAGAAGACTCCAACGGTCTTTTTTCGTAAAGTTAACCTCATCGCCCGGAAAAGGGTAAAACAACATGGGAGAGGACTCTTCCAGTCATGATTGGATGGAGTATTTCTTTTTCGTAATTAGTGCCCCCTGGTCCGAAAAAGGGGTAAACTATCACCAAAAAGATGACCATTCAAACACTTTAACAAGCGTGAATGCGACAAGTTTGCTTGGCAATCTTTTCAATTTTAGGGAGTCTGAAAAGAGCTTAACTATGGACTCCAGGGGGTGTCCTTTTCCATGGAAGTTTAACGAGCCCGAAAAAGTGATAAATCATAACTCGGTACTTGTTCTCATGATTTGGTGAGTACAAGAACAAACGAAGAGTAAAATCATCCTCATGCAATAATTATGACTTAATAAAAAACAATAATGACAAAACGTTCAAAGGAGTGTTCGTACCTGTAAATACTGTTGGTAATGCGAGAAATGCTACAAAAGACCACTTTACGACTCTTGTACACTAGAGAAAGTGTCAAATAGCCCCAAATATAATGACAAATGGTCAAAACTATAGTAAATGGCCCAAAAGCATCAAAATATTTGAAAAGGAATATTCCATTCCATTCTATAAATAGAAATATGGGCCAAAAATAGAAACATTGTTCAAATTGCTAATTTGGGTGGAGAAGTACCAATTTGGAGCCAAAACTTCCTTTCCTGATTTCGGGAGCTACGATCTACCATTTCACCAGCCGTCTAGACTAGGTAGGCCTAAATCTTTTCTTGCAACTTTCCAGTGGTTTACTTTTTGCATTTTTGTTCATTTTTTGAGTTTTTTTATGATTTGGGGAGGGGCCATTGCGCCCTCGGCTCGTTGCAAGTGACCCTTTCGAGGCTTGCGACAAGCCTGAGTCATCGCAAGTATAGAAAATGGGACTTGCGATGACGTTGCCCTGTACCTGAAGGTGAGGTGCGACGACGGAAACCCACAACTCAAACATCAAAAATATTCCAAAAAATGAGTTTGTGCAAGTTAGGAAAGGACCTAACATGTGTTAAATGCCCCTTTTGGCAGGTTCCCAGCAAGCAGAGATGGTACTAGAGTGGTGAGAGAGAGAACACGAGATAGAGGATGAGCAAGCCGCAAACTATCCACAATGTGTGGCTGCTTTGCGAAACTGTGGGTTGCTCAAGTTCTTCCAGATATAGGGGATGAGAGCCCAGATCCCGTTCTTGACACACATGCTACAGAGTTGGGATGCAACCCAATAGTACTTTGTCATAGGTGAGCATATCCTCAATATTGACATTGAGGACATATACTTTCTGATCGGTTTGTCCCAAAGAGGGGATGCTGTACAACTCACTGGGACGTGGGCCAGTGATCGTACAGTTGAGGACATGATGTCACAGCACTGTGTTGCTACTTCTCGTCCTTCCAACAGGAAGATACTTATCAGAGATGTGGTGAGTCGTCCACTGAGGACTGTAATACTTACTATTACCAGGGTGGCGTCTAGCCAAGATCCACATACGGCTACTCGGACCCAGATGTTATATGCGGAGGACTGTATGTCCCCCATGGTGTTCAACTGGTGCGAGGGTCTCCTCGCAAACATCCAAGCTCAGCTGACCAAGTGTCGGCGAGGGGAGCTCAAGAAGTTTGGATACAGATCGATCATAGTGTCATTCCTCTTGGAGCTGTTTCCTCTCTTGTGCTCGCAGCTGGTACTAGATGACAAGGATCTGAGAGATCCACACATGATCAAGTGGGAAAAATTGATGACCCGTCATGGTGGGGGTCCCATCATCACTTTTGGCCCTGAGTTCTTCAGCTGGCTAGAGGGCCAGATACTCATGGTCGAGGAATTCCCATACAGTGGCATGGACTTCCAGGAGGATCCTGACTTAGTGCTTCTAGAGGGTGCAGCATGGGGTGATATTGGTAAGAACAAAACCTTTGTACTTTTTAGTTTTGTAAGTTATATTATTTTTTTGATGTAGTGCTGACAAGTACTTTATATGTGTGTGCAGATGAGGGTCCCATGCGACCAGTAGGTCTCTCTCTTCTAGTGAGGATAGATAGAGGTGGAGAAGCATTGGTTCCTTTTGGTGCTCATCCTGCCATCGAGGAGATGGAGGAGGTGTACCAGAACCTATCCGGGTTGACAGTGGAGGTACTAGAGCTAGCCACTGATGACCTACCGAGGCCCATGCAGAGGTATGGGGTTGGAGTATCCGTGCGCTTCAACGCCTTACTCCACAAGGTGTCTCGTACTGTATATTACTTTCTCACCTAGCATCCGTGTAATTTCCCTTGTTAGGAATTTTATTAAAATGGCAATTTTTCACTTTTTTGCCTAGTTTGACCTTTGACTAGTTTTGAGCTCTAGGTACCCAAATTGCTCCAATTGCTCCCAAATATTCTGAGAAGGTATATGGATTATTTTAGAACAAAAATATGGGTTTCAAGGATGCCTTTGTACCTTTAAAATACTTCTTCAAATACTCTTTCAATTCTGGTCAATGTAGGTAAGTTTACTAGTGATTTCCCTTTGACTAGTATTGGTCTCTAGGTCTCAAATTGACTCCAAATGCCTTCAAATAATCAAGGAAGGTGTATGAATGATATTTGGACTTGAATATGATGTTCAGGGATGACATATGGCCACCAAAATACCTCTGAAACCTCTCTTAAGATTCTGGACCAAGTATGCAATTTTACTAGTAATTTGGGGCTCAAATCCCCTTGGGGTAAGTACTGAAAATGGCTTCCCAATTACCTCCAAACCCACTCAAATTTATGAAAAGAGGTATGAAATGTGTTAAGGATTTTATTAAGGTCTCATGTGAACCATTAATTGATTATTATATCTGTTCCAACCCTCTCCCATTCAACTGCAAAAATCACCAATTCGACCCTTGGGGAAATGGCACTATTTCTTCTTCCAATGCAATTAAACTGAGTAAAAATACTTGAAATGCTCAAGTATAGTACATGAAACTTGTAAAATACATACATGGCAGTATATTAATCACAAATGCATTAGAGAATCATCCATTCATTCGAAATCATCATCAATACATTAGTTCACAACAAGGTAGTGGGGAAATGGCATTGTTCTTCCATTAAAAATGAGATTTATACATTTCTACTTGAAATTTCGACCTGAAACTTTCTGGAGATGAAGAACAGAGTATTTACTTCATATTAAAAAATAAATGGGGCATTAGAATCTCCCCCAAAGAGTACAATATCTCACCAAAAACGCCCTCCCTCAAGGATCAAGAATATGCCATCAAAACTGGAAATGGTTGAAGGAGTGAGCTGCAATGGAAGAAACCATGAGCTGCCTTGTAGCTTACACCTACAAATAAATACTCCATTAAAGATCCAAATGAAAGGACTGAATGGGCTTTCCAATTACCAACTTGGATGGGAATCTTTCACCCTCGAAATTGGCTAAGGCAAGAAACTAGTCATCCACTAGCTCTCCCTCTTCACAAATGCAATTGCAAATTCTACAAATGATCAAAAGCTGGTTTCATTCTTTGATATTGACATTTATAAAGTTCTAATGTCCTCCATGGGTCGAATTCCTTCCAAGAGACAAATCTTCAAGGAAGTTGTATGAATGATATTAAGACTTGAATATGATGTTCAGGAATGACATATGGACACCAAAAGACCTCTGCAAACTCTGTTAAGATTCTGAACCAAGTATGTAATTTTACTAGTAATTTGGGGTTCAAATCCCCCTGGGGTAAGTACTGAAAATGGCTTCCCAATTGCCTCCAAACCCACTCAAATTTATGAACAGAGGTATGTATTGTGTTAAGGATGTTATTAAGGTCTCATGTGCACCATTATTTGATTATTATATATGTTACAACCCTCTCCCATTCAACTGCAAAAAACACCAGTTCGACCCTTGGGGAAATGGCACTATTTCTTCTCCCAATGCAATTAAACTGAGTAAAAATACTTCAAATGCTCAAGTACAGTACATGAAACTTGTAAAACACATCCATGGCAGTCCATTAATCACAAATGCATCAGAGAATCATCCATTCATTCTAAATCATCATCAATACATTAGTTCACAACAAGGTAGTGGGGAAATGGCATTGTTCTTCCATTAAAAATGAGATTTATACATTTCTACTTGAAATTTCGACCTGAAACTTTCTGGAGATGAAGAACAAAGTATTTACTTCATATTACAAAAGAAATGGGGCATTAGAAGCTCCCCTAAAGAGTACAATAGCTCACCAAAAATACCCTCCCTCAAGGATCAAGAATATGCCATCAAAACTGGAAATGGTTGAAGGAGTGAGCTGCAATGGAAGAAACCATGAGCTGCCCTATAGTTTACACCTGCAAATAAATACTCCATTAAAGCTCCAAATGAAAGTTCTGAATGGCCTTTCCAATTACCATTTTGGATGGGAATCTTTCACCCTCGAAATTGGCTAAGGCAAGAAACTAGTCATCCACTAGCTCTCCCTCTTCACAAATGCAATTGCAAATTCTACAAATGATCAAAATATGGTTTCATTCTTTGTTATTGACATTTATAAAGTTCTAATGTCCTCCATGGGTTGAATTCCTTCGAAGAGACTCATGCCAACTCAAGTTGGGAAGAGATTCCAAAGAACGCCACTTGTACAACAATTCCTAGTCTCCCACTTCCACCAAATCACATGTGGAAGCATCTTAGCTACCCTAACACCCTTGAGCACCCTCTTGGAGTCTATTTTTATCCCTGACATGTCATATATGTCATATGTCAGCCTTCAGGTCTAATTTGTGTCATAGGTGTCATAGCATCTTCATCATTGTTGTCATAGAGCTAGGGAATCTAGCCCAAGTGTCTCACTAGCTCCAAATTGCCTCTTCCTCTTCCATGGGAGTTACTCTTCCTCTATATTTCGACCTTGGATGAGTCATGCCATGAATAATAAATACCTTTTGGACTCCCCCAAGTATGTTACCATTCACCTTGAATTCGAATTGGTGAGAGAATGATGCCAAGTGTAGTGGGGAAATCTAGCCATATGTGGGTCCCACTTTCTCCATGTGTCTTCATGATCAAATGCCACTTTGAATTTCACTTGCATATATTTATTTAGCTCCTTTATTAAATATTTATGCCATTCTAATCTTCAAACATCATTTATTATCCCCATTATTCCAAATCCCAAAGGTTCCACCCCAAACCTAGGAAACTAGTAATTTTCCTCCTTGGCAATTATTTGACCTTTAGCATCAATTTGACACACTCTAATGAATAGGGACAATGTGATTAGGCCATTGTGACCCAATGCCAAATTTCGGACATGACAGTCAGAGAGCTATTAAAGGCAGGGGTAGTGTACGGGTCAGGCGTCCATCCTGAGTGCACTTTTAGACTTGTACTGAGAGCTTAGAGGCCTCATATTTTTGTACTTACTGAAAGCTATGATGCTTCAGATTTTTGTAGAGACTCACTAAAAGCCATCGTGCTTCAAATTTTGTACCAGCACTACTTTTGAGCGATTTATATATATATACATTATCGACGATTTATACATTATGTGTTCTTAAAATGATTAGTGATGTGATATTGTTTACATGTTTGCTTTTGTACATTATATTTACATGTTATGAATGATTTTACATATTATGGATGTTATGTGTGTGCAATGTACCAATCCAAAATGAAATTGGTCATCGAGTCAGCAACTATGTTTAACTCTCGTGGAATGTGTAGGTATTGAACAGATTCAAATGACCTTTCCAGGAGATGTACTCGTCTGAAGAGACGGAGTAAGATGGGATCACGAATGGCGTATATCCGGTTTAGATGGGAAACCACTAATTGAGAATCCATGTGGATGACAATGTGGTTCATACCCAAGGAAAGGGCATCAGTTAGGGTTCCGATTACTACCTGATATTTCATGGCATTGTTGGTCGCAAACCCTAGGCAACTTCCTCCTAAGCTAATGAGCTCACCTATTAGGGAATATAGTACCTAGGTTTCCAAACAAAGGTGAAGCGTATGCCAGCTAGCGCCGTCCGCGAATCCATAGCACGTTTCCATCTGCACACGCAGACAGAAAATGGTATGAGAAGTGGAAACAAGATCAAAGACACTCGAAAAGAAATGCGTCACACCACACAAAAACACGCCATGTATAGTATATACAAGCAAGTCTATGCATGAGAGATCAAGTGTAGTATCTCTTTAGGTAAATCCCATTGCGGGGTTCACCTAAATAGATTCCGTCATAATCTTCAAGCTCGTAGGCACCTTTTTCCAGCACACGTTTTATGACGTAGGGTCCATGCCACATGGACTTGAACTTCCCATCTCCTAGCTTATCGTGCTTCTGGTCATAAGTGAGGACCAGATCACTCTCATTAAAGATACGAGGTTCAACCAACTTATCGTATTGGGCCTTGATGCGTTTCTCATGCGCTTCATTAGCAAGAGTGGCATCATGGCGAGACTCGTCAAGTTGGGCTAGGTGTAAGAGACGTTCTTCCTCAGCAGTAGTGTTAGGAAGAAGTTCGACCGCGAGCTGTAAAGACAGGATTTCACACTCTATTGGAAGAACAACCTCCAATCCATATACCAATTGGAAGGGAGTGAAGCATGTGGCATTTTTAACGGTAGTTCGGTAGGCCCATAATGCTGAAAAGAGCATATTATGCCAGTTGGACTTTTGTGTCCCTACCATCCTCTGGATCATAGTTTTCAAGACCTTGTTAATTGCCTCGACCTATCCATTGGATTGCGGGTTGTAGGGTGTCGCGTTTTCATGGCGAAAACCCAACCTGTCGCTCAATTCATCAACCATGTGGTTATGAAAGTGAGAACCATGATCGCTAACTATGGCTTGCGGAACTCCAAACCGTGCTATTACATGAATAAACATGAAGAGTGCGACAGTTTTTCCATTGTTTTGGTATGTAGGCATAGCCTTGGCCCACTTTGTGAAGTAATCCACAGCTACGATGATGTAACTATGCCCCCTGACCGAGGTAGGCTTACAATGTATAAATCGATGCCCCATTTTGCAAATGGGCCAACAGCAATAACCGGATGTAGTGGGGAAGGATGAGTGGGCTTCTTCGTGTGGAAGTGTTGGCAAGGAGGACATTTTTTAACGGCCTCAATACAATCTTTGAATATAGTAGGCCAGTAATATCCTACACGCAAAATCTTATGGGCTGTAGCCATCCCAGAGAGATGACCGCCACATGCCCTAGCATGACAGTCATTCAGAATGCGTTCAGCCTCATCATGAGTGAGACAATGCCGAAGGATTGAATCGACGATACAAAGTATCATTGATGATTAAATAATACTTTGCATGGTGACGAACCTTAAGACGATCGTCGCGAGAAAGTTGAGGATCGAAGCGTTGGGTTTGAATATACAACAAAATATCTCCATACTAGGGGTCATTCGTACAGATGAGAAACAATGATTCATCCGGAAATGAGTCATTCTGCTCAACTTCTGCATCAGGACGGCGAAAGTCACAAATGAGCTCAGCAAACACCAAAGACTTCTTAGAATTAGCTTTCTCGAAAAGAAGATCGAATTCTTGTAGTATCACAATCCAACATGAATACTTGCCCCCAAGCACCTGACGTGTCAGTACGTGGTACATGGGGTTCGAGTCAGAAATGATAGTGGTGGTGCGGAGCAAGATGCAATGACTGAAATTTTGGACAGCAATGACTACCGCAAAAGCCAGTATTTCGACATGTGAGTATCTAGTTTCGGCGTCAGCTAGACCCTTACTTGCATAGTATATCACATGTTCCTGAGCATTTTGATCCTCCTATACCAAAACCATGGCGATAGTTGTAGGAGAAGCAACGAGATATAAAATGTAATCTCGATAAGAATTAGGCAGTTGGAGTACAGGGGCATGCGTGATGGCATGTTTGATACTGTTGAAGGATTTTTGAGCTTGATCATCCCAAAGGAACGGGACGTCCTTCTTAAGTAGTCTCATATATCCCTGAGTCTTCTCCGTGAAATTGCACACAAAACGTCTTAAATAAGTTGCCTTCCCTTGGAGACTTTGAAGTTCCGTAACATCAGTCGGGGGTGGTAGGTTGATGATGGCCTCCACCTTTAGGGATCAATGCGAATCCCATCCTTCGAAATGATAAATCCTAAGAGGCATCCAGACTCAACGTATAAGATACACTTGTGAGGATTCAGACAGATATTGTACCATTTGCATCTGAGGAAAATGGCCATCAGATGATCGATGTGGAACTCACGCTACTTTGAATGAGCAGGGAGATTGTCCAAGTAGGGTTCCACAAAGTCCTTAATATCGTGGAAGGCATACGACATAGCCCGCTGAAACGTGGCTCCAGCATCTTTAAGGCCAAATGGGAGCTTGCGATAAGCGAATGTACCCCATGGGCAGATGAAAGCCGTCTTATGTTGGTCGGTTGGGTTGATCTCAATTTGGTTGTAACCAAAAAAGCCATCCATGAATGAGAAGATGATGCTGCTGGCATAGTTGTCGATGATCTGGTCGATGAAGGGGGTTGGGTAATTGTCTTTTGGACAAGCCCGATTAAGGTCCTGATAATCAACTTAGACGTGAATGGTGCCCTACTTTTTGTTCATAGGAACGGCGTTTGAGACCCAATCCGTCAATGGGATAGGATAAATAAAGGGAGCCTTTAAGAGATTTTCAATATCTGCCTTTATTGCGATGGTCTTCCGGGGGTGTACCGATCGCAACTTTTGACGTACAGGTTTGATGTGGGGGTAGGTTTTTATTTCATGAGAAACAATTGCGGGGTCTATCCCAGGCATCTCCTCATAGGACCAAGAAAACACATCTCAAAATTGCTTGAACAAGGCCGTGCTAACAACGATTTCTTCAGGGGAACACTTGTGGCCTATGCGAATGTGTTCCACTATACCAGGTTTCACCAAGATGTCTACCGGTGTGGTTGGACCAATGTTGGCCAAGTTTCCCTCCATGTCCGTAAGACATGTAAGGATGGGGGACTGAGGGGATGGGTAGATATATAGTGAAAAGAGGGTATGGATGTTGTTCTCTATGTATTCCAAAGGAGGAAGAAAATATGATCTATGATGGAGATCATCCCATGGTCTGTCGTCAACATTCATTACTTCCATGATGGACTCGTCTGAATGAAAAGTATGAAATAAGAGATCAGGTAGAGAGGACGTCCGACGTAGAGAACAAGATGGGGAGGTTGTAGGTAAATGGTCCTCCAGAGCTGATTGGATAGCCTCATAAATACGTTCAGCGGGTGAAAGAGGCATCATATCTCCAAACAGGTGTGTTGTGGCTTCATCCGGTACAAGCCAAGCATCGTTTGAGTGAGATAAAATCTCGGTGGAGATCATGTTCACCGTGGAAACATGATTAGGGGGGTCCGCGGTTGGAAAAACTCCCATGATAGATGAATCTTTCAATAGGACAACCCCTACACTCTCATACTATTTTGACGTCTGTCCAATGGAAGGAACATGGTCACCAGGATGAGTAGTGGCGTCCGGTGTACAAAAATCTAGTTGGTCGATAGTAACAATTCATCCTTGGTGGGGGAATTGTACTATGCGGAAGACTGAAGAGGCGTCCTCCTACATGGTATAAAACCAATTGCGACTGAGCAAGAGATTATAAGCTAACGGGGCCGAGACCACTTCCATGTTAATGGTTACGGTCTTTCCGCCCAACTCAACTTAAAGAGCTTGTAAGAGCCCATGAGGTTGAAAGCCACACCCGTCGAATGCTTTCAATGTGGTAGGAGAATGATTCAATTCAGGGGAGCCAATGGCTCTCCAACAAGCGATGGACATGACAGAAGTGGAGGATCCTTCATCCAAAAGAGTACGATGGACAATCTTTCCACCAAGGTTCATAGTAACTTGGAATGCGATCTTGTGTGAGAGCCTTGGCTTAAGGTTGTCAAGACAAAACTTGATGGTGTTCGAGGAATCCGAGTCAACTGAACCAATAGATGCAAAGAGAGTTTTGCGTTGATTGGGACAATTCTGCAAAACTTCCAGGGTGGACATGGTGCAAGGAGCTTGTGCCAAGTCTTCTACGATATTGTAATTCTGTGCCGCGTGAGCATTAGGATTGAAAACAACTTTTCGAATCGTACTCTTGGGCGGACGCAATATCGAATCTAAAAAGGGTCTCTCTATGGTGAGAGAAGTCGATGGTACAGTGACATCAGGTAAAGAGTCAGAAGTTTTTTCAGTATTACTTCCGGCTGGTTCCTTCGAAGGGACTTGTTCGTAAGATCACGAGTGACTAGTTAAATTGATCGCCTCGTTACGCAACATGAGAACATGCGCAGTATTGGATGGTTCCCCCTGGGCTGGGGGGTTTGAGAAATCATCTGCTGATTTTGAGCAGGAAACGGATCGTTGAGGACTGCGGGAGTCGGTTTACTCCTAAGAAATTTTTGCACTTCGTCTGTATGGAAGCACTTTTTGGAGAAATGATCTTCTCCACACAGTAAGCAAGGATACTTCGGTTTCCTTTTCTACTCAGTATCTTCGGGAGTTCTCTTCGTTTCCTGCTGGGTAGAAGACTTCATGGGTTTCCCCTTGTTCTTCTTTTTTCCATTAAACTTCTGAGATGAAGTTGATTGAACAGAATTCACTTCTTCAGTTACAGCAGGAGGGGTGGACTTGGCAGTGCTGTGTCCAGCCAGAGTTGGGTTGGATGATCCAACAGTGTTGACAGCAGGCTGGGTGGTAAGGGAGCCAATGATTCCATCAGCTTGGGGTCCCTTATGTGGTTTCGTGGGATCGTTAACATCTCGGGGTGCGTCAGGAAAAATATTGAACAGAGTGCCAGACTAGGTATAAACCAGGTCTAACATATGAGCGCTCGCGATGGCTTGTTCTTCGGTGATAGCACCTCGCATGGAAACATCTTTTGCTATGGTGGGAAGAAGTGATTTAGTAAACTAGTCTGCTAGGAGCTAATCTGGAATGGGAGCTTTAATGAGATGCCATCTCCTTCGCCACTTGTGGATATGATTCGAAATGTGAGTGGCGGTATTCTGACAGAGCGAGGTTAAAAGCTTAGTACCAATATCATACCATATAGGTAGCTGGAAATGCATCAAAAATTTCATAGCAAGAGAGCCAAAATCAGGAAAAGAGTCCGGTGGCAACTCAATGTGCCACTTGGCAGCCGAACCGGTGAGAGTCCTTTGGAACAATCTAAGATGAATTGAATCATCCATTAAGGAATTAGATGAACACCATAAATGGTATGTCATCACGTGGTTCTTGGGGTCTTCACCCGGCTTTCCGTCAAACTTGGGGATAGCAGATATAAATTTCACCGGAATCGGTGGCCAGTTAGATCCGTGGTAATAGGATCGTTGGTTAAATTAGAGAGGTCAGGTAGGTCTAAAGTAGCCAAAAAGGGCAGCTGTGGATTAGGCTGCGCGTATTGATAATATGGATATGACGTGTACCAGGATAAAACTGACCGTAGGGGGGTGTGTCGCCCACACTATAAGGAGGTCTGCCACCATAAGGTTGTCCATTCCAATAGGGTGGTGGTCCACCTCCACCTCCGAGAGGGGGTGGAGGTCCGCTGCCACCACCGGGAGGAGGTGGGGGTCCATAACCGTAATAAGGTGGGCCACCACCGCCTCCGCCTGGAGAGGGTGGTGGGCCACTTCCACTGCTAGATGGGTGGGGGCCCACACCACCTTCGCTGCCAAAAATATGAGGCTTTCCACCACCACCACCACCACCATAATAATTAGGTCCTTCACCACCTCTACCTGGAGGGGGTGGTGGACCACCTCCACCACCCGAAGGGAAATTTCCTCCACCACCATGGTAAGGTGGTCCGTCGCTGCCTCCGTCTGGAGGAGGTGGTGGACCATTCCCACCACCGCCTGAGGGGTGAGGGGCATTGTAGGTAAAATGAGGTGGGCCTACGCCAATGTTAGGTGGGGGCCCGCTGCCTCCAATAGGAGGTGGGGAGGGACCGACCGGGGGTGGTGGTACTTGAGGGATAGTCGGTTGAGGTCTGTGTTGCAACACAGGTTGTTTACCCCATAGAGTGTATGGATTCCCAAGATAAGGTATCCCGTATGGCGCGTTTCCAGGATTAGGTTGACCCAGAACAGGGTTAAAAGAACCTGGATATGCTTGACTCCGTGAGGGTTGGGTTACATTGGACGACCCTCCAACATGAGATAATCCCGTGGTGGACGGTCTAGTGGGTTGGGAAGGTCCAATGGAAGGTCTGTTGGGGACTCCACTTCTTAGGTTAGGAAACGGGGGTTTCCCCCAAGCCACAATAGGCTGACCACTATTCAAAGGTTGAACCAATGTGGTTTGTTGACTAGATACCATGGTAATAACATTACCAATAAGATCATCCGTAGGAATGGAGTACCCTCCCCTCGAATTTTGAGGTGGGGTAGGAACTAGTAAAGTAACCGTGGTAGTGACAGGTGTGTTGGACCGTTGTTCTTCCACTGGTTGGTTCACTTGAGGTGTAGGACTGAATTCCTATGAGGGTTGACCAGTCTCATTAGTGGTCAAGTGGTGGAGTGGTTCAGGTGATCCGAAAGATATCGAATGAACTAGGATGTTTCTGTCGTCAAGTCTTATTTGGAAATGACGATTGTGGAACTCTTTAAAGTGTCGCTCGAGACTTTGTCTTCGAAGCTCATCTCCTTTAACACATAACTGTTCCAAACGTTCATGGATGGGGATGAAAGTCTCGGCAAGGTCAGGCCTATGGTAAGGCCTAGTGAACTATGGAGTAGTCCAGTTAGGTGGGGATGAGATGGCAAAATGAGCCACTGGATGGTCTGTAGAAGATGTCCAGTAAGTTGCTGAAGGACCAACAGCTACTGTAGGGTCATCCTGGGGTCGGTTTATCCATTCCAATGATCCAGGTTCTTCAAAGATGACGGGAGAGGTCATGTGAAGTGGGGGTTTGTGCTCCTTCATCCTGTGTGGGATGAGAGGGAGGTGAATCTGGTGGAAACAAATGTCCACCAATATTCAAAGTGGGGTTCCCTACTTCAGTAACTATGACTGCGTTACGCTGATCCATTCTTACCCTCGAAATAACCTCCGGATTAAGGGGAAATTCGGGTGGCAAGTTCAAGATCCTACGGGACCTTCTCCAAGGAAAATCTGCCAGAGTATCAACAAAATTAGCCAAAAAACGCTGAAACAACGTTTCTCCTAAATGTATACTAAAAGAAAAGTAGTCCAAGAAAACCTACTCAAACTAAGGAAACAAGCAAACTTGTGTGACAGAGTGGATTCAAAAGTCTAGAACCTCACGGGTTTATCAAGGCATCACAAACCGCAATATACTGCGGGGTCCAAAAATATGACGCGACAAGGAGGATTGGGACCATACCCTTGCCTGCATACCCGACTGCCTGGACAGGACGTGCGTGCTAATCTCCCCGAGTGCTGTTCTCAGTGTATTGCTTTGCCAAGACGGCGAAATGGTTAACTCGGTTGGTTTCAGGAATCCTAATGGTGTCTCCTGATATACGCAAGGTACGTGGGAGCTCAAATCCATAGTGGTGCTGTCTAATGCATAGTCGTTGGCATGAGACCTTCCGATATACGTGTCAAGTATGTGATACACCCTTCGATATACGCCAAGTACGGATTATGGTACTTGGTGGGTATGTGAAGGAGCTTGATATACCGATGTACGTGGAAGACTACAATACGCCCGGACTATAGTGTTGGCAAGTAACGACAACTGCCATGTTTAACGACGCCGGAACACATCTCTAACTTATACACAAGTTACTAAAAATTTTACCTAGTTCTACCGTTAATTTTATCTTGGACGGTTAGGTGAATGCATGAGGTGAGTACATAATCGGAAACATAATGCAAGTCCTAGCTACATGCACAAAATATTCTTTTCTTTCAATGAATTCTACCTATGGTGAGGAGAAAGTTTTTTCCAATGGTATTGCCAAAACAAACTCAATGCAACACAATTCCCAATGCAAGCAAATTTGACAATGAAAGTACTCTTTTCTTTTTCAACGAAACACACAAACGTACACAACACTACTATCTAAATCAAAGTATTTTTTCTTTTCTTTTTCAAATCAAAACAACACTAAGTAATGAAATGAGAGGATTCTGAAATGGAAATGCAAGCTTTTCACTTTCTCTTTTCAATGATCTAAAGGCAACAAAAATAAAATATGCACCTATCTTTCCCTAGCATGGAAACAACTTTTGAAAAAAACCGAAATGTACTAGAACTTTTCAAGAAGACGAATAACTCATAATTCAAGAAAAACACAATCAATCATATTTCCATTCATCTTTTCCACAACATTCCATTGCACAATGATCTTTCTTCAATAACTTTCTTGAGAAATAACGGGAAAGAAGCACTTTTAGTCCTTTCAATGGATGTATCAAATCAATAAACTTGAAGACAACTTTGCTTTCAGATCTAAATGACTTAAAAGAAAATGTTACTTGTGCACTCATGCACTCAGAAAACTCAAGAAAAGATAAGCACTCAACCAAGGAAAAATACACATTTAACTCAAAATCAAGCAGCAGCAAGAAAACTAAGCAAGCAAGGCTCAAAACAAAAGTATATTTGGACTAGAAGATAATCCAATGCAATGATCAGATCAGGTATGGAAGGAAGGGAATTCAAGAGTGAATGGATGAAGGTGGGGGAGACAAAAGTATCCGCCACTACTGATTTCAAACTTGTCCAAAGCGAAACCCAAAATCAATCCAAATAAACCAAACTCTCAACACACAAATCAAAATGGGATCTCTGGATGAATGTTGCAGCATAGTGCTGTGAATATTTAATTAATATCATTATTTATATATTAAATAGATTATTAGGTTAATAAGAGAAAGGGTGTAACCCTTCGCTATTCTTTCTCAAGCCCTATAAAGGCGAGCTTATTGTAACTTTATCATGATCAATCAATATATTATTGTCATTTATCTCAAATATGGAAGATGGTATCGCTTCTTAACCCTTAACCAGACACAGTTAACTTAGTGAACAGATACATTCACTACATTTGGTGTCAGAGCCGGATTCGGCTCCTTCGACCTGAGCTCAGTTTCGGCTCTCCCTTCAAGTCCAACTAGATACGATTGCTGAGCATGGTTTTGGCTCACATTATTTCAGGTCCACGCTCTACACTGCTGTCCCTCACACACTTCCATCCCTGCGCACAACCTACCCATTCTACACATTCGTCTATCCATTCCTTCAATCCACGTCACTCACCCACATCGTTTCCCAACACTCCATCCTCTCCACGTTTCTCGTCCATCTACCACACCCATCCTTCCCATGTCCCGCTCCCTTCTGCCACCTTTCCCACGCTCCTCCCACTCCTCCTCCTGTGCACTCATCCCGACGCCCTTCATTCCTGCGCATCACTCCAACACTCCACGCCCTCCGTTGCTCCCACCACATCCTCCATTGCTGCCCTCCCTTCACGCTACTATCATCTCCGCCCCCCTTTCCTTCCCTTCACGCCCTACATCTCCTCTACACCCTCTCCTCGCTACCTTCATCTACCATCGCCACTCCTCTCTGCCGCTCAACCCCGTGCCCCTCCTCGCTGCTCCTCCTCGTGGCCTCTCTTCCACTCAACACCGCATCACCCCTCCTCTCTACCAGCGCTCCTCTCCCCACCAATGCCGTCCCTCCCGCCCTCCATCTTGCCACCAGCCGCCATCCCTCCCACCCTCCTTCTTGCCACTAGCTTGGCCCTCCTCCCTCCTCATACCAACGCCCATGCTAATCCCCCTCCAATGCCCACGTTATCGCTTTGGGAAAACCCTAACCTGCAACGAAACAAAGCCAAATAAAAATTAAATAATAAAATTTTATAATAACAAATTTTATAATATTTATTTTATTTATTTTTTATTTTTCCAAACCTTAGAATAAAAAATTTAAATATAATATTATTATATTTATTATAAACACTATTAATTATAGTAATTAGCTTTACTATAGTAATTATCATCTTTCCCTAAGACATTAATTGTCTTTTCCCTTACCCATAAACCAAAATAACTCCCAAATATTCACCTCCCCACACTAGGTCAAGAACCATGGCCGAGTTACGAGACCGACTAGAGAAATTAGAAAAAGACCAAATTAGAGATTTAAAAATCGTCGAAGGTCTAAACTCCAGAATGGAAAAACTTGAGAAAATGTTTCAAGAATATTTAAAGGAAGAGATGAAAAATAATAATGCTGTGCTTAAAAAAGAAATCAAAGATGAAGTTGTTCTGGTACTAGAAAGAAGGTTGAGTGAAAAATTTGACACTCTGAACGAAAAACAAAAAGACTTGGATGACAAAATGAGTGCTATGACTCAAAACATAAACACCATAACCGAGAACTTGAGCACCATGATGCAAAACCATAATATATTAATGGAGGTGTTACAAAGACTAACGCCTAAGACAAACCAAGTCAGCAGTCTAGACATGCTAGATGCCTCATTTCATATTTTCACACAGGAATCACTTACTAAGAATCAAAAAGAATTGCAAAAAGAAATAAAGATTAACAATGCGACACTTAAGCAAGAGATAGAAACAAAAGTACTTCCAAATATGGAGGTACGATTAAACAGCCAAATAGAAGCTATCAGTAAGATAGTAGAGAATAAAAAAGTTAAAAATCACCACCAACAACGAAGCAGTTCAAATATGTCACTTACATCGTCCAGTAGTTTCAATCCACCATCAAACCATAAAGCAAAAGGGAATCAATATCACCCTTACATAGTGTACCCACCTAAGGCAAAAATAGAGTTGTCGAAATACAATGGAAATGAAGACCAATGTGTTGCTTGGCTAAACAAAGCAGAAGAATACTTCGACATTTACAATATTCAATCTGATGAGGAGAAGGTGAAATATGTGTCAATGCATATGGAAGGGTACGCCTATAATTGGTACTTATGGTGGAAGAGAGACAATTTTTCCTACACCTGGAACTTATTCAAAAATGATTTTTTTAACAGGTTTCAAGGTATCAAAGAAGATGAATTTTTCAGTAAACTTACTAGATTACAACAGGTTGGAAGCGTTGAGGAATTCACACATCAGTGGGAATCCTTATCGACACGAGTATTTGGGTTGTCTGACAAACAAAGAATTGAAACCTATTTAGGAGGTCTTAAAGCGTACCTCCAAAAAGAGTTAAAGTTACATGACATACCTAACGTAGAGGTAGCGAGACATAAAGCAAAATCCGCAGAACACAAACTAGAAGGAATAAAAACAAGAGGTGATAACCATTATCGACAAGAAAAAGAGACACAATGTAGGTACTGTGCAGATACTTGGTCACCCGGCCATCAATGCCAAAAACCTCAATCATATGCCTATGAAATGGAAAATAGATCAAAGTCATCTAACAATTACCCTGATAATAGAAAAAAGAAGAAAAACATAGGTCGTCGATGCGGTGATGATTGGATCCTAGGCCATAAATGTAGGAACAATCAGACAATACAATGCAAAATCATCAATGGAAAGGAGGTGCAACTCTCTACACAAGAAATCACATCCGATTCTAATACCGACACTGAATTTGAATGAAGGACGACATTAGGAAAATACTCAAGATTTGAGGACAAAGCTTTCCAAAAGGGGAAGGCAATGCTGTGAATATTTAATTAATATTATTATTTATATATTAAATAGATTATTAATAAGCGAAAGGGTGTAACCCTTCGCTATTCTTGCTCAAGCCCTATAAAGATGAGCTTATTGTAACTTTATCATGATCAATCAATACATTATTATCATTTATCTCAAATATGGAACAAGGTCTCGCTTCTTAACCCTTAACTGGACATGGTTAACTTAGTTAACGAATATGTTCACTGTACACAGAGGGAGTTCATACATAAAAAAAAGGCTCTGACTGTCAAACAGGAGGATGGATGCCTGTAAGCTAAGTCTCGACAGATTGGCGTACTTTGGCTTTGCAGATAGTGCGACATTGCAGTTTACATGCATGAGAGATGTGACGATGTCGCAGTCTACTAATACACAGGCCACAATGAGCAAGCAATAGTCAAAGAACAAAGACTCATAAAAACACAGTGTCGCTCTATTTTCACTGCCCAGGTGCGACAAGCGAGTTCTAGATTCAAAAATGAATCAGATCTCTCAAAAATGAACCACCAACAGGTTTGAAACTGAGTTGTATAAAATCAAAGGAAGAAGATCATGATCTTCAACGTGAAGATCTGACAATGGAATCAATCCTAAGAAGAAAAATGGAAAAAGAAATGACAACAAGGCTTGTGACAAGTAATCAACTGAAAATTACTCAGATTAATGATCACTAAACAACAATACTCCCCAGTATCATTGCCAGATTTGTTACTGGACAATCCACTCGACCGAAGGAGAGCCAGATCTCCCTAGCTCAATGCGAGTCTAGAACAAATAGAACATACTACAAACACGTTTCCTAAATCTACTTAAGGATCAAGTACTAGATGTCTTACCTCTTCGATTTCGCTATCCTTTCTCCCGAATGTTGTTCCACGTCCCGAGGTCGTCAGATCCAAGCTGCAAGACCTGTTAAGACATAGAAAAGAGAAACGAGTAAAGAGCATCTATACAATAAGAGATCTATGTAAATAGTTAAGCAGGTAAACAACACAACATCATCACACATAAGAAAGATTTTGGTGGAAAGCATTTGTATTACTGCAAATAGAGGAGTATATGATATAGATATAGAACTACAACCAATGACTTAACGTAGTAGCCCTTCTCTACACAAGCCAATTTCCAAGCCCTTCTAAGGAAGCATGAATTCTCCAAGAGGTGAGTGAAGGTGTCCTAAGAAAGATTTCACCAGCATGTAGATACCATAGTCTTCCTCCCTTTGGTATGGGAGTGAGCTTCATATATATAGGACTAAGTGGATGAAGTTATGGATAGGATAGGATGAGAGATGGTAGGAGAGAGATAGGGGATCCTCCCAATGAGTTAGGGGTCGAGTACCAGCTCTCCAAGCGATCAGGGATAAGCCCCCAAATGGGAAAGCTCTCGAAATGGCTATTTTTTCCCATTAACAGACCTCGTCGCACCTTGCTATGGAGCAACCTGCGACGTCGCATGTTGCTAGTGTGCAACCTGCGACGACCTCTCAAAAGGTTGTACAAACTGAGTACAAATCCTCCCAAATGAGTACTTGGTCCAGGTGACTTCAGGGATGTATACACTAAATCATGATGATGGGTAGATTTTAGGTGTAACAGATCCCGAAGGGTCCCATTCAACATGTAGCCTCCAATTCAAGGAGCCTTTAATCTCCGAAAGAGGATTGTCCAAACATATCTTCCTACTCCCTTTGAATTATTTCTTGTGGAGACAAATATTCCACCATTCCAATTTACCAAGGATCACTCTCCATAATATCTTAGCGCCAAGATCCTGGTTCATGATAGAGGGGTCTTTTATCCCCAATCCTCCTCTACTTTTGGGAGCTAGGACAATGTTCTACTTTACAAAATGAATTTTTTTAGAGTAATTTCCGCCCTTACATAGAAAGACCCTTATTTCCATGTTAATTGTTGAATATGATTGTCATTGATGTTAAAGGAGTTCAATAATGACAAAGGAATAACCAAGGACATGATGGCAGGGAAAACTCACTGAAAGACAAAGGAATGCCAAAGGAAGTGATAAAATTCCATGTATGATGATGTGGCATGTGTGATGAAGATGGAAATACACATGATGGTTTTTTGGTGCTATCATTAAGTCAATGTTGCAATCTAACATCATTCTAGAAAAGTATGGCAAGTTTGTGAAACTGTTTGGAAATTGACTATGGAAAAAGTAGTCAAAACTGCTCTAAGAGAATGCCCACCATAATTCATGTTTTGAGAAAAATGCACGCACCATCATATCGGGATATAGCTTGTTGAACTGGATATCTAGTCATGGTCCCATTTTTCCTTAATCATTTCTAAGGAGAAATTTATAAGTCTTCCAAAACAGGGTTTCAGGTTTCCTTTACACCAAAGTAGCAAAACTTCCTAAGTGGCCTCACGGAAATACCCGCCATAGTTTGTGGGTTGAAGAGAATGCCCGCACCATATGGTCATATTGTAGAAAGTTGTTTTGTGCATCTGAAAAATGGTCTCAAATTGTCCAAAGAGTCTCTGAAGAGGAAGATATTGATCTGCCAAAAGTGCTTCTTAACTTGATTTACACTACTCCAGTAAAATGCCTGCCGAGGAGAGAGAAAGAGGTTTCAAGCGGTGAAATTGGTTTGTATAGAATCCCCTAGTTGGCCCCTATGCAGTGGATGTCTCACACTTCAAATTTTATGAAAATAAAAATCACTTCATATTAACCTAGGGTTTGATAATTTTTCCTGTGTCAAATCAACAGTTTGGAAGGCCACTTTCAAATGTCCGCCAAATGATGGGTGTGTGTCAATACATTCATCTTTTGACATGGTCTTGTTCATTGTTGAAGTAGATATCCAAACATGCTTTTATTTTTCCTTATGGTGATCATATAGGAAAGAAATCAATCTGCCAAAGTGAAGGAAAAAGTATTTTACATATTAAAGACAAAAAATTGTCCAAGTGTCAAACTCACATGGCTAAGAGGCCATTTGGAAATGCCGGCAAGGAGGTGTTCATGTACTGATAAAATTAATCAAATGGCATAGGTTTGTTCTCTGGTGAATTGGTTATCTAACCATGAGCTCAGATCTTCCTATGGAGTTCACACGTGCAAAAAGCAAGCCTGCTAAAATGAGGAAAAGCTTGTTTTTACTATTCAAATGGAGGTTGAAGAGGCATTTGGAAATGCCCGCAAGGAGGTGTCATTTTGATTATAAAATTCATCAGTTAGCATGGGATTGTTCCTTTATGAACTGGATATCCATCCATGGAGTCATATTTCTATTTGGTGCTCTCAGGTGTGAGATTTTGGCCTGCCACAATAGAGAAAAATAAGGTTAAATACAACTTGTATTATGCCCGCAAAGTCTTAGGAAAATGCCCGCAAGGGGCTATGTTATGCCCACAAGGGATTATGGTATGCTCGCAATGGCTTAAGAGAATTACCACAAGGAGCTTGAAGCCTAAATCTCTCAAGAGATTTATTATGCCCGCAAGGGCTTAGCGTTATGCCCACAAGGGTTTGTTTATGTCTGCAAGGGTTTAAATGAATAATCTCGCAAGATCTTAAAGAGATGCCCGCAAGGGCTTATGTTATGCCCGTAATAGGATTAATGGATAAGGATAAAGAGATTCCTGCAAGGGCTTGTAAAATTTTCGTAAGGGCTTGTGATATGTCCGTAGGGGCTTAAAAGGCAAGCTCATGAGAGCTTGGACTATGCCCGCAGGTGAAGAAAGAGGATAGCTCGCAGATGATGGGAGAAGCCCGCATAGGAGGAGAATCCCTCTTTATTAAGATGAAGGAAGCCCACAGGCCTGAGACAAAAGAATCCTGCAGGATTGAGATGGAAGAATCCCATAGATGACCAAAGAAGGTTAATTAATTAAATTAACTAACAACTAAATAATTAATAGAATTCTGAACTAAATATTAAAAAGAATAGATATTTGAAGAGACACATCTTACTGTTGAAAAGATGCAATGTTTAGAAGATGAGAATACTTGATCTATAAACAGATATCTGAATAAGAAGGAATATGTCTCAGCAGTTCATATTGAAGGTTCAGGAAGAACAAGAACTGAAGTCTATGCTGGGCTTTGAGATGAATATCTAAAGCAGCATTGAGACCAGAGTAAGAGACCAGAATGTTTGCACAATCAAAATGAACAAGTGCATAGAAGAAGTCAAAGAAATAAAGGGGAAGAATTGAATATGTCTGCAGCCTAGATCTATGTAGCAGCAAGAGAAGACAAAGATTGAAGAAACGAGGAAATATATGGAACATAATTGAAGAAATCAAGATCTGGAGGATTGATATAAACATATTAGGGAGGTAGTGTGGTGCTAGGGCAGGCTACTGGCCTGCAAGGGGGTTGCAGCCTCCTTCTAGTGGTAGCTGGTAAATAGGGTGTTGAAGCATCTTTTTAGTTGTAGCTGATAAACCAGGGGGTTGTAGCCTCCTTCCAGTAGTAGTTTATACATAGGGTGTTGAAGCATACTTTCAGTTGTAGTTGATAAACCAAGGGGTTGTAGCCTCCTTCCAGTAGTGGCTGGTAAATAGGGTGTAGTAGCATCCTTGTCTGTTGTAGTAGGCAGAAACCAGGGTGTTGTAGCATCCTTCAGTTGTAGTTGAAAATTTTGGTTTTGGTGCATCCAACAAGTTGTAGCTTGCAAAAACTATTGTAAACATAATTTTGCAGTATAGAAAGAGTTTGTGGTTTTCCCAATTGGGTTTCCACGTTAAAATATGTGTCATGTGTATCTTGTTGATTCCATGTTTTAATTAAGTTTAACAAGTGGTTTAAAATGGTAAAAATTTAACAATACTGATTCACGCCCCCTCTCAGTATTGAACAATATTCCAACAATTGGTATCAGAGCAGGATCCTTCACTATAGGCTAAACCACTGGAAGGAAGATCATTTTCAAAACCACTATGGATCAACAAGAAATGATTGCACCCTACATAGCTACAGTTCTTGATAAATAAGAATATGCATATTGGAGCATGAGAATGAGTGTATACTTTAACAATACTGATTCATGCCCCCTCTCAGTATTGAACAATATTCCAACAATTGGTATCAGAGCAGGATCCTTCACTACAGGCTAAACCACTGGAAGGAAGATCATTTTCAAAACCACTATGAATCAACAAGAAATGATTGCACTCTACATAGCTACAGTTCTTGATAAAGAAGAATATGCATATTGGAGCATGAGAATGAGTGTATATTTAGAATCATTAGGATGGGGTGTATGAAATTCAGTAATATCTGATTATATCCTACCAAAAAGAATAGGGAATACATCTCAGAAAGAGTGCAAGAAAAATAACTCAATAACAATGGAGGCCATACTTGATGGACTATCTCAACCCATCAAAGAAAAGATAGGACAATGCATCACAGCTAAGGAAATTTGGGTCAAATTGGAGAAGCTTTATTCAATCAAAGAAATAGTAAAAGAAGACATTGCTATTTTCAAGAATGAAGATGAAGAAACTTGAAGCCATAAGGAAGATCAAAAGAACAAAAACATATGCAAGAAAAAATTTAATGACATGAATAAATTCTTCTATTCCTTGGAAGATAGCGAAGATGAAGAAAATATATTCATGGAGGTAGTAACTTCAGAAAATAATTTAGATATGGAAAGAAAGTTGGACCTAAAATAAGAATTCATAATTACCCTTAAAGAATTGAGAGAGAGAAGATTGGAGAACAATTATTTGAAAGAAAATTTATGAAAATACCTAGAAGAGCAGAAATCAAAACAAGAGGAAGTCAAGACCATCCAAAAGGAGCTGCACAAGTCAAAAAAACAAACAATGGCTAGCATGAAAGAGGTCGAGAGCTTAAGATAGGAAGTTTCTAACTTCAAGAAAGAAGTAAAGAAGCTAGAAGATCACATGAAAGAGGATGAGAGCTTAAAACATGAAGTTGCTAACTTCAAGAAAGAAGTAAAGAAGCTAGAAGACCAAATGAAATATGCTGATAGATTAAGACAAGAAGTTATTCTACTTAGAAAGAAGCTTGATCAATAATCTATTAAATCAAAATTTGAGAACAACTCAAGGGTTTTAGATGATATCCTAAGTATCCAAATACCATCAAGTGATAAAACCAGATTGGGTTATGACAAAGAAAAGAATCCAAAATATTTGTCTCCTACACTCCAAAATAGAAATGAAAGAAGCTATGATACTGCACTCAAAATACCGATTAAGAAGGATAGTCAGAAGTCTTCTCCCTCATCTCATGATAAATATAGAACTGATGTGATACCTAAAATACCAATGACAAGCAAATCCCAACAAATGTTTTTTGGTCATTGCTACTCATGTAATAATTTTGGACATATGACTAGAGAATGTAAGCTGAGGAAGATTGCTTCAATAAAAGTTCAAGAAAAAAGGAAGGGATGGAAGAAGATGGAAGTTGTGAAGCAGAAAGATTAAATATTCCTCAAATATAAAGGAAGGTTCTATGGATATTGTCACTTTGGACACAAGTTTGGTCACAAGGCTGTTAATTGCAGAACCAAGGGAAAAGATCAAAGTACAAAATCCAAGAAACAAAGAAGATCAGTAAGTAGGGTACCTCATGGAAAGATGTGGAGAAGAAAGGAAGACTACAAAGAGTCAGAGGAAACACAGATTCCAAGCATCAATGAAGGTGATGATCAACATAATAGTGTTGCAGATGAGAATGACATCCATTATGATGGAAAGCAAGATGAAGATGAAGAATACACCAATGGAGAGAAGGATTATGAAATTCTATTCTAAAGTCTCTCGTGACCTAAAAAAGAAACCCTGAAATTAGTATTAGAGGGGATCATATACTCAGGGGGAGTAAATATCAGAATATTACAATTGGGAGTTGAAAGTAATTAATGTCGCTTGCTAAGAATAAAAGGATATCTTCATCAAAGACAAGAAGTAAAGTAGAGGTGACAAAATTGAAGAAACACATTTGGTCCAGAAAACATCTATGTAACAAGCAAATGGTTGAAGTATAACAAAATCAGAAGGAGATTTAGAGAAGAAGAGATGATCATGGTTAAATGATAAGACTCATGTATGGTTGGCAAAGAGAAGAGTGTAAACCCTATCACAAAATGGAGAAAATTTTGACAAAGGGGAGGAACATTGAAAGCGGGATTTTATGAACTCATCATCTAGGTTCTCATTTAAAAGGGTTCTCATTCAAAGCCCTGCTACAAGATAATAACTAAGATTATCCTAAAACACAATGAGTAGTACCAATTCTAAGATAAAATGAGGAAGAGACTAAAAAGAAGGGCAGTTATCAAAAGGAAGAAGGATAGGAAGTTCTCTATCAAGATGGTTACAACAAAAGAGCATAATAAGTTATCCTTTGTCATTGTTGTCAAACGGAGGGAATGTTTAGATGTTGCCATCAATGCAAAAGGGGGAGCATGTTGAACATGATTGTCATTGACGTCAAAGGAGTTCAGTAATGACAAAGGAATAACCAAGGACCCGATGGCGGGGCAAACTCATTGAAAGACAAAGGAATGGCAAAGGAAGTGATGAGATGGAATAACGTCAATTTCAATAAATTTGGACATATTAGGCAATTTTTGGACTAAGAAAGTGTGAATTTAGGCCTTGAAAGTGTCAATATCAACCTTTCTAAAGTGCAAAAACAGGTTCTGAAAGTGGCAATATTGGATTTGAAAAGTGTGTTTTTCTATTCGAATAGTGTGTTTTTTAACTACTTATGAACCTTAAAATTGCAGTTTTTTGTTATAAAACTATGAATTTCAATTCAAAAATTGTGAATTTCGAATAAAAAAAATGCAAATTTTGATTTGAAAAGTGTAAACTTCAAATCAAAAAATGCAAATTTTGATTTCAAAAGTGTCACAATTTCAAATAAAAAAATGAAAATTTTCATTTGAAAAGTGTGAATTTAAAATAAAAAAATGCAATTTCTGATTTCAAAAGTGTGAATTTCAAATAAAAAAATGCAATTTTTTATTTGAAAATTGCAATTTTCATTTTTAAATGTTCAAAATGTTAAGGTGAAAATTCCAATGTCTAAAATATTCACTCATTGTTTGAATAGCCAGTCAATCGGCTAAGTTATAACATATAAAAATGGTTTGTCCCGACTTCGGTTTTCCGACAAGAAGGATCGGTCGCCCCTTCTTTTCGTAGTTAATTGTGAAAACATTTTTCCAGCAACTCAGATATATTCATAATGGATAACACAAGAAGGGTCGACCGAACCTTATTGCAGTGTCAAACTATTATGAAAATAATATTGGGAATACGAAGGGTCGACCGACCTTTCAATTACGAGGTAATTTTAAAAATAGAACACCTTGGAAGTTTTAACATATAAAAATGGTTTCTCCCGACTTCTTGTCATGTCCCAAATTTGGTATTGAGTCACAATGGCCTAATCACATTGGCCCTATTCATTAGAGTTTGTCAAATTGATGCTAAAGGTCAAATCATTGCCAAGGAGGAAAATTACTAGTTTCCTAGGTTTGGGGTGGAAGCTTTGGGATTTGGAATAATGGGGATAATAAATGATGTTTAGACATTAGAAGGGTTCAAGTATTTAATAAATAGAGTGAATAAAGAAATTCAAGAGAAATCCTAGGTGACAAATGGTTTTGGAGACATATGGAGGATGTGGGACCCACACTAGCTTGATTTTTCATAATACATGGTATCTCTCTTTTGCAAATTCGAATTAATGGGAATGTGAACACTCTTGGGTGAGTTGGTAAGTCATAACACATGTCATTGAGCATATTAGGTCTAATTGGGAAGGATTGGTAACCTCCATGGAAGATAAAGAGTCAAAGTGGAAGTTTGTGGACACTTGGGCTAGATTCCTTAGCCCCTATGACACCAATGATGGAGCATCTATGACAACTATGACAAATTGAAGACCTGACCTCTAACATCTGACCACTATGACATGTCATCCCCAAAAATAGTCTCAAGGAAGGCAAATTTTGGATTTGGAGAAGCCAAAGATACTCAAAATTGAATTTGGGAGAAGATGGAAGGTTGGAACTAAGAGACAAGTGGCAAATGTGGAATATTTCCTAAATGGAAATCTATTGAATCTATTGAGAGGATTTCGACCCTTATAAGGCTAATTTTGGTTATAAAATGTAGAAATGAAGTATGAGAATATCTTTTGATCATTTGTAGAATTTGCAATTGCATTTGTGAAGAGGGAGAGCTAGTGGATGACTAGTTTCTTGCCTTAGCCAATTTCGAGGGTGAAAGATTCCCATCCAAGTTAGTAATTGGAAAGGCCATTCAGACATTTCATTTGGAGCTTTAATGGAGTCTTTATTTGCAGGTGTAAGCTATAGGGCATCTCATGGTTTCTTCTATTGCAGCTCACTCCTTCAACCATTTCCAGTTTTGATGGCATATTCTCGATCCTTGATGGAGGGCGTTTTTGGTGAGCTATTGTACTCTTTGGGGAAGCTTTTAATGCCCCATTTATTTTCTAATATGAATTAAATACTATTTTCTTCATCTCCAAAAAGTTTCAGGTCGAAATTCCAAGTAGAAACGTATAAATCTCATTTTTAATGGAAGAACAATGCCATTTCCCCACTACCTTGTTGTGAGCCAATGTATTGATGATGATTTCGAATGAATGGATGATTCTATGATATATTTGTGATAAATATACTTCCATGGATGTCTTCTACAAGTTTCATGTACTGTACTTGAGCATTTGAAGCATTTTTACTCAGTTTAGTTGTATTGGGAGGTGAAATAGTGCCATTTCCCCAAGGGTCGAATTGGGGATTTTTGCAGTTGAATGGGAGACAGTGAAAACAATTGTAATAATTCATTAATGGTGCATATGAGACTTTAATAAAATAATTAACACATTACATACCTCTGTTCATAAATTTGAGTGGGTTTGGATGCATTTGGGAAGCCATTTTCAATACTTACCTCAGGGAGATTTGAACCCCAAATTACTAGTAAAATTGCATACTTGGTCCAGAATATTAAGAGAGTTTGAAGAGATATTTTGGTGACCATATGTCATCCATAAACATCATATTCAATCACTAATATCATTCATACACCTTCCTTGAAGATTTGAAGGGATTTGGGGTCAATTTGAGACCTAGAGACCAATACTAGTCAAAGGGAAATCACTAGTAAAGTTACCTACATTGTCCAGAATTGAAAGAGGATTTGTAGAAGTATTTTAAAGGTCCAAAGGAATCCAAAAAACACATATTTATTTTCTAATATCATTCATATACCTTCTCAGAATATTTGGGATCATTTGGGGCAAATTTGGGACCTAGAGATCAAAACTAGTCAAAGGTCTAACTAGGGAAAAAAGTGAAAAATTGCCATTTTGATAAAACTCCTAACAAGGGACATTACACTTCCGTTTTCCGAAAAGAAGGATCGGCCACCCCTTCTTTTCGTAGTCAATTGTGAAAACCTTTATCCAACAATTCAGCTATATCCATAATAGAGAACACAAGAAGGAGTGACCGACCCTTCTTGCAGTATCAAACTATTATGAAAAGAATATTGGGAATAAGAAGGGTCGGCCGACCCTTCATTTACGAGGGAAATGTGACAATAGAACACCTTGGAGAAAGAGTGGCCACTCTTTCTCTGAGAATATTTCCAGTTTCCAACAAACTCTTTGAAGCAAAACGTCTAAATTTTGTTGTTTAAATGTTGATATCTAGTATCCCAGGGTGACACGTGGAATGATCATATTGTGACATGTGGCATATTTGATTTGGCACATTGAGTATTAGATATATAGCTTAATTATAATATTGGATCGTGTAGAATATTTTCTCCTCTGAGCACCACTGAGTCCATGCTACGTTTTATTCTCTATTAAACACTATGTTTTAAATATGCTTGGGCAAAATGCAAGAGGAAGTGAATAATTATAGTAGCATTTGTGCTCTCGCACTATCGCTGCATCTCTAGCTATCAGTACATCCTATTATCTTGGTCATTCACGTTGATCTAGATACTTGCAATCATTGAGACCTATGGATTGGAAATATTAACACCTAAATCCTCCAAAAACAAGGGTATCGAAGGGAAAGACCGTGTTTTGATGTTTTGTGCCTATGTTTCATGTTCTAATCGGCCATCAAACCCAAATGGTTTCATGCACCCATCTTCTGAGATATTGAAAAATATAAATACCTGGAAATTGAAAAACTAGATTTAAATGTTTTGTTACAGATTTATTATTAAGACATAAAAATCAGTAGAAGTTATTCCTGGCAATTGAATTTACTTCGATCTTTCAACTTTTATAGAGCTTGGGCTCTTAATACATTTCACGACTAGGAGCTTGAGCTCAAAAACATAGACTCTTCTACTATAGGATTTATATTAAAAAAATTATTACTAATTAGACATAAAAGTCAATAGAAGTTATTCCGGGTTAAAACAATGCAACTTTTTCCGCATTACACACTGATGAAATTTGCTTCGATCTTTCACCTTTTACAGAGCTTGGGTTCTTAATATATTTCAGGACTACAAGCTTTAGGTCACAAACATGGACTCTTCTACTACAGAGAATTTACAGACTTTATTTTGGCATCAACTAGAAGCTATACTTTATTTTTGCTTTAACTAGAAGCTATGAGTCACATTAGACACAAATCCTGGCCTTGGGGATTCGATAGTGCTAGAAATTCCCATATATCATGCCGTGGTGAGGTTTTGTTAGGAAATTGCTATTGAAATGCTCATATACCACGAAGAGAGCGACCATAAGACTCCATGACTTCTTTTGTATTTCTGATAAAACAACAAAGGAAACGGAATAGAGGCGGTAAAGAAGAGTGCCATGACTTCTCGAAGATTTTATTCGCCTGCGATACTGGGTATGATTTAGTCTTTATATAGTGAATTGGTGAATTGACTTGGATGTTACAGATGGGGAAGGATAATTATGGAGGGATGGTGGTCATAGATATGATCTGTACCGACTGTATATTTTGCTGGAGTATAGATATGATCTGTACCAATTGTATCGATATGATCTGTACCGACTGTAGTAATTGTACATTTATCACTCCAATTGATGCCTTGAGAAAGGAATGTATGTTGACATGGCGATGGTTTATATGATGAAATTTTGAAATGGAGGTTATCTTGACGGTGCTAATGGTGAACGATGGCTTGTATCATGTGTGTGAAGAAAATAATCACATCATGCTTTAGTCAAAATTATGTCACAAACACCAAGATCACCACCATCATTTACCATTAGCACCATCGGGATTCGGGACAAAAAATTTTTAGATCTTCTAACTAAGCTTGTGATTTGGTTTCTTAAATGTATTGCAATATTATTTTATATTCTATTAATTGTAATGTTGTGATTTCTTTGTTATTTAGTTCTATAATATGTATGTTTGAAAAGAGAACACATAAAATTCTGAGAACTGTTTGAAAAGAAAGCACATAAAATTTGAATATTTTAATGCCCCTCAAAGGGATTTAGACTTTGAAAGTGTGAATATCAACCTTTCTAAAGTGCAAAAATAGGTTCTAAAAGTGGCAATATTGGCTTTGAAAATTGTGTTTTTCTATTTGAATAGTGCGTTGTCTTACTACTTATGAACCCTAAAATTGTAGTTTTTTGTTATAAAACTATGAATTTCAAATTTTTGTTCTTAATATGCAAAATAGAACAACCTTTTTCTCATTTTGGCAGGCTTGTATTTCACACGTGTGAACTCTAGAGGCAATTATGATCCTATAAATAGATAGCCAATTCGTCACTTAGCATGTGAGTTCAACACTTAGCCATATTTTTGTTCTTTATATATAAAATACTTTTGTTCTTAATATGTAAAATACTTTTGTTCTTAATATGTAAAATACAATGAGTTATATTCATCATTTGACCATATTTCTCTATAAAATACTTCTCTATAATTATATTGAAGCATATAGATGGATTTATTCAAAAGGCTGTGCACACCCATTGATTACAAAAAGGAGAGCCTGGGAGCATAAATAGCTTTCCCAGTATGTCTCTGTAAATTTAAAAAACTCCAAAATTGATGTAAAAACTCATCCAAGTAGGGATCTCTTCTACAAAACATTCTGCCATTGAACAAAGGTTTCCTCAGCAATTCTTATGTCCACAGAGGGGTATTCCTGGCTGTGGCTACACTGTGACATCCTGGCCATCTTCAAAATTTCATCTTTTATAAAATCCATTGTACCCATAAGTTCAAACAAATTGCATTCCAAATCATCAATTCTGGAGTCGTGACAGGTTAGTTGCTAAGAGATATACCTCATGTGGTTGGATGACTCTCTGTGCGCTTTGATGCCCAAGCAGACTGCCTCATAAACCTTTAGCAGGTGTATTTTGAAGTCTTCCACATTCGACCTTAGGAACATCATTCCGTCAGCAAGTCCCGCCATTAAACTGAGAGAGGAGGTCAAACAAGAGACCGAATCGACGGATCTGCTCAATGTTTGAAATAAAACTTTGATCCGGCAATAGTTCCAATTGTTTAATCCACCAATCGTCTTATGACAATGAGAGACTCTGCGACCACCACAGGTTATATTCTCCTATTGCTCCTTGGTGGTCCATAATGCTCGTGGAATTGAAGTTTACTTTTGGAAGTAATTGTAAATAAGTAACTTTACATATTTACATTAGTATCATTATAGTAGCATTATACAAAAACTATTCTATTTTTTTAAAATAAAATCATTCTTATTTTGTTTTTTTTTAATAGAAACATTCTTTCTTTTTGTATTTTTAAATAGAAACATTTTTCCTTTTGTTTTTTTAAATCAAAGCATTATTTCTTTTTTCTTTTTTTAAAATATAATGGAATATCATAAAAAGAATGAAAGCCCTTATTATCGAAGCATTCTTTCCTTTTTTTTTTAATCGAAGCATTTATTATCTTCTTTTAAATAAAGCCCTTCATGCTAGAAGGGCGATATGAATATATAATCTTCAACCTGAAATTAAGTTCAACCCTTCAAATTTGATCCCTGATAGTGCCACTAGTTTTCATGTTTATTGAAAGAGAAACTTTGTATTATTTACTGGTAAAAAAGATTACATCCGTCTTCTTTTCAAATTGTACTTCTGAGACAAAAACTGCCATATATAGAAATTCCCATGTCTGTTATCAACCTTGGAGACTTAACATAAAGCCTTACTATCAACCTTAAAGAATCAACATTTTAAGGTGAAAAGTTATAACATATAATATTTTTTTGTCTCGACAGCTAAGAAGGATCAATCGACCCTTCTTGCAGTGTTGAAATATTATGAAAATAATATTGGGAATACAAAGGGTCGACCGACCCTTCTTGCAGTCTCAAACTATTATGAAAATAATATTGGGAATAATAAGGGTCGACCGACCCTTCAATTACGAGGTAATTGTAAAAATAGAACACCTTGGAAGTTATATTATATAAAAATGTTTTGTTACGAATTCTGTTTTACGACAAGAAGGATCGGCCGCCCCTTCTTTTCGTAGTGAATTGTGAAAAGGTTTATCCAACAATTCAGCTATAAACATAATGGAGAATACAAGAAGGATTGACTGACCCTTGTTGCAGTGTCAAACTATTATGAAAAGAATATTGGGAATAACAAGGCTCGACCGACCCTTCATTTAGGAGGGAATTGTAACAATAGAAAACATTGGACAAAGAGTGGTCGATCTTTCTCTGAGAATATTTCCACTTTCTAGCAAAGTCTTAAAAGCGAAAATTCTAAAAATTTTGTTGTTAAAATGTTGATATCTGGTATGCTAGAGTGATACGTGGAATGATCATATTGTGACATGTGGCATATTTGATTTGGAACTTTGAGCAGACCCAAAAGTATATTGATTCTATTGAAAAAAAAAAACAAAGAATGTTTATGTCTGGTTAATCGCAATTAGAATCATTCCAACTAATGGCATCACTATCTACATTGTCGCCACTGTTAAATTCCTTTTCTAACACATTTTCCTGCTTAAATTTTAATTATCATTATGGTGTCTCTAGGAAGGCATGCACGTGTTGCTTGTTTTTGAAATTATAAATGGAATCAGTGTTGAATATAATTGTCACTGATTTTGTATCTACCCCATTGCAATAAAAAGTAAAATGTTTTTATTTTAAAAAAAGAAAAAGAAAAAGTAAAATGTTTCTATTAAAGAAAAACAAAAATAGAGAATGTTTCTCTTTAAAAAGTAAAATGTTTCTATTTAAAAAGAGAAAACAAATGTTTTAGTTGTAGCCGAAAAATTTGAAAAATTGGGTGTTGGTGCATCCAGCAAGTTGGAAAGAATCAAAATGAAAGACACAATTTTATCGTGGAATCCCAATTGGGAAAACCACCAACTCGTTCTAATATTGCAAAATTATATTTACAATTAATTTGCAAGCTCCAACTTGATATTCCAATAGAATGATGGAACAATCCGATGCAAAGATTACATGTTTGAGGAATAATGAATAATTATTTTTGTGGTTGCAGGGGATGAATCTACTGCTTCTATGTCTACAAGTCGAAGCTCCAATAAAAGTTTAGTCTTTTATTACTCCTGCAAAGGAGATGATATTTTTTTTTTCAAGTAAGCATAGGTCCAATCTATTACTGAAAACAAAATAATGGTACAAATACAATTACAAACGAGCTCCCAACAACTCGTGCCATATAGAGTATGGTAAAAAAGAAAGAAAAGATCAAAATGAGGAGCATACAACCAGGCTAAAAATCCCATGAAGTAGAGGAAACTGCATATAAAACCTGAGATTACAATAGACTTAATATATCATTGCCTATAGACAGCTAACCGTGGAAAGAACTAAGAGGCACCGAGCCTTAGAAGACCCCAACATGATCAGAAGAGCAAGGAAAACCTTAACCAAAAAGGAAGAGGGCTCTGGCCAAGCAGCCCCCCTAACAAAACCACTCTAACATACGGAGTGTGCACTGAGACTGAACTTCCCAAGACATGGCAAAATCCACAGGAAAAACAGAAAAGAGCTCGTACCATCAAATGACCACGAGCCACCAGCGCGGACACTTACCACCAAGACTGGCACGAACGCAGACCGCCAAGACCAATGAGAAAGCAAGGTACTCCCCCCATGGGGAAACTGGTTCTTCACGAGGGAATTCCCTTGAGGTATCCATATAATATTCCAGAGCAGACCTGAGCAAGCGAACACTGACCAAATTATTTTGTTGGCCACCTTTTATAATCTGGATGGCTTCACAGAGGCTGTGAGCCTGCTGGTTCCTCACTTGAATATGGCGATCCAACAAGATCCTGACCGCCTAGAAGCGGCTGATCATTAATTTTCGTCCCAAGTGGGATTCGTATTCACAGAGAAGGGCTACTTCACAGCGTTCTATCTACGACTCTATGAGAGCAGGCATCTTTGGTAGATACTGAGCCCCCCAATTGAAGCTCTAAGAGGCAGACTCTTCCAGCTCCATGGTATGCTGTTGAGACGAGCCTTCTCCCTGAGAGCGAATTTCCCCCAGGTTGTGAAGACCCTCCACCCCTGATGGATCCCCTGCGACTACGAGGAGCCATGATATACCAATTCAAAAAACTGAACCACCAAAAATCCACCTAGAAGTTCAACCAACCTTTAAATTGCAGATCTCTCGAGTCCATTGAGAATATTTATAGGAATTTCAATGGAAAGCAAGGTGGAGAGCTGACTTGACTCACAGATTTTTTCACAGAAGCCCACACATATGAAAGGATTGCCATTAATGGCTTTGTAGAGATCGAATGACTCAAAATCCATGTAAAAGGCCATCAGCATAATGATTAAGGGTGTAATTTATTGGAGGCATGACGTCACAGGGTGTCTGGATAACCCCTGCCCCGTGTCATCCTCCACTACCATCCCTTCAAACGAGCCTACATCCGTCCAAATAGTACTTCCATGATGGTTGATAGGGGTGTCATTCCTCGCTGATATAAAAGATGCCGCCAACGTTTAGCGACTGACAAGGAGAATTACTTCCTTTAGCATGGAGGAACTTATGGCTAAGGAAGCCAACTGCCTCGACAGAGCAATGATGGAAACGAATTGTGTAAACCGGCATCGACATAATGATTGAGGGCATAATTTATTGGAGGCATGACGTTACAGGGCATCTGGATGATCCCTGCTCCATGCCATCCTCCACTATCGTCCCTTCAAACGAGACATGATGTTTGCACATAATGAAACAATATAAATAGAATCCTTTTGGTAGCATAACATATATACATAATTCTTTTAAAACATGGGACTTGCATAACATATATGGTTGCACATAAAAATATATAAACCATATATTTTCTTTTTTTTTGTGTAGAAAAACCACGGGGGATTCACTAGAAGGCAATATAATATCACGTTCATTCATATTGTGGTATTAAATATTCATGAAAACCTAAAAATTATATTGCTTATATCTTAAGGGGCAAAGGTTTTTTTTATTTAATGTAACAATACAAAAATACTTTGGGGTCTTTTTTATATGGGCGGGCTGACAAATATCCACCAGATGGAGATGACGAGATCATGGCTGGATGAGAAATCGGGTTGAGGCAAGTCTTGAGCTTACCAATATGCAGGGAAATTGCGTCTTAACGCATGCTTGAGGCCAGGGGTTTCGTGGTGAAGTGGGTTTCCTGTAACGCCCCATATTATGACTAAGCGTGTTTAAGAGTTAGACACCTTTCACTTTAATTGCTTATTATCTGTTCGACTCAGCTAGACAGAATGAGATATATTCTCGGCATGTTAGACATGATGATATGTTTCTACTATGTTTAGGATGTTACTATGCCCATGCTGATACTACGGTTATGATGTTATGATGTTACCATCCTCATGATGTTATTTGGTTTATGTGGTTACTATGTTGAATTTATCAAAAGATTTTTTTATTTTCATAATGATAGTGTATGTTTAATAATCGTCCTGGATGAAATGTGATATATATGATGTGGTATTTATGCTGTGATCGATTTAATGATTTTATGTGATGAAATAAATGATGTTGACAATATGGATCAGACGATGATCGAATGGAAATATTGTTATAAATGTATGGCATCAAAGTACTAATCTGTAGGACACCGGGGCAATGTAATAGAGGGATACTTGATATGAAGTATGGTATAGTACCTATTTTGCAGAGAGCCTTGTTTACCAAAGTTGATGATATGATGACACAAACCAATAATCTCGAGAGCAACAAAGTATGAGTTAATAAGGGCGTAGACCCAATATGTTGAGAGGGATGGATGTATTGCCCACCCTATGTTCCTATGATACCCGAGATCGTGGGAGGGTCGTGCTGAGACACGCTCCCCAAGTTCTTGTGATGACGATGGTCGGATTCCTGCTAGGAGAGGTTAGGTCCGCCAGTTAGCCGACGCTACCGCTCTCACATTCTACGTGGCTAGGTCAGTATAGCTGACATCCACTTTTGTACTAGCAGAGGAAGGATAGGGAGGATGCGGGCACAGGTTAGGATGGGAGGATATTTTAGTTAGTACTGTTGAGGGTTGGGTATTCCTTGATCTTGAGTTAGTGGTAGTAGGTACATTTCCTTGTACTTGATTGATTGAACTGATGCAATCACAAAAATAATGAAATGAAATCTTAAAAACTCATAAGATAACCAATGATGTTTTAGTAATGTTATGATAAATGTAATATACTTGTTCTATTTGCATGAAGTATTATTAGTATTAGTTAGCTGTTAAGCATAGGAAATATGATGTATGTTTATAGTACCTGTCAGACCTGTGCATACGCTGGCCACGCATGCACATTTTGTACATGTGCGATAGTATCAGTTTACGACATACTTATCAATATTTAACAATGTTATAAGTTGTCATAGATAACTCAGTTAAGGTTTGGGTAAACGACATGAGTAATAGATGATCGATTTTCTTATGTATAAAATAAGTTAATTAGTCTTATATGTAAACATTGTAATGAACAATTAAAATAATTGCCGCCAATTGTAATTCTCATCAAGTGAAGGTATTGGAAATATGAAGTATAGCAGATAAACATTAATGTTGGAAGCGTGTACTATCTAATTGTTAATATTGATTAATTAAACCCTTAAGAGTACTTCGTTTATCAATGAAAGTATGTTAGATTAGTGCTAAGGTACTTATTATTAATTAAGTATGTTAGATTAGTGCTAAGGTCCTTAAATCACCATTAATTTTTATTATTTTTATCTTTATTATTATTATGATTATTTATTATTATTATTATTATTTAACTAATGTTAATAACGATAACGTGTCCTTATTGGAATGAAAGAAATCATAAGTGGGTAAGTGAACATGTTTGAATTATTAAATTAATTAATTTATTGTTATGAAAGGAGAAAGGAGTATTATTAAATTATTAAATGAGAAAGGTTAAGATAAAACTCAATTAAATTTATATTCATAAATTACTGTCATGTCAGACAACCGATTAGAGATTGGATTTATATATATATATTTATAATTAAAACAAACTACCACTTCATATTTGAAAGGGTCAACATGATAGTATTTAATTATTATTTATTCAACATATTAAATGGAGGATAAGACTAATATTGAATCCACCACCTCATGAATGTCTTAAATTGAATATTTCGAGAATCATTAAACAATGTATATTCAACCCATCAAATCCAACCTAACTAGTCTTAATACCATTCAACTGCTCGAGAAAAGAAGTACTATAAAATAATATTTATTTATGAATTGGATTGTAAAACAAGCAATCAATTTAATGTTTTGGGGACTTGAGGTTTTTTTGGAGGGCGGTGGAGTAAACAGGAAGGCAAGTGGAGGAGGAAAATGGATCTATAAAGCAATGGTTTCACGGAGATGAGAGGGGGGGTTGGTTTTCTTTTGGGAGAAGTACACTTAGCATTTTGATGAAAAGGAGGAATGCCGAGGAGGGGGATAACTCAAAGATTTGAGGAGGTGGGAAACTCAAAGAATGAGGTAGGGTTAATTCAAAGAAAAATTACTATTGAACTATGGAAAGGTACTAAGGAAAGCTGCTGTCGGGATTATTGGTTTGTGGGCTCGGGGGCTAATAGAGTTTAAACACAAACGTGTTTTATTCAAGTCAATTAGAAAATAGTTCTAGATTACAATTTTCTTGAAAATAAAACTTAGGAAATACAAGCCTGTAAAGAGGCTAATGGCTATCTTGAATACAAAAAAAAAAAAAAATTATTACAACTCGTAAATGAGCAGAGAGCTTGAGAAACACTTCTCAAAAGGCTGCTAAAAGGCATCCAACTAGAAGGTAGTAGCCCTTATAGAAGAATTAGCAGCATACCCATTTTTTTCTTTTGTGTAAACTAGTTTTCTTTACTTGCAATGAGAACAAAATATAACTCTGATTAGAAGAGTCAATGATATAGAAGTATATTAGTATATTTCATTCTACATGATTTAAGCTTTAAACTTAGAAGAACAAAGATAAAACAAAGATTATTCAAGGGAAGTAGAGGAAGATCCCATAAATTTTAAACATGAAACTGGAGATTAAACCATTATATATGTAATCATAATCTTGAATGAAAAAAAAAGCTGCAATATTTTTCTGTAATTGATTTTTCACCCATAGTAATATAGCATATTAAAACTATGAGTCAAGCACTGAGCAGTCAAAATTTATCCTCAAACTTTGAGTTTCATCAAGATTTTATTTATTTATTTTTTGTAACATTTTTTTTCTTCAGAATTTTCATTTGTTTATATATATGTGCTACCCTATTCTTGCATGATTTCTGTAGCTCTTAAGAATACCATACTTTTGGTTCCAAACTATCTTAATGTGTCGATCATTACATTTTCTTATATATTTTCATATATTTCCACCCTAGCATGTGGAAACTTGGAATTCAACTAAAATTTTATGCTAGGTACACCAAACCTGAAAGTGAGTGATTAGTGAAGTGTTATTCTATCCAGCCCGTGACAGTGATTTGTATGCAAAGAAAAAAAAATAAAAAATAAAAAATAAAAATAAAAATAATAAAAAATAAAAATAAAAAAATCGATGTCTATGCTCTTCAGCTATGCACATAATTACCCTTTTTGCTCCGTTGAAATGCAACATCCCCAGATTGCAGTATTGGCAAGAACTAGAATGCAATATTTCCGGGAGCCAAGAATAAAATATTTACACTACTTTGGGGGAAGGATTAGAAATAGTAGGTTCAACATTCATATATTTGATTAAACAACCGTGGATTAGTTAAACAGACAAATAAACAGTCGGAGGAATGCGACTAGCTACTTAGATTCCATGTATCAATATGGAATTAAAACGACTGCAATGAAATGAAAATTGCAAAAATATTAAGCCATAAATTCTCATCCCTTCATTGCTAGACATGATGAAGAATGTTTAAAATTTATTTATTCCTATCTGTTATACTTGAAATAAAGAAATTAAAATTCTATAACCTCCAACCAATGTTGATATATATATGCCTATCGATGTGCATGTATGCTTATAGACTTAATATTTTAACATTATTTATAACAATAATTTGTGCTAGAGAGAGAAGCATACATCTTAGAGTCATTGGATTTATGACCGCACAGGGATTCAATATATTTTAGTCTTTCAACTATTGGCACAAGTTCAATATAATTTCTAGTTTACACACATATTGACATCTAGAATCTTGTCTTAAATATATCCCAGCCGCTCATCTATATTCTCACCTCTATCTCTATTTGATTTTTTTTCATTACAACTTCAGGCTCTTCTCCCCTACGAGAACCGAATTCTTCTTAACCTTTAGAAGTATTTCTATGAGTCTTCTAAATCATTTCTATTTTCGGTGGCTTTAGCACCAACCCCTAAACTTTAACGTTGCAACTGCCTCGGGTTAGCATTTGCTGCACTACGCTTAGTCCTGCTCGTATTAAAAAAAATAATAATAAAAAAAAAAAAACAAACAAACAAAAACAAAAACAAAAACAAAAACAAAAACTTTCTTGATAAGCAAATCAATCTTTAGAAACTGTCCCTCTAACTCTCAACTGAGCAAAATAAATTCTAAATGAGAGACTTCAAATTCAATCATACAATATTTGATTCCTAACATCCCAATAAGCTTCTTGTGCAACTAAATTTAACTCGTCCTGTATCCTTGACACTCCTACTAGGGTTTTCATCGTTTCCCATATATATCTTTTTGTTTCGATGATGATTCCGATGCTTCCGTTCCTGAACGTAGCACCTAGACTATTCATCTCTCCTGCTCAGGGGAGATGTTGTGAGTGAAAAGCCAACACAGCCCAAGCATTCTAGTGCCCTATTGGGAGACAAGCCGTATATTACTTTTGTTGTTCACTATGACCATTGCGATTACACCATACATTGTTAGCTCACTCAAATAGACCTATAGGAAACATCAACTATTAAAAGTATTATGTCTGGGTATTATCTCCTCTGGGGAGGATCGTATTACTCTCCAAATCTTAAACACAATTTACAAAGCCCAAAGTTGGCGTTTCAATTGGAGGGAAGGCCACATATGGCAGGGATTTCAAACAACCGACCAAATCTTAAACATAATTAAACATGACCTTACATTCTAAATAACCAGAAATGCAAACTCAGCCCTCGGCTCGAGTGCATCCACAGGTGGATGGGAAATGTTCAGGTCATTATGGTGCTTACAAAATATGTAGAACAAAAAAATAAAAATAGCAAACACTACAGATTACAATAGAGTTTAAGGTGCTTGGCCTACTATGGTTAATACACTTGCCCTGTTGTTTTTTTTAGATGTGTAAATGTTCGTATAGTAAAGAGACTCGACTATATGATTGAGAGAAAAATAAATACTTCCCGTATAAGATTAACATCCCTTCCACTGAACAATGGCTATGCTAAGAATCCCTTAAAATCCAAACCCTAAACTTCTGAAACTTACCTCTTATCATAAACATGCGCAAAAGATACGCAACTTGATTTTTGAGATGATAATAAGGTATCATACTTAGAAGGGTTTCTCGAGAGCTATATTTTTTAATATTATACTGCATAATGACAATACCATTAGCTGGAGGAACCTCCAACAGCTCTGAATGGAGGACGCCATGAATTCACACCAGTCTGCATAATCTGCCAACTAGCAAGTCGAATTGAAAACCATGCATACCACTACAGCTGAACACCAAGCTCGCGCAAGAGCCTGCCTTCCTTGTTTCCTTCCGCCCAACTGATATCTTAATCCCAACGTTGGACCTTTTCGATTTGCTCGTTCATGCATTCGATCCTCATGACCATGCTTGTAACGTAGAACAGAACCCAGTAAAGCAGGAGATCCTAGGCAATAAGCATGTACCCTTCACAGTTGTGTTTTGAATCATACTTCTAGTAGATATCCATCAACAGAAACAAGTAGAATGGTACCACTGAGAGGGCTTCAACGCATTTTGAGCAACAACAACATGAGAATACATAAATGGGTTCCATGGCATCAACACTCTCCAGGCAGAGTCGCAGAGCCAGGAAGGGCGTCAATGAGTTGCAGGGCCAGCAGGAAAAAAATGAGAGTTCACGCGCGCGTGAGGTAGGTGGAGACTTGATATAAAGAAGATCGCCTTCAGCTGGGGCACCCCACCAGATTCCTCCTGGTAGCATGCACACCGGCGCATGGAAAGGATGCAGGAGACCCTCACGTGGGCGCCTTTTGAACCATAGGCTTCCCTGGAGGTGAAGGGATGGGGATCTGGCGGCAAGTCAGGGACGCGTGGGAAATAAGGGCTGCGTGCCACGTGGAGAGAGAAGGTCGAGTGGGTGGCCTCAAGGCTTGCATCTTGGTGGAGCAGCAGGCTAGAGTTGGTGCTGGGTGGAGGTGGAGCTAGGAGGGAGTGGCGAGAAGGAGGAGAGGTTAAGGAAAGGCTGGCGTGTGGCTGAAGGAAGGTGCATTGACTAGGGTTAGAGTAGGTTAGGTCAATATCATGTAATTTTTAAATAAAAACATTAATTTTAAACCCTAATTTTAAAATTTTAAATAAATATATTTCAAATAATAATATTGGAAAATTTAAAAATGTAGCTTTAATATGGTGCATTATAATGATAGTTGATCGAGATATTGGTTTCACGACAGTATGCATTTATAGAATTAATACTAAACTAGGTGAATATTAGTTCATAGTAGAAAGAAGATCTTGGTTTTGAAAAGGTACAATCCTATGATTGGGGATTGATATGTTAAAATTAAAATTAACTTCACCTTAGTAAGGACTAGGTTACTCTATTTTGGAATCCACTCGAGTTATAAAGATTTAATTAAAACCCGTCAAGACCCTTTATCGTTAAAAGTAAATATCTTATTATTAAATGGAAATTTTAATTAATAGAATGAAGTATGGCTCTAGCGAGACTAGTTCACGGTAACCTTGGAGTAACCTTGTCTCTTAAGCTCGATTATTTCACAGTAAATAGAAGATAAACTATATAATTGATCACTATATACATGAATATTTTGTACTATACTTTAAAATTACTTGAGAGGATTCTACCCAATGATGATTAAGTTATAATTAAAGATTGAGGTTGCAAATGGTAAGTAAATTAAATAGTTTTGCACATAACTTTTAAAAGGCGTGATCTCTATTGTATTGCATACTAAACGTTTACATGGCGAACCATTGTGAAAGGGATTTATATGTTATTAGACCTAAGAACACAATTGATGGTTATAGTATTATGAAATAATGATCGAACTATCAAAGTGACTAACACATAGAATTGTTTGAATGAGTGTAGTTATTGATCTATTGTATAATTGTATAATAGTGAACTATGCTTAATAAAATAGAAGTGAGGATTTTGGGATAGTAAACATCTTAGTTTCTCAATGCTATTTAATTTTAATTGCTAAGAAATACGTGAACTTTAATTTGTTTAATTTGTTGAGATATGATTGTGGATAGTGCATAAATTAAATAATAGTGTCCACAACCTTACGAGCATATAAACTTGTGGTTAGGTTAAATATTAACCTCGAGAAGATAGTCATATATCATTTTTATGCGCACCCAAGGGGATATTTTCTATATGTTAAACTAGAAACAATTAATGGTCGTAAATTAAAATAGTTGCAAAATCCACATGGTCAACATGTGGCAGTTCACTTTGGTGTTGGACTTCCATGAAGGCTTAGTTAAGAGGGAGATCTTGAAGGAGGGAGATCTTGAAGGAGCTAGAGTGATAATCAAATTGAAGAAATAACTTAAATCAATATAGGTGCTAATCGAGAATATAAGAATTTGGCAAATGGTTAGATGAGAACCTTGTATTAAATGGTAAATTCATCATAACACTTAGGAAGAGTAAATATTAATAGAAAATGTATTAACTATAACTAATAAAAGACATATGGATAGGGGAGGATGTCTCCAATTTGGTAGTGACTCCTATTTTATATCGTAATGACCTTGGGTGCAAATGAGAGCAATGTAAAAATAATTAACAAAATACCGTATAAGCATGATAAAGTAATTCTATAGAAATCATAACCATATTAGATATATTTGATGCAATGACGAAGTTTCCCGAAGGTTAGGTGTATGTAACACCCTATATTTTGACTAGTCATGCTTTTTAGTTAGACCTACTGTACTTTATTCGCTTAGTTTATGTTGGAATCAGCTAGACTGAGTAAACTATATTTTTGGTACATTAGACTTGATTATGTGTTGATGCTATGGTGATAATGTTACTATGCTACATTGGTACTATGATTATGATGTTAATATGTTACTATTCTCATAATGTTATTATGATAGGCAGTTATGATGTTGTTATCATGAGATTCATTTTCTTCCATGCTCACAGTGTATGTTTAATTGTCGTCCTTGATGAAATATGATATATATATGATGTGGAACATGGATACCTATATATATAAGGGGTAGAAATTGAGAAAATTGTATATATATATATATATATATAATGAGGGCTACATGTTAGTATACATAAGTTGTTGCGTGGAGTTCATATATGTTCTAAATGTAGAAAGACGATATACTAAATATATGTAGTGATAATCACAATGAATGACAACATGTAGCTACCAAATTAATGTGAATATTGTGTCTATTTCAATATTGCACTAAACTTGGTTGGAAGAAAGAGAGAGATAGCATCAATTACTAACCTATAACTGACCCAAGGAAAACAAAGAAACATAAAACAATATAAATTTATTAGAAATTTGCATCATTGCGATAAATATTAACATTGAACTAGAAGCAAATGTGAAAACTATAGCAGCATAGACCAAGTTAAGGTCCAGTAGGACAATTATAGCCCAGGGTCTGCTACCTAGGAGGACGCAGAGACCATGTGTCGAGATTTTACCTGCATTATTATGACCATAACTTCGGGACGAAGTTTCCTGAAGGGTGGGTGTATGTAACGCCCCATATTTTGACTAGGCGTGTTTAAGAGTTAGACACCTTTCACTTTAATTGTTTATTATCTGTTTGGCTCAGCTAGACAGAGTGAACTATATTCTCGTCATGTTAAACATGATGATATGTTGCTACTATGTTTAGGATGTTACTATGCCCATGCTGATACTACGGTTATGATGTTATGAAATTACCATCCTCATGATGTTATTTGGTTTATGTGGTTACTATGTTGAAGTTATCACGAGATTCTTTTATTTTCATAATGACAGTGTATGTTTAATAATTGTCCTGGATGAAATGTGATATATATGATGTGGTATTTATGTTGTGATCGATTTAATGATTTTATGTGATGAAATAAATGATGTTGACAATATGGATCAGACGATGATAGAATGGAAATATTGTTATAAATGTATGGCTGCAAACTACTAATCCGCAGGACACCGGGGCAATGTAATAGCAGGATACTTGATATGAAGTATGGTATAGTACCTATTTTGTAGAGAGCCTTGTTTACCAAAGTTGATGATACGATGACACAAACCAATAATCTCGAGAGCAACAAAGTATGAGTTGATAAGGGCGTAGACCCAGTATGTTGAGAGGGATGGATGTATTGCCTACCCTATGTTCCTATGATACCCGAGATTGTGGGAGGGTCGTGCTGAGACGCGCTCCCCAAGTTGTTGTGATGACGATGGTTGGATTCCTGCTAGGAGAGGTTAGGTCCGCTAGTTAGCCGACGCTACCGCTCTCACGTTCTACATGGCTAGGATAGTATAGCTGACATCCACTTTTGTACTAGCAGAGGAAGGATAGGGAGGATGTGGATGCAGGTTAGGATGGGAGGATATTTTAGTTAGTACTGTTGAGGGTTGGGTATTCCTTGATCTTGAGTTAGTGGTAGTAGGTACATTTCCTTGTACTTGATTGATTGAACTGATGTAATCATAAAAATAATGAAATGAAATCTTAAAAACTCATAAGATAACCAATGATGTTTTAGTAATGTTATGATAAATGTAATATACTTGTTCTATTTGCATGAAGTATTATTAGTATTAGTTAGTTGTTAAGCATAGGAAATATGATGTATGTTTATAGTACCTGTCAGACCTGTGCATACGCTGGCCACACATGCACATTTTGTACATGTGCGATAGTATCAATTTACGACATACTTATCAATATTTAACAATTTTATAAGTTGTCATAGATAACTCAGTTAAGGTTTGGGTAAACGACATGAGTAATAGATGATCGATTTGCTTATGTATAAAATAAGTTAATTAGTCTTATATGTAAACATTGTAATGAACAATTAAAATAATTGTCGCCAATTGTAATTCTCATCAAGTGAAGGTATTGGAAATATGAAGTATAGCAGATAAACATTAATGCTGAAAGCATGTACTATCTAATTGTTAATATTGATTAATTAAACCCTTAAGAGTACTTCGTTTATCAATGAAAGTATGTTAGATTAGTGCTAAGGTACTTATTATTAATTAAGTATGTTAGATTATTGCTAAGGTACTTAAATCACCATTAATATTTATTATTATTATTATTATGATTATGATTATTTACTATTATTATTATTATTTAACTAATGTTAATAACGATAATGTGTCCTTATTGGAATGAAAGAAATCATAAGTGGGTAAGTGAACATGTTTGAATTATTAAATTAATTAATTTATTGTTATGAAACGAGAAAGGAGTATTATTAAATTATTAAAAGAGGAAGGTTAAGATAAAACTCAATTAAATTTATATTCATAAATTACTGTCATGTCAGACAACCGATCAGAGATTGGATTTATATATATATATTTATAATTAAAACAAACTACCACTTCAAATTTGAAAGGGTCGACATGATAGAATTTAATTATTATTTATTCAACATATTAAATGGAGGATAAGACTAATATTGAATCCACCGCCTCATGAATGTCTTAAATTGAATATTTCGAGAATCATTAAATAATGTACATTCAACCCATCAAATCCAACCTAACTAGTCTTAATACCATTCAACTACTCGAGAAAAGAAGTACTATAAAATAATATTTATTTATGAATTGGATTGTAAAACAAGCAATCAATTTAATGTTTTGGGGACTCGAGGTTTTTTTGGAGGGCGGTGGAGTAAATAGGAAGGCAAGTGGAGGAGGAAAATGGATCTATAAAGCAATGGTTTCATGGAGATGAGAGGGGGGGGTTGGTTTTCTTTTGGGAGAAGTACACTTAGCATTTTGATGAAAGGAGGAATGCCGAGGAGGGGGATAACTCGAATCTTTGAGGAGGTGGGAAACTGAAAGAATGAGGTGGGGTTAACTCAAAGAAAAATTACTATTGAACTATGGAAAGGTACTAAGGAAAGCTGCTGTCGGGATTATTGGTTTGTGGGATCGGGGGCTAGGAAACCCGTTGGTTTCCTAGGGCCAGCACGATAAGAGCTGGTTGGCAGGGTGGTTCATCCATTTTTGGTATAAAGGCTTGGAACGGAAAGTCTGCAGGAGCAAAAGCTTGGACGGGAAAGACTACAGGAGCAAGGGGACAATATACAACCTACATCGGTCCAGGTATTCTACTGGTAGTTAGAAAAATGATTTATATTTCAATATACTGAGTATTATGCAAGAAATTACAATTATATGAATGTTGTTAAAATTACTATATGCAGGTGCACTGTATGCTACTAGACATTTTCTAATCACTAAAATTATGCAGGAAATTAGCATAACAAAAGCATAATGATACTTATTTATTATTGAAATAAATAAGAAAGAAAAACGACTCCGTAGGAGCAGGTTACAAAAGTTAATTTCAAAATCTAGAACTTCGGTGCCCTCCCGGATAGAGGGGCACTGCATTTCTAGTCGATCATAGTTGAGAGACAATGGTCATTAACAGCTAATTGTTACAAATAGCACTCATCCAGCTGTTACCAATAGCCTTGGGAGGCTCTAAGCCTCCAGGGCCTATTATAGGCCCTCGATAGGCCTTGGGGGCTTACCCAACCACTCGTTCCTATTACAGGCCTTGGAAGGTTTATTCAGCTTCATAGAGCTTGTTACAAGCCCTGGGGGCTTGGCTACCTGGCCCACAACATGCTTAGTCAGCGATTGGGGAACTGCAACATGCAATCTAAATGTTGTACTATGTGCATTAGCTCTAGTGACATACAAGAAGTGATCTCCTATCTGTTCATTAGACTATTAGATGTTGCAAATCGTAATGATATGTGGTTGAGTAATTGCATTGTGGGTGAAGTAATGTGCATCCACAATATACATCGAAAGAAGCAAGGTGCATTGTAGAATGCATGTGAGGTCATAAGAGGGGTATCATATCAATATACTAGGTAGAAATATAAAGGGGTATAAAAAATATTAATGAAAAAATTGATACAAACAATATCTAGTGAAAATAGGGTTTTTTTTTTAATTACGAAGACGTATTGGGAGGGGGTTAAAAAAACAATTTTGGAAGGTATTTTCCAATATTTAGTGAAATTAGGGGTATTTTTTCATATGCCACGAATGAGCGTACTATGATAGAGGTTTATTGAGTGAAGCCCCCGTGAGAAAAACATATATACATAATTCTTTTAAAACGTAGGACTAGTTATGGTTTCACATAGTGAAGTTGCAAAACATGTATACATAATTATTTTAAAACATAGGACTTGCATAACATATATGGTTTCACATGGTGAAGTTGCAAAACATATATACATAATTCTGTTAAAACATAGGACTTGCATAACATATATGGTTGCACATAATGAAAATATATAAACAGAAACCTTTTGGTTGTAAAACATCTATACACAATTGTTATAAAATGTAGGACTTGCAAAACATGTGGGAATCACCACTATTTTCATTATGTGCATCCCTATGAGTGCAAGTATTTTCAAGACCCATATGAAAATAGACCATTATAATTCTTTCGATTTATATAAAACTAATTTCATTACATATAACTCACATCCCTCTCTACTATATTGACCCCCACTCTTCTCCCTCGTGACTTAAGTATTATCATACCATAAAATGAATTACATTACCGTCACATGATAATGGTAAAGCACCATTTAAGAAATTGCCCATAAATATTCTATAACTTACATTACCATCTAGTTGACGCCTGCATCCGTCGGAATAGTACTGTCATGATGGTTGATAGGGGTGTCATCCGTGGCTGATATATAAAATGCCACCAAATTTCATTGACTCACAAGGAGAATCTAAAACGTTCAGCGACTTTAAATTACTGTGAGCTTGAATTTAAAATGAAAAAGTGCAATTTCTGATTTGAAAAGTGTGAATTTCAAATCAAAAAATGAAATTTTTTATTTGAAAATTGCAGTTTTCATTTGTAAATGTTCAAAATTTACACGAGAGATATTTAGAAATTTTCACAGAATCCCACACATTTGTAATGGCTTTGTACAAATTGAATGACTTAAAATCCATGTAAAAGGCCATCTCGTACAATTGAAAATCGATTTTGTAGTACTTGCTCGGCAGCACAGTACAATCAAAAAAATGAGTTAGACTTGACAAATTTGCTGTGACTAAGAAAGTGTGAATTTAGGCTTTGAAAGTGTCAATATCAACCTTTCTAAAGTGCAAAAACAAGTTCTGAAAGTGGAAATATTGGCTTTGAAAAGTGCATTTTTCTATTCGAATAGTGTGTTTTTTGACTAATTATGAACCTTAAAATTGCAGATTTTTGTTATAAAACTATGAATTTCAATTCAAAATGTTCGAATTTCAAATAAAAAAATGCAAATTTTAATTTGAAAATTGAGTTTTAAATTAAAAATTGCAAATTTTGATTTCAAAAGTGTGAATTTCAAATAAAAAAAAGTTTATTTTCATTTGAAAAGTGTGAATTTAAAATAAAAAATGCAATTTCTGATTTGAAAAGTGTGAATTCCAAATCAAATAATGCAATTTTTTATTTGAAAATTACAATTTTCATTTGTAAATGTTCAAAATTTTAAGGTGAAAAAATTAGTGTCTAAAATTTCCAGTCATTGTTTTCATAGTTAATTTTGTAAACATTTATTCAGCAATTCAGCTATATCCATAATGGAGAACACAAGAAGGATTGACCGAACCTTCTTGCAGTGTTGAACTATTACGAAAATAATATTGAGAATATGAACGGTCGGTCGACCCTTCAATTTCGATGGAATTATAAAAATAGAACACCTTGGTAGTTATAACATATAAAACAGTTTGTCCCGAATTCCGTTTTCCAACAAGAAGGATCGACCGCCCATTCTTTTCGTAATTAACTGTGAAAACCTTTATCCAACAATTCAGCTATATCCATAATGGAGAACACAAGAAGGATCGACTGACCATTCTTGCAGTGTTGAAATATTATGAAAAGAATATTTGTAATAAAAAGGGTCGACCGACCCTTCTTAGAGTGTCGAACTATTATAAAAATAATATGGGGAATAAGAATGGTCGGCCGACCCTTCAATTACGAGGGGATTGTAAAAAGTTTCAGCCGACCCTTCTATGCTTTGAATCTCAAAACCAAGGGGTTCACTATCACTCAAATCAGCCATTAAATAGTTTATTATAAAGCAGAGAACCTGCTTGGTTGGTTGAAGGTTGGCTTGGGCCCCTGGTCGAGCTGTCTATTTCTGCACAGCTTGCTCCTGTCGCTTTCCGATGCAAAATAGGATAGATGGAATCCAGATCTCCGTGCAGGCGAGTTTTTATATTATTTATCCTTTGCTATCACCCCTGCAGCTCCTGCGGTGTGGAAGCTTCCTTGTCCATCTATTTTCCTAATCCGTTATGGGCCGTGGATCGTCGCTACTTTCTAACTCTATGATCCCTGGTGGTCTCGAATCCTGCCACATGTCACCTTTTCTGCCAGTTAAAACCATGGGAAGTTGTCCACCATTAATCTGGATCTTAAATGAATCATGGCCGTGAAATAGTGAGCCTATTACCAACTTCGCGGATTTGGCTTGCGTTGATGTTTCGTGGAAGCTAGATGCACGAACAAAAACTCGGCCATAGATCTTGGCTTTATCATATCTAAGCCATCCAAACCCGCGGACATCTACCAAAATTTTGCGGATCCAAAAATTTGTTTGCTCCACGCATGTCGTATCAGAGAAGTAATTCCCGATTGTCGATCTACTCCATTGGACATTGATCTGCTCCTTAATATGCTTGTGGGATAAACCTCTCGCCTCCATCTAAAACACCTCACCCTTTTTTCATGAAGCGTGCTCATGACTGTATATCTTCACCACCGCCGATCTAGACCGTTTATTTGCCTAGATATGTAACTGGAGGCGGACCTATGCAATGTAATTCTCCTTGCAAATTTTTGGGCTTGGGATTTGATCATTTCACCATTAAGGCTGTGAATACCTACCCAGATGATTCTATTTTTCTCAGACCATTGAGGTTTTCTCCATTCTTTTTAGAAATTGAACGTTCCACTTTCATCTAGGACAAAGCTAGTGCTAACACCGACAAGCTAAACGAGAAAGCTAAACTTCATTCAAATCAGCCAATGTAATCTTATTCGTAGGATCAAGGCAAATCGACGCTTAAAACATAAAAGTGCGGGAAGGAAAAGAAGGGTTGCGAGGTTGGTCTTCTGCATCCGCAACCCACAATTGCGGGTTGCGGGTTGCGAATGCAAAAGACCACAATTATTGAAGAATATTTATGTATCCACATTGCGGATTGCGGGTTGCGGAGAGAAAATGTTTCAAAACCGCAAACCAAGATTCCGCAATCCGCATTGCGGATTGCAGATTGCGGGTTGCGGAAAGAACCTGACTTTTGGAAAAACTTAGTGCTTTCCTCAACTCACAAAACCACTCAAAAAAGAAAGAAAATTTCAAAGGAAAGTGTCGACATCTACCTGATGTTGAAAGTGTCAATTTCAACCTTTCTAATGTGCAAAATCAAGTTCTGAAAGTGGCACTATTGGCTTTGAAAACTGTGTTTTTCTATTCGAATAGTGTGTTTCTTGACTACTTATGAACCTTAAAAGCATGAATTTCAAATCCAAAAATGGAAATTTTGATTTGAAAAGTGTGAATTTCAAATAAAAAAATGCAATTTTTTATTTGAAAAGTGTAATTTTCATTTTTAAATGTTCAAAATTTTAAAATGAAAAGTCCAATGTCTAAAATATTCATGCATTGTGCGAATAGCCATTCAATTGGCTCAGTTATAACATATAAAAATCGTTTTCTCAGATTTTTGTTTTCTGATAAGAAGGATCGGCCGACCCTTATTTTCAGAGTTAATTGTTGTTGATGTATATGTAACTTCGGAATGTATTTCATCTGTGTATTTTATATATATTTATTGTACCCTTATAAGAGATGTGTTATTCCTCTATAAGGAAGTGTCGTCATGTGGATTGACAAGTGTCGCAAGTGTGTGTACTTGCCGATGGGTTATTAGACCACCATGTGGGTTCGGCCTTGAATTATATATAATATAATGTGGATGTATATAGATAGACAAGTCGGCCCCATAAGGTCACTGGGCAAAAAGGTGAGTATAAATAGAGATAGGAGATCTCTATTTTACTCACTCGGAAAAGTAACTCACTCTCACTCTCAGAAGTGGTGCACTAGTAAGGAAGAGGAGGATCATCTGCTAGGAGACTATCTCAGTGTTATTTGGTTGTATTTTGGTTGAGCCATTGCTCTCTCTATCTCTGAGGAAGTTGTGGGGTTTTTCACCTTAGGGTTTTCCCCACGGAAACTCTGTGTCTCTTGTCTCTTATGCTTTTGATTCTTGTGATGCTTGTCATATTGTGATTGTCATGCATTGATATACTGTATATGTTATTCTCTCAGCAAAGATCCTAGAGTATAATGAATTAATTCTCAAAATTTAACATGGTATCAGAGCTAACCTGAGAAGAAGACATTTTGCAGTGACGAAAGCTTCAGTTCCTTGTTTATTGGGTTTCTCTCCACAGATTTTTGAAAATCAGTATAGTAGATTGACTCTACTCATCAAGGCGCATCTATCTGTCCAATCAGAATTCAATTCCGAGCATTTTCAGATTTGGCCCTAAAAATTAGGGTTTCCACAAAAATAGGAATTTCTAGAATTTGAAGACATAGCTGGAAGCTCCTTGCAAACATCGAAGGTTAGAGCTTTGGATTGAGATTTTTGGCTGGGTAGATCTCTGGGAAACTCAAACCGTAATTCAGGGCTCTCTCTAGTGAACCTGAGAGGACAAAAAGGCAATTCTGAAGGGCAAGACTTTGCTTATCTCAAATTCTGAATGCACCAGGCTGATCAGCTCATCAAAGCGCATCTTTCTATCCTTTCAGAAATTTGAAATTCACATTTTGAATTTTTAGGGTTTCTCTGACAAACCCTAATCTAAGACCAGATCCAGTTTTCAGCATTTCAAGTGGTAAGACTTAAATCTTTTCTATTTCCATTTGAAGTACTCTTTAAGATGTTTCTCCACACCAAGCTTGAGGATAAGCTTGAAGGGGATGATAACTTCCGAGCCTGGAAGTATAGGATTGGGTTAATCCTGGAAGAGAATGAGTTGGACTCATATGTGAAAGAAGACATCCCTCTTCCAGAGGATGAATAGGCCAAGGTATTGCATAAGAAGAACTTGGTCAAGGCAAAGAGAATCATTGTTGATTCTATCAAAGACCATATCATACCCCATGTGTCTTCTCTTAAGACACCCAAGGAGATGTTTGAATCTTTGACCAAGCTATTTGAAGGAAAGAACATAAATCGGAAGATGACCTTGCGGAACCAATTGAAAGGAGTGAAGTTCCATAATGGAGAAACCATTCAATCTTATTTTTCAAGGGTCTCCCATATCAAGGAACAACTAGAAGCAGTAGATGAAATGGTGGAGAATGGTGAAGTAGTGATGACCACCCTAAATGTCCTACCCAGGTCATGGGATTCCTTCATTCAAGGAATTTTTGCAAGGAAGAAGTTAATCTCCTTCAACAGATTGCGGGAAGAATGTTCTCAAGAAGAAGCTAGACTTATAGCTCGTGAGGAAAAGATGGGAGGTGAAGATCAAGCTCTTGCAGCTCACACCAAAAGAAGCAAAACCAATAAAGAGCACTCTCGCCACAATAGATCCTATCAAAAGAGTAGGAAGGACCTAAGATGCTTCACATGCAATGAGAAGGGTCACTTTGCTTCAGATTGTCCCAAGAACAAAAGGGATAATAACAACAACTCCAGTAAGAAGAAGAAGGGTAGCAAAAGAAGGTTTCATGCTCATGCTGCCAAAGATGATGAACCCCCAAAGAGGAAGGCTAGGGCAGAAAGTGATAGTGATGATGACTCATCAAGTGAAGAAGAGTATGTTCTGATCTCTGCTCTCACAGGTACTATCTCCCATGGTTGTAATGATTGGTTGATTGATAGTGGGGATTCCAAACACATGAATGGGTTTAAGGAATATTTTGTGAGCCTATCTGAACATGAATCACCCCATAAGGTGAAACTTGGGGATGATTATCAATACCCAATCAAAGGAAGTGGTGAAGCCTCCTACAACCTAGATTCTGGAAAATATTTGAAGATGAAAGAAGTCCTTTATGTACCTGGGCTCAAGAAGAACTTACTCTCCATCTCTGCATTGGATGCAAAAGGTATGAGGGTTGCATTTTTGGATGGCCAAGTCCTAATGTGGCCAAAGGGAAAGAACATAGATGATGTAGTAGTGATTGGAGAGCAAGAGGGAGGATTGTATAAATTGAAGGGACAACTTGAACATGCCATGGTGCATGAATCCATGGAGCCAAGTGAACTTTGGCATAGAAGACTTGCTCATATGCACTATAGAGCACTTCCAATTGCAAGCAAGGAAATAGAAGGTCTTCCTGAAATCAAGACAAAACATGGAGGTGTTTGCAAAGGATGTGAAAAAGGTAAGAACATTAAGAAGGCTTTCCCAAGCAGTGAAAGCAAGGAAAAACACATCCTGGAAATCATCCACTCAGATGTATGTGGCCCTATGGAATCCAGTTCCCTGAGTGGGTATGTTTACTATGTCTCATTTATTGATGACTTTTCCAGGAAGACTTGGGTATACTTCTTGAAGAACAAAGATGAGGTGTTTGATAAGTTCAAGGAATTCAAAACCTTGATGGAGAACCAAACTGACAAGAAGATCAAAACATTCAGATCCGACAATGGTGGAGAATTCACCTCAGGTGACTTCAAGAAGCTTTGTAGTGATTCAGGGATTAAGAGGGAGTTGACTGCTCCTTATAATCCTCAACAGAATGGAGCTGCAGGAAGGAAGAATAGAACTATCATGGAAGCAGCAAGGGCAATGCTGCATGACCAGGATCTACCTATGCATCTATGGGCAGAAGCAGCTAGAACAACTGTATATGTGCAGAACAGAACACCCCACAATATATTGGACAACAAGACACCAGAAGAGGTATTTTCTGGTAAGAAACCTGAAGTCAACCATCTCAGAATATTTGGTTGTCCAGTATACACTCATGTCCCAAAGGAAAAGAGGACTAAAATAGATCCTTCAGGAAAGAAGGGTATCTTTGTGGGTTACAGTGAAAGCTCGAAGGCCTACAGAATATACTTTCCAGGGTTCAAGAAGATTCATGTCAGCAGGGATGTAACATTTGATGAAAACTCAGCATTCATCAAATCAAGGAAGGAACCTATCGAAGTTTATGAAGAACCTAAGGAAACTAGATTTCAAGACACTACCATGACTGAAGCAGTTACAGAAGTTGCTCGTGAGTCTAAAGATCCGCAAGAACCTGTAGATCCACCCCGTGAGGATAACTCTCACAAAAGGAAACCTGCATGGGCTAGAGGGCTCATTCAAGATGCAGAGAGATTTGGCATTCCAGAAGAAGAACACAGAGCAAAGAAGAGAACCAGATCACATACCAGTTATGTTGCTTTACTCTGTGACATTATGAACAAAGAGCCTTCCAGTTATGAAGAGGCAACGGAAAAGAAAGAATGGAAGGATGCTATGGTTGAGGAATACCAATCAATAATGAAGAATGATGTTTGGGATGTTGTCCCAAGACCTAAAGAGAAGTCTGTTGTGACTTCCAAGTGGATCTACAAAATCAAGCATGCTGCAGATGGCAGTATAGAAAAATACAAAGCAAGATTCGTAGCTCGTGGCTTCTCTCAGAAGGAGGGAATAGATTATGAAGAAAATTTTGCACCTGTAGCCAGGTATACTTCCATCAGATCAGTACTTGCCCTGGCTGCAGCTATGAAATGGAAAATACACCAGATGGATGTCAAGACTACCTTCTTGAATGGTGTAGTTGAAGAGGAAGTATATGTGGAACAACCATTCGGTTTCGAAATACATGACAAGGAGTCATATGTGTGCAAATTGAAGAAAGCTTTGTATGGCTTGAAACAAGCTCCCAGAACTTGGTATGGTAGGATGGACAGTTTCCTATCTAGTTTGGGCTTTACCAAGAGTAAAGCAGATTCTAACCTTTACTACAAGGTTGAGGAAGGGAATCCTATGATTCTAATCCTATATGTGGATGACTTATTTGTAACAGGAGATGACAGAGTGATTGCAGATACTAAGAGGAAGCTTGCTATTGAATTCGATATGAAAGATTTGGGAATGATGCACTATTTCCTAGGTATGGAGGTGTGGCAGAGTACAGGTGGGATCTTCCTTTGTCAAGGGAAGTACACAGTAGATATCCTGAAGAGATTTTGGATGATGGATTGCAAGGCCATGGCCACACCTATGGCATCGAATCTGAAGCTTCTATGTGATGCTTCATCTGAGCCAGTTGATGTCTCTATGTATCGTCAGATGATTGGGTCCTTGATGTACCTGACGAACACGAGACCAGACAATTGCTTTGCTGTGAACACATTGAGCCAGTTCCTGACGGATCCGAGGAGTGTTCACCTAGTTGCTGTAAAGCATGTTCTGAGGTACCTGAAGGGTACAATGGATTATGGGCTCAAGTATGAAGCGAATCAAAAGTTTAACCTGCAGGGTTATGTTGGTTCAGATTGGGCTAGCAGTGCTGCAGATAGGAAGAGCACATCTGGGTGCTACTTCAGTATGGGATCAGGTGTGATCTCTTGGTTTAGTAGGAAGCAGTCCTTTGTAGCACTGAGTACAGCTGAGGCAGAGTATGTTGCAGCCTGTCCAGCTAGTTGTGAGGCAGTATGGCTACGGAAGCTATTGTCTGAGTTATTTGATCTCCTGTTGGATGCTACTGGTATCTTCTGTGATAACCAGAGTTGTGTGAAGCTATCCGAGAACCTAGTGTTTCATGACAGGTCGAAACAGATAGAGATCAAATATCACTATATCAGGGATATGGTGCAGAGAGGAGATGTGAAGCTCCTGTATGTTGCGACGGACAAGCAGATTGCAGATGTGCTGACGAAGCCACTAGCTAGGGTGAAGTTTGAGTACTTCAGAGAGAGGCTTGGCGTTCTTCAAATCGAGGACACTTCGAGGAAGAAGTGATGGACACATTTGATGAAGCCATTCCAAGCATGTTGGAAGGAGGATCCTTCACATGGCTATGGATATAAGTGATGGATGATGAGGATCAGGATGATGTTCTGGTTTCTGCTGTATATGATTAGTTGGATCATTTTTGTATATGTATGTATGCATCATGTTGGATGCTGGATATGATCGGTTGGATCATTTTTATGTGTGTATGTAGGCATCATGTTGGATGCTGGATATGATCAGTTGGATCATTTATATGTATGTATGCATCATATTGGATGCTTGGACCATGTATCTGTATATGTATCAGGTGGGTACATTGTATGATCAGGTGGATCATGTATGGTGATATGTATCATATATTTGTATTTGTATCAGGTGGATACATTGTATGATCAGGTGGATCATGTATGATGATATGTATCAGATAAATACTTGGTATGCATCAGGTAGATGCATTATATGATCAGGATGATCATGGATGACGAGCTTCAGGATGTTTCTCCAGATGACATGCAGCAGGATGTTGCAGTGATGATGATCAGGATGATCATGGATGACGAGCTTTAGGATGTTGCTTTAGATGACATGCAGCAGGATGTTGCAGTGATGATGATCAGGATGATCATGTGTACATCAGGATGATGTATGGTGAGTATCAGGTTGATACTCTATGGCCGTGGATCAGGTTGTGCAGATGAGCATGTAATTCGGTGCCCTGGGAGATTTGCAGATAGTCTTTCAAGGTTTTTCCTATGGCATGTAATTCGATTCCCTGGGATATCTGGCAAATGCTATTTCAAGGTTTTGCTCTGGAAGGACATATAATTCGGTGCCCTGGGAGATCTGCAGATAGTCTTTCAAGGTTTTTCCTATGGCATGTAATTCGGTGCCCTAGGATATCTGGCAGATGCTCTTTCGAGGTTTTGTCCTATGGCATATAATTCAGTTCCCTGGGAGATCCGATAGATTGGGCTGTGTGCTGGTAATCAGTCCTGGGATGATCTTGCGAGGTTTTTCCATGACCACATGTAATTCGTTTCCTTGGGAGATCCTATAGGTAGAGCTGTGTGCTCGTAACAGCCTGGGATGCTCTTGCGAGGTTTTGTGGTGAGGTCACATGTAATTCGTTGCCCTGGGAGATCCTATAGGTAGAGCTGCATGCTCATAACAGCTTAGGATGCTCTTTCGAGGTTTTGTGACGCACATAATAAGTCCCAAGGATTCCACAGTATGGCCAGTGATGATGAAGACCTGCAGATGGTGGGCCTACATCCAGTATGAAAAAGGATTGGCTCTGTAGAACTTCCTATGACGAGTAGAGTCAGAGATTGGTTGAGATAGTAGCAACAGTGACGATGATGATGACGATGCATCGATGACAATGATCCAGAGAAGAAGACTTGTCTGTGAGGCACCTGCAACAATAAATTAATACGAATATGCGAAATACCAGAAATGACAAAACTCAGAATCACTTTTATATTGATCATAGGCCACTTCGAGGGGGCAACCTCCTATGAGAAATCTCAATACAAATTACTTCACGGTGCCTTCATAGGTCTCAACACACACTTATATACTAATTATAGGTGCCAATACTATGGGTCGAAACCATGGGCCATTACAAACTATGGATCAACAATACTACGGGCGACTTACAAAGCATATGCGCCAACAACAATAACACAAACTATTGATCAACAAATACTACGAGACGACTTACAAAGCATATGCGTCCAACAACAACATACTAACAAAGTAAAGACATGGGTTTCTAACATCCCCTCCCCCTTAAAAAAAGCTTTGTCCTCAAAGCTTTAGATGTGGAAATTGTTTTTGAATCTGAAGGAGTGGTTCCCATGTAGCATCCTCTGGTTGCATGTCGTGCCATTGAATTAAGACCTCTGTGATAGAGCGCGAGCGAAGCTGACGCGTGTGCCGATTGAGGATGGCCTCTGGCTCCAAAAGGATGGATCCTTCATTATCCAGTTCGGGTAAAATCATTTGGCCGCTGATGTTGGTGCCAAGAACTTTCTTCAGACAAGAGACATGAACGACTAGATGAATGCGGGAAGAAGGAGGAAGTTCCAATTTATAAGCAACGGACCCAATCTTCTGAAGAATCCGATATGGCCCATAGAAATTTGGAGCGAGCTTATGACGCCCTTTGAGTTTCAAGGAGGATTGTTTGTACGGCTGGAGATGAAGAAAAACCATATCGTCGACTTGAAAAGTGCGCTCCGAACGGTGCTGATCAGCTTGTTGCTTCATGCGATTTGTTGCCATGTGAATATTGTCCCTCAAAATGCGAAGAATCTGATCGCGGTTGTGAAGGACCGTGTCAACTTCCTGTACTGTTGAACTGGTGGGGGTGTATGGAAGAAGAGCTGGAGGTGCCTGACCATAGACTTCTTCATATGGGGTCATTTTAGAGGCAGTGTGGTAAGAGGTATTGTACCACCATTTAGCGAGAGGGAGCCACTTTTCCCACTGATGTTGTTGTTCCGAGGTGAAGCAACGAAGGTAAGTTTCCAAGCATTTATTGACAATTTCAGTCTGACCATCTGTTTGTGGGTGATACCCTGAACTCATCTTCAGTTTGGTGCCAGTGTGGCGAAATAGTTCTGTCAAAAAATGACTAGTGAAAGTCGCATCAAAATCCGAGACAATGGAAGAAGGGATGCCATGAAGATGAAAGATCTGGTCCATAAAAATTTGAGCGACAGAGGAGGCTGTATAGGGATGGATGAGAGCACAAAAATGACTATATTTGGAGAGACGATCAACCACAACGAGAATCACTGTCTTCCCGCTATATTTAGGGAGCCCTTCAATGAAATCCATAGAAATATCTGTCCAAATCCATGTAGGTATGGGCAAGGGTTCAAGCAATCCTGGAAGGAGTGTTGTTTCACCCTTATTGCGCTGGAAGGTATCACATTCGGCCACCATCTGTTGAATTGTCGTTTTCATGCCCTGCCAGAAGAAGTTACGCCGTGCTCGTTCATATGTTTTGAGGAACCCAGAGTGTCCGACCGATGGAGAAGCATGGAGTTCATAGAAGACAGCCTATTGAAGATCTGTGCTCTGGGGAAGCACCAGACGACCCTTGTATCGTAGAGAAGCACCATCCCAAGAGTAATGTGGGACAGCAGAAGGATTGTTGGTCAAGCATTGGATGATCTGAGATAAGGAAGAGTCATTGACATAACCCTGTTGAACATATTGCAACCAATTTGGAACAGGCATAGAAATAGCTGAAAGAGAACCTTGGGCATCAAATGTGCGAGAAAGAGCATCTTCCACAATATTGTCTTTACCCTTCTTGTAAGTGATCTCATAGTCATAACCCATGAGTTTGCTAACCCATTTCTGTTGTGCCGGGGAGGAGACACGCTGGTCCAAGAAATATTTCAGACTCTGGTGATTAGTCTTGATGCAGAAATGATTCCCTAATAGGTATGGACACCACTTCTGTACTACATGCAAAAGAGCCATCATTTCCTTCTCATAGGTAGAGGCAGCTAAATTCTTACCTGAAAGGGCTTTGCTGGTGAACGCAATGGGGTGTTCATCTTGAAGGAGAACAACACCAAGTCCATTGCCGCAAGCATCAATCTCAATAGTGAAGGGCTTGGAAAAATCAGGCATAGCTAGCACAGGTGTAGTACACATAGCTTGTTTTAGTTTGTCAAATGCACACTGAGCAGCAGGTGTCCATGTAAAAGCATATTTTTTCAATAGAGCAGTTAATGGAGCTACAATCTTCCCATAATCCTTGACAAACTTGCGTTAGTAGCCAGTCAACCCCAAAAAACCGCGAAGGCTCTTGAGTGTCTGAGGATGTGGCCAATTGTTCATGGCCTCGATTTTGGCAGGATCCACGCGAACCCCTTGTGCTGAGATAATGTTCCCGAGATACTCAACTTCCTTTTGTCCAAAAACACATTTAGACTGCTTGGCATGGAGATGATGGTTAGAGAAAAGTTGCATGACAAGATCCAGATGCTGGAGATGTTCATCCCATGTTTTACTGTAGATGAGGATATCATCAAAGAATACCAGAATGAATTTCCGCAAGTAGGGTCGAAATATTTTATTCATTAAGGCCTGGAATGTGGAAGGAGCATTAGTGAGGCCAAAGGGCATGACCAAAAACTCATAATGGCCATCATGTGTGCAGAAAGCTGTTTTAGGAATATCATCCCCATGAACCCGAATTTGATGATACCCAGAACGAAGATCCAACTTGGAGAAAAAGTGAGCCCCATGAAGCTCATCAAGAAGCTCATCAACAACAGGAATTGGAAACTTATCCTTGATGGTGAGGTGATTAAGTGCTCGGAATTCAATGCAGAGGCGCCATGACCCATCTTTTTTGCGGACAAGAATAACTGGAGAAGAAAAGGAACTAGTGCTTGGGCGAATAATACCTTTCTTCAATAAGTCCCTAACGAGCATTTCAATCTCCGTTTTTTTGTGAAATGGGTAGTGATAGGGCCTGATTTTGGGAGGAATGCTGCCAGGAAGGAGATGAATACGATGGTCTTCTGGCCTGGAAGGTGGTAATCCCACTGGTTTAGCAAAGACACCTGTATATCGATCCAGAATTTGTTGTAGATCCAAAGGAGTAGTTGAGACCACTGATGGTTGCATCTGGATGGAATGGATCTGAGCGATGACACCATGTGAATTCTTCTTGAGGATTTTTTCCATGCGATGTGAACTGATGATGCTGAGAGAACCTAGTTGTAATCCTGTTAATGTGTGTTTGTGTCCATTGAGGGAAAACTGCATCCAAAGTTCGGCAAAATCCCATAAGATAGGGCCGAGTGTGCGTAGCCATTGAGCGCCCAAAACCACATCACATCCGCCTAAGGGCAAGGCAAACATGTCAGATCGCAAGGTATAATATCCCATAGAGATAAGCAAATTTCGAGACTTCCCTTTGAAAGGTAAGGTGCCCCCATTCGCAATCATGACTTCAAAGTTGGAGCAAGGATGGATAAAACAATCAGCTTGTTTGGCGATCCGAGGGTCAATGAAATTATGAGTGCTACCAGAATCAATGAGGATTGTAAGAGGAAGCTTCTTGAAGTAACCCCTGACCCACATTGTTTGGGGGGTGGTGATTCCAGCTAAAGCATGGAGAGATATCTCTGGCTGGTCATCCTGAGACGGAGGGTCAATAGGCAGTTCCTGAATGTCGACCGGAGCATCCAGTGTTTCTGGATCTTCGTCACCCATTTCAGAGGCAGGTGGAGACTCCACATCCAGGAGATAGAGCTTTTGCTGAACACATCTATGTCCCAGAGTGAATTTCTCATCACAAATATAGCAAAGCCCCTTTTCTCTACGTGCTTGCATCTCTGTTTCAAACAAACGCTTGATAGGAGTCGGTCGAGGAGCCTGCGGTATAGGTGGTCGCTGAGAACCCATATTTCGGAAGGGAACAAATGTGGGATTGGAGCGTTGTTGGGCTGCAATATTGTCTTCTTCCAACTTAGTCAACCCGAGTGCTTCCATCATTGTGTTGGGACAGAACATTTTGACCTCAGAGCGAATGGCATCCTTTAGACCACTGATAAAACAACTCTGGTAAAATTCATCAGACAATCCTTCGGTGTGGTTGGATAGATTCTCAAATTCGGTTTGATACTCTCTTACAGTGCCAGTTTGGCAAAGTTTAGTGAGGGATCCTGTGAAGTCATCAAAAGCACTAGGACCAAATCGTTGCAAAAGGAGCTGGCAAAAGTCTGGCGAGTTGGGCTCTGGATGGGCCTTGATGTACCAACGGTACCATTGAAGAGCTTCCTGTTCCAAATGAAAGGATGCCAGCGAAACTTTGTTGACATCAAAATTATTATGAAGACTGAAATACTGTTCTTCACGATAGATCCATCCAGTTGGATCGGTACCATTGAAGCGAGGAAAATCAAACTTCGGACCACGGAAATTACTGGAAGAAGAGAACCCATTTTCTACTGAAGACTCGGACTGTCGTTTGTTGTTCATAGCTAAATGTTTAAGATGGAGACCGAGAAATTTTTCATCCAGATCCTGGAGTTTGGCTTGGATGGCTGCAAGAGCTTCCTCCATGGTTTTTGCTCCTGCACGGGTGACAATCATAACCAGGATTTTTTTTTATTTTTTTATTTATTATTTATTATTTATTATTATTATTATTATTATTTTTATTTTTATTTTTATTTTTTGACTGGGTAGGAAAACAAAAACATGAACTACTTCAGTAAGGGAAAATTTGGATTTGGGAAAAAATCAGAAGGGTAATTGGGGTTTGACTAGGTTTTGGACACTGTTGGATAGATAGGGAAGCAAAAATGAGGATTTCAGAAGTGGGGTGAAAGAATGGGAAAATTTGGCAGAGGGGAACAAAGAAGCAGAATTCAGAAAGAAACTCTGTGGTAAAATTTGAAGGTGATTGGGTGAAATATGAGGAAGTTATGGCAAACCCTAAAAATAGACAAATGTGGGATTTCGGGCTTTGGGAAGGGGAATTAGGAATAGGGTCCTCAGGACTGAAATATGCAGAATGGGATGACAGGGGTTCCCCGAAAATTTCAAGGGAAACAGAGTGAAAATAAGGGAGATATGGAGCGGCTACGGCTCGAAAGAGATCTGGAACAATGCCGAATGGATTGAAAATGGCTAAATCTGGAACAGCTTGCAAAATAGATCTGAAACGGCGCAGCAGTGATCGACAATAGTTCAGCTAAAAGTAGATATGGACCCCAGGTATGTGCAGCTTCCTAACAGTTCAGGGGTTTCACTCGGCCACCAATGCTGTCTGACGGCTTGCGTATTGGGGAAATACCCCTCACTCCACGGCTCAGGTAAAACTGATAACCGCTTTGCCACAAACGACAGCTCTTGGTTTACCTCACGGGTGGGAACTAGTCAATCAGGTAGGGGTCGTTTCCCTTTTTTCTGGCAGGTCCTCTCAATGGGCCAGCTACTTCGGGGTTCTTGTGGTACTCCTCACAATGAGTTTTAGGGCTTATGCCCAAGTACTTCCCACAGTTAAGCGGATAGGGATTATTCCCAAATCCGAACCTGCAACAGATGCGAAAAACAAATTTGGCAGAAATTTCACCCAGGGAGCCCAAGAAAGTGCTCTGATACCAGATGTGAGGCACCTGCAACAATAAATTAATACGAATATGCGAAATACCAGAAATGACAGAACTCAGAATCACTTTTATATTGATCACAGGCCACTTCGAGGGGGCAACCTCCTATGAGCAAGCTCAATACAAATAACTTCACGATGCCTTCACAGGTCTCAACACACACTTATATACTAATTCTAGGTGCCAATACTATGGGTCGAAACCATGGGCTGTTACAAACTATGGATCAACAATACTACGGGCGACTTACAAAGCATATGCGCCAACAACAATAACACAAACTATTGATCAACAAATACTACGTGACGACTTACAAAGCATACGCGTCCAACAACAACATACTAACAAAGTAAAGACATGGGTTTCTAACATTGTCTAGCAGATCTGTGTCGAGAAATACCTTCCTAGTTAAGAGGGAGTGTTGATGTATATGTAACTTCGGAATGTATTTCATCTGTGTATTTTATATATATTTATTGTACCCTTATAAGAGATGTGTTATTCCTCTATAAGGAAGTGTCGTCATGTGGATTGACAAGTGTCGCAAGTGTGTGTACTTGTCGATGGGTTATTAGACCACCATGTGGGTTCGGCCCTGAATTATATATAATCTAATGTGGATGTATCTAGATAGACAAGTCGGCCCGATAAGGTCACTGGGAAAAAATTGAGTATAAATAGAGATAGGAGATCTCTATTTTACTCACTCGGAAAAGTAACTCACTCTCACTCTCAAAAGTGGCGCACTAGTGAGGAAGAGGAGGATCATCTGCTAGGAGACTATCTCAGTGTTATTTGGTTGTATTTTGGTTGAGCCATTGCTCTCTCTATCTCTGAGGAAGTTGTGGGGTTTTTCACCTTAGGGTTTTCCCCACGGAAACTCTGTGTCTCTTGTCTCTTATGCTTTTGATTCTTGTGATGCTTGTCATATTGTGATTGTCATGCATTGATATACTGTATATGTTATTCTCTCAGCAAAGATCCTAGAGTATAATGAATTAATGCTCAAAATTTAACAATTGTGAAAACATTTATCCAGCAATTCATCGATATCAATAATGGAGAACACAAGAAGGAATAACCGACCCTTCTTGCAGTGTCGAACTATTATGAAAAGAATATTTGGAATAAGAATAGTTGATCGACCCTTCTTGTAGTGTCGAACTATTATGAAAATAATATTGGTAATACGAAGGGTCGGCCGACCCTTCAATTTCGAGGCAATTTTATAAATATAACACCTTGGAATTTTTAACATATAAAAATAGTTTCTCCTGACTTCTGTTTTCCGACAAGAAGGATCGGCCGCCCCTTCTTTTCGTAGTTATTTGTGAAAACCCTTATCCAATAATTCCGCTATATCCATAATAGAGAACACAAAAAGGATTGACCAACCCTTCCTGCACTGTCAAATTATTATGAAAAGAATATTGGGAATAAGAAGGGTCAGTCGACCTTTCATTTACAAGGGAATCGTAACAATAGAACACCTTTGGGAAAGAGCGGCCACTATTTCGCTGAGAATATTTCCACTTTCCAGCAAAGTCTTTGAAACAAAACGTATATAAATTTGGTTGTTTAAATGTTGATATCTAGTATCCCAGGGTGATATGTGGAATGATCATATTGTGACACGTGGCATATTTGATTTGGCACATTGGCTATTAGAAATATAGTTTAATTATAATATTTGCTCGTATAGAATATTTTCTCCTAGTATGAGCACCACTGAATTTGGCACTTTGAGTATAATTACTCTGAGGATAATTACTTGATCATATTTTAGTATTAAGGTAGTAACTTTGAGGATAATTACTTGATTTTAAATGTAGCGAATAAACCACTACTAGTAATTAAGGTGTTAATTACAACACTTAACGACAGTTAGTGCGCAAATGACGACAATGATCACAAATCCAATTTTTTAACAGATAACCATCCATTATCAATCCCAATGGCCTTTCCTTTTATAAAAATTTAATGAATTAAATGAAAAAATACAACTTTTTCTTGTCCAAGTGTTAATTTAGAAACACAACAATTTTGTTGCCTAAAACTGCCACATAGAGAAATTTAGAAACCAAGTTTTTTTACTATTTAGAAACCATATTTTCTCATTGTTCCGTGACTGCTGCAAGGCCCTTCTCTATTATGCTAATTTTTTCTCCCACCCATCCTTGCCTTGGTGACCATGCGCATATGATGCTATTTATGTCGATCATCATATTTTCTTCTGCACCAACAACCCATTGTTGCTTTCTATCTAAGCATTTTTTGTACAAAACCTTTAGATCCTTCAATGCTCCTATTGGATTCCACCATTGCACCTCTTCTTTGTAAGACCCAACAGTACTAGCAGCTGACTCCTGATAAATATCACCAATCGCTTTACCCAACCAGATTGCACAATCTGGTTTTGGTGATTGTACAATGACCATTTGGCCCTTTACAACATCCACTCTTGGAATGAATTCATATCTAGGCTTGTTGCATAGTGGTCCAACATAGCAATCCTGCAAAGCAGGAACATTTTCCTTCAAATATGCATCCATAATTTCATGTTCAGATCTTGTAGGTTCACTACTACAAATATCATGGCTTGTCGATGGCCAAAAGTTAGTTGATGACTGATCAACACTCTCGAAGGGATTGTCCAAATATTTAAGTATAGCCTCCCAATAATTTAACTTGGGATGCCAAAATTGTCCACCTCCCTTCTCAATCCCTTGATTCCATAATGAAATATATGTTTCTATTCCCTTTTTTATTTCGTCAATCTCCGAAGGACTTTTTGAATCCAGATTGAATAACCTATGTCATCCCACTGGCAAGTCTGCGCTACCATCTGGAAATGACTGCCAGAGATGAATAGGAGATGACCAAGCTTCATCCCGAAGTGATGCTTTCTATTGCATGACTGGAATGTCATATATGAGCTGAAATTTAAAAAACTGGCATTTTTTGATACCAATGATTTTGGCATTTCCATCCAAAAGGTGGGGTTTCACAAAACTCTTAAAATCGTAAAGTTCATCAATTAGATAAGGAACAAAGGAATTTTGATCTTCACATGTCCTATATGTATCCTTAATTTTCAGGAGTGAAAATATATCCTTGCGCATTAGATTTGTTGATAACCTACCATAAGTTCCATCTATGTCTTCATGGGTATGTCCAACCGGGAGGAATCCAACTTCAACTGTCTCAAACACTCTCCTTGTTGTTAAAAGAGATAAAAATGCAAATACAAAGTAGTTTTTTTTATCACCTGAACAATTATCCATTTGCAACAACAATATGGGTGGTAGTTTTCAATTTGATATGCATTGATTAGTACCATCAACACACATTACATCACCTTGCATTACATATTTTCTGTATATCGATCACTTTTCATATGAGTCTGATTGCAAAAGAGAATCATGTAATTGGTGCTTAGATGTGGCTTAGATGTTCCACCTTTGTAGATAAAATCACCATATTTATCACCCACTGGATCTTCAAGACACTTCAAGCATTTAGCTAGGGATGTCACTGTGAAATTCGATCCCATCTCTAAAAATGAGAGGCTGAAATGACCAAAACCCCATGTCTTGTGCCCATGAGTCAACATTCCAGTCAATGATATGGGAAGATTCATAACATTATTAAAATATTTTTCCTTCTTACCCATCCTTGGAATGGAAGTCTTTGACTTATCCATTTTGTCATGAACAATACTGAGATAAGTCTTAGGATTTTTCTGTGAAGCCGACCTGTGTGAATAATATAGCTGGCAACAACTTGTGATATATTTATTATGAGATTCTTGCTTTGCTCGCAACTTTTCCACCTCAGTTGGATCAGTGGTCCCATTAAGCCTATCCTATATTGTAATGCACTCATTACACCTTGCAAAGGAGTTTGATTTATAAATTTTAACACCTTGCTAAAGGAGGATTGTGATACTAGAGGCAAACCGATTCTTTCGATTTCAACATTAGCCATTTGTCGCAGCAAACTATGGGACATATTCACAGGCAATAATTTCAAGGTTGTCCTTGTTCAATATCCACTGATTAATCATGTAAGATGTGGATATTTGTTTGAATTCTCTACTACAATTTTATTAATAGTAGCTACCAGTGCAGTAGTGTTCACCCTATATTTTTCCAAGTCACCGTTATCGTGCACAGGTCTCACATCACAATTTAAGAACATTCTTTTATAATTGAAGAAAGTACTCTTTTTTATCCCATGGCATTTATACCATGCATTTTGATAGACGTCTCTTGTGTCTAATCTCATTGTAAACAAGCTTCTTTTTCTATCATCTCCTTCTCTGCCTAGAGGAGCATTTGATCCCATACAATTTATAACATACTGTCTTTCTGAATTTCCATTCATACTATCAAATTTCTTCTGAAATTCAACTATCGTTTGAAGTGGAATTTTTTATATACAAAAATTTGAGCAATAATGTTCGGTGCTAATTTTTTAAAGGAATGCACCCTGATTTATTGTAGGCCTGTAAGGTACCCGTTAACACCCAAAATGACCCCCTAGATTGTGGGAGAGGGAAATATGGGGTAACCACTTACCAATGTTTAGCTTGTGTTACTAACCCAACACAAACAGAGAGGGCTCTCTCATAAACATTCACATAATACTAAAAATCATCAAGATCGTCAATAATGAAGAAACACACCAACATTCATCATTCAAGATATTCAATTACAACACATTCAGAAGGTCGTACTTCTGTGGAACGGATTGTTTTAAGTTCTGATAAGATAATTATAGGGAAAAATATTGGGAAATGGAGTCAAAGTATGAAACATAAAACAAATAAACAATGTTTTTGCATGAGATGTCTAAACAGAGGTAGAGTAGAACCCAACTAGTAGTTAAAGTGATTTTTAATTGGTAAAACAGAAGAGAAATGAACAGTCCATTGATATAAGGAACATAGCCATGAATCCTATACCAACTTTAGCAGAAATTGATGGTGAAATGCTTGAAATGAGAAGAACAGAGCATATTGTTTATGAATTATGTCCTACTGCTACACTTATCCAAGCATGAAGGAATATTACAAACTGAAATATCAAATAAAGAGACACAAATTCACATAGGAAAAAGAAATACAGACTACCAGACCAATTACACAGGAAATATCTGCCAAAATCCAGCTTCAACACTGCAAATGTATTAGGGAAAATGCTTTCAAAACAAATCTAAGTTGTCCCAAGCCTTATTCAATTGATTTTCTCACACTTAACTCTTCTATTACAAAGAATATATAGTTGTCCTAAGCCTCATACTCGACCTAAACATACCAGAAAATAGTGACAAGTTTTAATGACACATCATCAATACATATCTGCCACCTCTATTTACAAAACAAAAATATGAGAGATAGGCCTAATTGATTTTTACATCTAGAAACACTTTTCACTAAATGAAAACTGACTCATGCAAAAAGACAAAAATTATTCCCGGAGATGCTCTCTAGGTGGCTGCCCCAACAACTGACTACTCTCCCTAGTCTTCGAACCCTTCATTTCTGCTTATCATTTAAATTCCAAGTGTTACATCATTTTGTCTTTTAATTACACTCCATGGCTTTGTTGAGTTTCACTCCAAGAGATATAATAGTAGCTGCACAAAACTGATTATGAAACTTATGAATGTGATAAACCATCTCCCCTTGAAACTTATGAAGGCCTTAAGTTTATTCAAAGAATTAGTCTCTCTATGGGTCATCTCTACTACTTTTTGCTACCTTTGATTTCACAAAAGTCTGCCTTGAGCCATTCTTCATCAGCATCCCTAACTGCAACATTTGTCTTCTTAACACTTGCGCCAAAACCCCTCCAAGAATTCTGAATAGCTTTGGAAGCAAATGCGACTGCAGTAGCCTCATCCATGATATTGTCCTTTTGCTAAACCAACAAAATATTAGAGACAGGATCACCAAACAATAAGCAATAATTTTTTGATGTGTGGTATGGGAAGTAAGGAGTATGAATAAGAGCAAAAACAAGACCAGTTTTGCGTTTCAATAAGATCCAAGCTCGCATTGTGATAATGTCACCTTCTTGAATGCCCTATTCGCCCTACACATACGATCAATCCCCTTGCAAAAACCCTAACTAGGATCCGACATCATCATTATAGTTTACTTGCACTTTTTTTGCCGCAAAATGTCCTAATGGAGGATAGTCTGCAAGGATTTCCACAACAGTTGATTTGGTTGGAATTATCTCCACAAACCTGGTCTCCCCGAAAATTTGACTGAAATCAACGCAGAAGACATCACTATTACGTGCACTTCAGCTCGATACCTCCCCGATTTAGATGAATGGCAGCTTCTTCCTCTTTAGCTCGACCAAATGCCTCAACCTATCTTCCATGAAGAATTCGTCTGCTTGGCCACTCGGCGTACATGGACGAGCCCGAAGACCTGATCTAATATGTGCGAAAACCATAACATGGGCACCTACTGGACTGTATTAACCATTGTATCTTCAGATGGAGTATGAAACAAGTAAACACACGCTGCATGGCAGGTAACTGGGTCACTAGTGTAAGCCTTTTACAACTGCCTGAAAACTAACACTATGAAAATATATTCCTCATTGCAAAAATGACCAACTGGAGAATATTCTGCAAGGGTTTCTACAACCATTTGTCTGGTCGCCATCATCTTGACAAACTTAGTGCTTTGGTATTTGACTGAAATCCACACAGAAGGCATTGGTATCATGCATTCTCTAGCTTGATATCAAATATCTCCCTCACTTGGACGAAGGGCGTTAGGGTTTGGGAGCTTTGGTCAAACAATAAGTCGCTAAAAAGAAGACCACTTCCCCTTTATAATATCGCCAAAAGGTGGTATTGCATGGGCCTTATGTTGTTCATGATACCACTTCATGCACATGCAACAAGCGTGGAGGATGACACATTGGATAGTGGTTTTTCCTATCGCAGTCTATCCCTCTCCTATCCCTCGAGCACTTTGGCCATGCGATGTCGACGTGGATCATTGACTTCCCTTCATTGTTGTGCCTACGATCTGCATGGAGCCACATCATCTGTTTAATGACCCAAATGTGTCACCTGAATGTTTCTTGGTGTCGATTGTGGCAGAACCCGTGGCACCCTTCACCGTGTGGCTTGGGCTTTGGCATCGAAATGCTAGCTTGAATATTCACTTATTGCTTATATTTTCATTTTTAATCCCGGGGACTTATCCTACATGCAAGGCGAAAAGACTCCCTTCACTCCTTATATATGTCAAGGATTTCAACATATATCAAGTGAAAAACGAGAGAGAGGCTCTAGGGCTGGGCGCTTGGAGGATGGGTGATGCGTGGGACCCCTCTGGCTCGGCCCCCGGTCCCTTGGTAAAGCCCTCGATGTTGGGGGAATTTAACTTTTTCTCCAACCTTTATTTAATTTCGGGACCAAACTAAACCTTAAAAGAAATCTTTTGTCTCCATTAAAGCTGAAATCTTAGGCTAATAAAATTAATGCCTTTCCCCATGATATTCAAACTTTGGATTTATTATAAATTGAACCCTTCCTCTGTACTTAGGCTATTAAAATCAAATCCATTTTTGTATAAAGTTTGACTTTGGCCATATCCCTTTTATATAAAAATAAAAATTAAAAAAAACCTTTTCCCCTAATTTTCACAAGGTAAAAATAGGTTTGTAAGACCAAGATTTGCCAAATTTTTGAATATTTCTCAAACCATTTTTCTTTTGCAACCTTGGTGTCCATACTTGAGGACAAATGCTTCTTTCTCGGCCAAGTTTGAAAACCACTACCATGAAATTGCTCCATTTTACACCGCCAAATGCTATCTGAAGAATATTAATCATAAAAATTTATGGAGTGCTAACAACTAGCTCTAGCTAGGGACGCTATCCTCCCTACGAGGTAGAAAAAAACCCCGCAGAACAAGTGCCTGACCCATTGGGAAGCTCCCAACCTTGATAACTACAACATTCTCTTACCCCAAAACTCCAAGAAAGCATCATAAAACCTCTACCATGTATCTATAGACCCAGGTTGCAAATGGTTGAACCATTGTTTCGCATCTCCTTGGAAAGATTGGGCAAAATCCCTCATACAAACATCATCATGATCCACTTCAAAAAGGTCCAGAAAATGTTCAAAGCCTTGAAGATGTTTCTCAGCAGTAAGGATTTTGGATTCTTCATCAAATCTAGGAAGGTATTTATGGTATTTGGGATGATAGTCATGAAGGACAAGGGGCAGCTTTAAAGGGCCATATCTCAAAAGAGATCTGGAAGGAAAAGGAGTATGTACAGGGAGAGCATCTTCGGCTTCACTCTCATGGTATTTGCAAGGCTGGATATGGATCTTATAAGGTTCAGAAAAAGAGAGGGGATCAACTCTAGAGGTGAAATGAGGATGCACATTTGTAAGATCTAGAGAAGGATATACAAAGGAGGCTCTCTTATGACCTAGAGCTCTTCGGTGGAACAAAATTTTCTTGATATATATACATAAAGGTAAAAGGAGACTGATACAGAAGAACAACATTTCTTTGAAGATATTGATGCTTTGATAACTGAATCTTGATTCTTCCATGTCGAAGGCAGCTGAGCTCGTTCTCCAGTTGAGTCTGCAAATTGAATTGAATCATGAGTGGAGTTGCCAGGTGAATGGTACAACCTTCTCATTGTCCGGGTGTTGTTCACCATCAACATTCAGATCTAAAAGTTGTTGTTCTCCCAGGGATGATGAGACAATCGCTCCCCGGAAACGACACCAATTAGTTAACACCCAAAATGACCCCCTAGGTTGTGGGAGAGGGAAATATGGTGTAACCCTAACCAATCTTTAGCTTGTGTTACTGACCCAACACAAATAGAGAGGACTCTCTCGTAAACATTCACAGAATACTGAAAATCATCAAGATCATCAATAATGAAGAAACACACCAGCATTCATCATTTAAGATATTCAATTACAACACATTTACAAGGTCGGACATCTGTGGAACATATTGTTTTAAGTTCTAGTAAGATAATCATAGGGAAAACTATTGGGAAATGGAGTCAAAATATGAAACATAAAACAAATAAACAATGTTGTTGCATGAGATGTCTAAACAGAGGCAGGGTAGCAACCAGCTAGTAGTCAAAGTGATTTTTAATTGGTTAAACATAAGATAAATGAACAGTCCATTGATATAAGGCACGTAACCATGAATCCTATACCAACTTTAGCATAAATTGATGGTGAAATGCTTGAAGTGAGAAGAACAGAGCATATAGTTTATGAATTCTGTTCTATTGCTATATTTATCCAAGCATGAAAAAATATTACAGACTGAAATAACAAAGAAAGAGGCACAAATTCACATACGAAAAAGAAAGACAGACTACCAGACCAATTACACAAGAAATCTCTACCAAAATCCAGATTCAACACTACAAATGTATTAGGGAAAATACTTTCAAAATAGAGCTGAGCTCTCCCAGGCCTTAGCCAATTGATTTTCTCACACTTAACTCTTCTATTACAAAGAATATATAACTATCCTGAGCCTCATACTTGTCCTAATCATACCAGAAAACAGTTACAAGTTTTAATGACACATCATCAGTACATATCTGCCACCTCTATTTACAAAACAGAAATATGAGAGATAGGCCTAACTGGTTTTTACATCTAGCAGCACTTTTCACTAAATGACAACTGACTCATGCAAAAAGAAAAAAATTATTCCCAGAGATGCTCTCCAGGTGGCTTCCCCAGCAACTGACTGTTCTCACGAGTCTTCGAACACTTCATTTCTGCTTATCATTTAAATGCCAAGTGTTACATCATTTAGTCTTTTAATTACACTCCATGGCTTTGTTGAGTTTCACTCCAAGAGATATAATAGCAGCTGCAAAACACTGATTATGAAAGTTATGAATGTGATAAACCATCTCCCCTTGAAACTTATGAAGGCCTTAAGTTTATTCAAAGAATTAGTCTCTCTATGGGTCAACTCTGCTACTTTTTCTACCTTCAATTTAACAAAAGTCTGCCTTGATCCATTCTTCATCAACATCCCTAACTGCAACATTTGTCTTCTTAACACTTGCTCCAGAACCCCTCCAAGAATTCTGAATAGCTTTGAAAGCAACTGCGACTGCAGTAGCCTCATACATGATATTTTCCTTTTTCTAAACCCACATAGTATTAGAGACAGGATCACCAAAGAATAACCAATAATTTTATGCTGTGTGGAATGGGAAGTAAGGAGTATGAGGAAGAGCAGAAACAAGACCAGTTTTGCGTTTCAATGAAATCCAAGATCGCGTTGTGATAATGTCACCTTCTTGAATTCCCTCTTCACCTTACAAATACGATCAACCCCCTTGTAAAAACCCTGACGAGGATCCAACATCATCATTATATTTTACTTACACATTTTTCACTGCAAAACATCCTAATGGAGGATAGTTTGCAAGAATTTCCACAACAGTTGATTTGGTTGGAATTATCTCCACAAACCTAGTCTCCTAGAAACTTTGACTAAAATCAACGCAAAAGACATCACTATTACACATTCTTCAGCTCGATACCTCCCCCATTTGGACGAATGGCACCTTCTTCCTCTTTATCTCGGCCAAACGCCTCAACCTATCTTCCATGAAGAATTCGACTGCTTAGCCACTCAGCATACATGGACGAGCCCGAAGACCTGATCCAATATGTGCGAAAACCATAACATGGGTGCCTACTGGAATGTATTAACCATTGTATCTTTAGCTGGAGTCTGAAACAAGTAAACACACCCTGCGTGGAAGGTAATGGGGTCGCCAATGTAATCCTTTTACAAATGCCTGAAAATAAACACCATGACAATATATTCCTCATTGCAAAAACGACGAACTGGAGAATATTCTGCAAGGGTTTCTACAACCATTTGTTTGGTAGCCATCATCTTGACAAGCTCAACGCTTTTGTATTTGACTGAAATCCGGGCAGAAGGTGTTGGTATCATGCATTCTCTAGCCCGATATCAAATATCTCCCTCACTTGGACAAAGGGCGTTAGGGTTTTGGCGCTTTGGTCAAACAATAAGTCACTAAAAAGGCGACCACTTCCCCTTTATAATATCGCCAAAAGGTGGTATCGCATGGGCCTTATGTTGTTTATGATACCACTTCATGCACATGCGACGAGCCTAGAGGATGACACGTTGGATAGTGGTTCTTCCTATCGTTGTCTATCCCTCTCCTATCCCTCGAGCACTTTGTCCATGCTATGTCGGCATGGACCATTGACTTCCCTTCATTGCTACACCTACGATCTGCATGGAGCCACATCATCCGTTTAAATGACCCAAATATGTCACCTGAATGCTGCTTGGTGTCGATTGTGGCAGAACCCGTGGAACCCTTAACCGTGTGGCTTGGGCTTCGGAATCGAAATAATAGCTTGAATATTCACTTATCGCTTATATTTTCATTTTTAATCCTCGGGACTTATCCCACATGCAAGGTGAAAAGTATCCCTTCACTCCTTATATATGTCATGGCTTTCAACATATATCAAGTCACAAACGAGAGAGAGTCTCAAGGCCTGGGCACTTGGAGGATGGGTGATGCGTGGGACCCCTCTGGCTCGGCCCCCGGTCCCTTGGTAAATCCCTCGATGTTGGGTGCATTTAACTTTTGCTCCAACCTTTATTTATTTTCGAGCCTAAACCAAACCTTAAAAGAAATCTTTTGTCTCCATTAAAGTTGAAAACTTAGGCTAATAAAAATTAATGCCTTTCCCCATTATATTCAAACTTTGGATTTATTATAAATTGAACCCTTCCTCTATACGTAGGCTATTAAAATGAAAGCCATTTCTCCATAAAGTTTGACTTTGGCCATATCCCTCTTTATCTAAAAAGAAAAATTTTAAAAATCCTTTTCCCCTAATTTTCACAAGGTAAAAATAGGTTTGTAAGACCAAGATTTGCCAATTTTTTAAAGATTTCTCAAACCATTTTTCTTTTGCAACCTTGGTTTGCACACCCGAGGACAAATGCTTCTTTCTCGGCCAAGTTTGAAAACCCCTACCATGAAATTGCTCCATTTTGCACCACCAAATTCTATTTGAATAAGATTAATCACAAAACTTTATGGAGTGCTAACAGTACCGATCTTGAATTTCTATCGGAAATTTTAGTCCGAGCTCGCCGTTTTACGGAATTGTATGGCCTTCTTCCATTACCTTTAACATATGTATATTCACAATGGGGAGTACTTGGAAGGACCATCTGTAATGGACATTCTTCAAACACATTCCAAAAGTTGACCATATCTTCGTCTGCTTTATTTTTTAGTATAACATCCAAAGGAACATCATGGAGGTCAAGCAAATGGTTTGCAGGCCATCTTATAAGGGATCCTTCAAATACACTACAATCATCACAATTGCAGAAGACTTTATGAACTAAAATACCAAACTCACCAGCATCTAGTGCTTTGAATTGTACAATCTCTTCCTAAAAAACAACTGACACTATTCCCCGAGCAACATACTGTGGCTTTAAAGAACATAGATGTATCAAATTAAATTTTTGTCCCACAAACCTGACATTGTGATTTTCTCTTAATACTTTCAAAGTAGATTCAGATTGATTATTGTTGAAATTGCTTGCAACAAAAAGCAATGTTTTTGTATTAAAATCGATTATTCTTTTAATCGGCCATACAACAAAACTTCCACTGCTCAACCCTGGAAAACATTCCATACAAGAAAACACCACTTCATCCACCAGAACACCAAAGGAGAAGTCACCCAAAAATGTTCCCCCAACAAAATTAGTCCCACTCACATTTGTTACCAAGCCTATGGAAATGCAATCCGTGCTTTCTGAACACTTATGTAAAAACTTAACTTTTCTCATAATAAAAGAAGATCTATTCTCAGTTGTTATGATATGTGCTATACTCGTCAAAGTGGAAGCTAGTATATCATTCACCTCATTCTCAGTTGTTATGATATTTTCTACAATCGTCGAAGTAGAAGCTAGTATATCATTCACCTCATTCTCGCAAAGAGAAGACCCAAACTGGTTAATGATCTCAGATACAGGCCATTGAATATAACCACCAACAACCTTTGACAATGTATCTGCACCTTCCGATGGATAGGGAAATGGAAGACTTGCATTTAAAGTCTTGGTAACATTTACAATGATACATTCGGCATTAATGTTAATATTATGCAAAAAATTTTCTTTCTGGAAAAGAGATTCCCTCAGAAACTTTCAATCCATTCAAAAGAAGGTCCACACATTGTTGAGTACCAAAATCCATTTCATAAACGATATATGAAATATAAAATAATAGGACACATTGTTCAGAACAAAAATCTAGTTCAGAAGCGTTTTATGAAATATAAAACAACAGGAGGACATTAAAAATCATATTTATTTTAAACAAAGATATAACATAAGTTATAATATATAAAAATATGTCTGTCCGAACTTCCAATTTTCCGAATGGAAGGATCGGCCGCCCCTTCTTGAAGAAGAAGAAAACACAAGAAGGATCGAACGACCCTTCTTACAATCTAGAAATATTACCAAAAGAATACTGGGTAGAAGAAGCATCTCTCGCCCGTTCATTTATGACTGAATATTAAAAATGTTCAACCTAAGAATGCTAGGCCATCAATACATGTATTTCCAAAATTATGAACAAGGGAAGAATACTGAGCACAACAAGGGTCGGCCGACCCTTCATTTACGATATAAATTTAAATATATTTAATCTACGAAGGCTATGTCGACAATTCCCGACTTTCGAATTCCGCTGTAAATAGTAGGGACCTAGACATCATCTAAGTTCTAACATATAAAAATGTTTGTCCTGACTTCCATTTTCCAAAGAGAAGGATTGGCTGCCCCTTCGTTTAGGAGATAATTGTGAACAACTATATCCAACAATTCACCTATACCCAGAATGGCGAAAGAAAGAAGAAACTACCCACCCTTCTTGCATAACTATTATGAATACAACACTGGGTAGAAGAAGGGTCGACCACCCCTTCATTAATGAGGGAATTGTAAAATTATTCAACCTACGAAGGCTAGTACATCAATTCATCTATATCTAAAATGGTGAACACCGGAAGAAGGGCCGGCCGCTCCTTTGTTTAGTAGATAATTGTGAAAACCTTTATCTATAAATGAACGATATCTAAAATGGTGAAGACAAAGAAGGATCGACCGACCCTTCTTGTAGTCTCAAGCTATAACCAAAAGAATATTGGGAAGAAGAAGGATCATCTGCACCTTCTTTTACGAGGGAATTGTAAAAATATAACTTTGAGAAAGAGCGACCGATCTTTCTCTGTGCATATTTCCAATTTGCAACAAAATGTGCGAAGCAATGTTCCTATGAAATATGTGTTTAAAGTGCTGATATCTACTTTAGCCACTCCGAAAAACTCATCCCTGGGGGAAGGAGTGGACGCTCTTTCTCCTTATCATCTACTTCCAACACCCAAAAATGGAACAACCTAACGAAAGAGCAACCTCGCTTTCTCTGACAAAATTTCAACTTGACAGCAAACTAGATTGTGCCACGTGGAATGCTCAGATTGTGCCATGTGGCTTTGATTATTCCAGAATTGATTTGTGCTACACTCGGCGAAGTAGAAGCTGCTATAGCATTCACATCATTCTCGGGAAGAGCAGACCCAAAAGTATATTGTTTCTATTTTTTTTTTTTAAGAAAAAAAAAAAATGAATGTTTCTGTCTGGTTAATCACAGTCAGAATCATTCCAACTAATGGCATCACTATCTGCATTGTCATTACTATTAAATTCCTTTTCGAACACGGTATCCTACTTAAATTTTAATTAGCATTATGGTGTGCCTGGGAAGGCATGCATGTGTTGCTTGGAATGTGTTGAATATAATTGTACCAATGATGACAAAACTATTCATTAATGACAGTCTATAAATTTACTTCCTTTCTCTATTAATTGTTATTTCCAGTAATGACAGTCTGTAAATTTCCTTCCACTCTCTGTTAATTGTTATTTCCAGTAAATATTTTCCATTGTGTTATTCTTCATGATTGGACGAAAGTAATATTAAATCAGAATTCATATATTTGTGATATTCACCAATTTTCTGCTAAAATTGATATTGGATTCATTTATGACCAATGCCCAATATGAATGGTGTTTTCTTTTCTTCATTATCAACCTGCAAATTAAGATAGACAAGGGTATTCACCAATTTCTGCTAAAATTCACTTAATTTCAAGAACATTTTTATCAGCTTTATCTCTTCAACTATGTTAAATTTTCAGAATTTACTTCAATCTTATCTAGGATCTTAACTGAGAGAACAACATGTACAGCATATCTACAGCATATCAATCATGGAGACACTAATTCAAGCACACAAGAGACACAAAGATTTACTTGGGGAAAACCATAAAGGTGAAAAACCCCAATAACTTCCTCAGAGATAGATAGAGCAATGATACAACCCAACCATAAGAGATAGACATATCCTAGCAGCAAATCCTCCTCCATAAGTGCGTCACTCATCCTTGAGTGCATGAGTGAGAAGTGAGTAATCAAATAGAGTGCCTCCTGCACTCTATTTATACTTGACTTGACTTGCCTTTTACATAAATCATGTAGGCTCGAACATAACCACATAACATAATGCTGATTGGGCCGACCCCCAATAGGGTGGTCTAATAACCCTTCGACCCACATGGACGACCCCCAATAGGGTGGTCTAATAACCCTTTGACCCACATGACTTATACAGGGCCGACCCCAACAAGGTGGTCTAATAACCCATCAAGTATAAGTTACGACATTTACAATATAAATGACGACACTTCCATATAGAGGAATAATACCATCTCTATAGGAGTACATACAACATACATATATGAAATACATTCTGAAGTTACATATACATCAACACTCCCTCTTAACTAGGAAGGTATTTCTCAGCACAGGTCTTCTAGCACAAGTCTTCTTCTCTGGATCATCGTCACTGGATAATTGTCATCGAGACATCATCATCATCACTGCTGCTGCTATCTCAATAAATATCGGAATCTACTCGTCATAGGAAGTTCTACAGAGCTAGTCCTTTTTCATACTGGATGTAGGCCCACCACCTGTAGGTCTTCGTCATCACTGGCCATACTGTGGAATCCTCAGTACTTATTACATGCGTCACAAAACCTAGCTGCAACATCCCAGGCTATTACGAGCACACAGCTCTACCTGTCGGATCTCCCAGGAGCACATTACATGTGACCCATCACAAAACCTGGCTTAAGCATCCCAGGCTATTACGAGCACACGGCTCTACCTGTCGGATCTCCCAGGAGCACATTACATGTGATCTCACCACAAAACCTGGCTGAAGCATCCCAGGCTGTTACGAGCACACAGCTCTACCTGTCGGATCTCCCAGGAGCACATTACATGTGGTCCACCACAAAACCTGGCTGAAGCATCTGAGGCCTTTTTCATCCTGTCTAGATCTCCCAGGAGCAAATTACATGTGGTCATGGCAAAAACTGGCTAAAGCATCTGAGGCCTTTTTCATCCTGTCCATATCTTCCAGGATCAAATTACATGCCATAGGACAAAACCTCGAAAGAGCATCTGCCAGATATCCCAGGGAAACGAATTACATGCCATAGGCAAAACCTAGAAAGACTATCTGCATATCTCCTAGGGCACAAATTAGATGTCCTCCCAAGCAAAACCTCGAAAGAGCATTTTCCAGATGTCCCTGGGCACCAAATTACATGCCATAGGCAAAACCTCGAAAGACCATCTGCAAATCTCCCAGGGCACAAATTACATGCTTACCTGCACAACCTGATCCACGGCCACAAAGTATCATCTGATACTCATCATACATCATCCTGATGTACACATGATCACCCTGATCATCATCACTGCAATATCCTGCTGCATGTCATCTGGAGAAGCTCGTCATCCATGATCATCCTGATCATACAATGCATCCATCTGATGCACACCACGTATCTACCTGATACATATCATCATACATAGTGTATCCACCTGATACATAGATACATGATCCACACAATGTATCCATCAACATACATGATCTACCTGATCATATCTGATACATATCAATATACATGATCTACCTGATCATACAATGTATCCACCTGATACATATACAGATACATGGTCCAAGCATCCAACATGATGCATATACAAAATACATACACATGATCCAACCGATCATATTCAGCATCCAACATGATGCGTACATACATATAAATGATCCAATTGATCATATCCAGCATCCAACATGATGCGTACATACATACATAAAAATGATCCAACTAATCATATCCAGCAGAAACTAGAACACCATCCTGATGTTCATCATCCAGCGCTTACATCCACAACCATGTGAAGGATCCTCCTTCCAACATGCTTGGAATGGCTTCAGCAAATGTGTCCATCACTTCTTCCTCGAAGTGTCCTCAATCTGAAGAACGCAAAGCCTCTCTTTGAAGTACTCGAACTTCACCCTGGCTAGTGGCTTCGTTAGCACATCTGCAATATGCTCATCCATCGCAACATACAGGGGCTTCACAGCTCCTCTTTGCACCATATCCATGATATAGTGATATTTGATCTCTATGTGTTTCGACCTGTCATGAAACACTGGGTTCTCGGACAGCTTCACACAACTCTGGTTTTACAGAAGATACCAGTAGCATCCAACGAGAGATCAAATAACTCAGACAGTAGCTTCCGTAGCCATATTTCCTCACAACTAGATGAACAGGCTGCAACATACTCTGCCTCAGCTGTACTCAGTGCTACGTAGGACTGCTTCCTGCTAAACCAAGAGATCACACCTCATCCCATACTGAAGTAGCACCCAGATGTGGTCTTCCTATCTGCATCACTGCCTGCCCAATCTGAATCAACATAACCCTACAGGTTAAACTTTTGATTCGCTTCATACTTGAGCCCATAATCCACTGTACCCTTCAGGTACCTCATAACATGCTTTACAACAACCAGGTGAACACTCCTCGGATCCATTAGGAACTAGCTCAATGTGTTCACCGCAAAGAAAATATTTGGTCTCATGTTCGTTAGGTACATCAAGGACCCAATCATCTGACGATACATAGTGACATCAACTGGTTGAAATGAAGCATGACACATAAGCTTCAGGTTCGATGCCATAGCCACGCAGTCCATCATCCCGAACCTCTTCAGGATCTCTACTGCATACTTCCCTTATCCAAGGAAGATTCCATCTGCACTCTGCCACACCTCCATACCTAGAAAGTGGTGCATCATACCCAAGTTTTGCACATATATGACTCCTTGTCATGTGTCTTAAAACCAAGTGGCTGCTCCACATACACTTCTTCTTCAACTACACCATTCAAGAAAGTTGTCTTGAATCCATCTGGTGTATCTTCTATTTCATCACTTTTATATTTCTCTATGCTGCCATCTGCAGCATGCTTGATCTTGATAGATCCATATGGAAGTCATAACAAACTTCCCTTCAGGTCTTGGGACTACATCCCAAACATCATTCTTCATGATTGACGAATCATGGCATTCCATTTCTTCATCCCAGATCCTGGGAACTTCAATATCTTCAATATTTTCAATAGATATCTTTGTTGCTGGAACAAATGTTGTAGTCCTTTTGTAGGTGAAGATATACGGTCTTTCCTACAAAACAGGTTAAATTGCATGATTAGAAACATCTCATAATTTTCAAAACAAATTCTTACACAAAGAAATATGTCATACAGTCATACAATTATCTTAGCCAATGCTTCAATACAACATTTATCCATATCCCGTAACTTTCTAGATGCCTTCCAGTCTCTACCAGAACTTTGTTAAGAGTGTGCACAACACCCAACATGTCAGCAAAGAGGTTTCATTCTATACAAGTAGCAATGGAATGTTGTATAGTTCCATAGGCCACTTACCCATGCATATTAGTAGTATACTATTCATCAATGCAATTATTCTAATATGCATAATACACAACCTAATTCTAGGAACATCAGTATATACATTATTGAACAGTATTATTTAAGAAATGACAATTCAAATACTTATCTTTGTGTGTTCGTTGGGTGGACTCCCTCTGAGTCTTCACTTCCTTGCAGGAGCTACTAGAGTCCTAATCTGAAGTAGCTTCTTCTACGCCTTTTTGATGTGGAATGTAGAGAGATGGTCAACTCCCTCTGAATATCTGCATCCTTTCAAAAACCACTGGAGTGTACTCCCTCTTGATCTTTGCTTCCTGGATTACTTGTCCTTGAACTTATATTCATTCTCGATCCCTATGCATGCTTGTTAGTATCACCATTGTGTTATCCTCTAGGTCTCATACGTAATCAAACATTCATTAGTATAATCACAATAATCTCAAGCATGTATAGTCAGGATCATTTCAAACACAGATAATAAACATTAGTGTTCAAGGTTTCAGGGAAGTCTTCTTTTACTCATGCATATTCTTATTTGATCATAGGACTCTTTTGGTTAGTTAAATCATCAATCAAGATAAGAGATATAATATGCATAAAATCCATGATTACTCAAACCTATACCTCCATGATTCTTCTGGTTAGTCATATCATCAATTACAATATGCATACAACCATGACTATTCAAACCTATGACTTCATGAATAATCATTATCAACAACACAACAGTATAAGATCCTAACACAAGGTAGGATTTTATCTTGATATAGGAAAAACATACCCGGATTAGCATGCTAGCTAGTTATGTCTAACATACTCACATGATGTCTTCTTGTTCTTCTTCAATGACTTGTGCTAGTAACCTGTATATCTCATAGGTTAACCATTATAAAACCAAGTTATACATACCTCGTGAATGGATCTTCTATGAGATCCATGACAATGGATGAATCTTTGTCCTCATGTCATCATGATCATATGTTATTGAACCAGAATATGATTTGTCTTTCTTGGTGTACCTTTCATGTTAGTAGACAACATAAACCTCCTACAACACCATAATGCATTAGTACAATCCTAAGTGTCAACACCCTAATCAATGAATATTTTTCTATCCTGCATTCATAATTTTATTAAGGTGATATGACAAGTCTAAAATCAAGATTGTACTAACCGTAATAACATGAAGACAAACATACCATAAAATTAATCATGAAAAAATCTCAAAACATACCTCGATGAGTCATACCTGTCAAGATCGCTTGTAATCTTCTTATGTATGCCTTAGCCTCATTTCCCTCTGAAACAGGAACTTCTTCACTTATGCAGGTGACCAATCCATCTTCTTTTAGGATTAACCCAATCCACTTGATTTGCAAGAACTGGATCTGGAGCTGGATTAGGGTTTGTCAGAGAAACCCAAAAATTCAAACTTTGAATTTCAAACTTTTGAAAGGATAGAAATATGCGCCTTGATGAGCTGATCACACTGGTATGCTTAGAATTTGAAAACTGCAAAGTTTCACTCCTCAATTTTTCCTTTGAAAATTCCGGATTTACTGGACATGACCCCGAACTGGGGTTTTATGAAGCCCACTCTTCTTCCCCATCAAAAGGTTTGATCCAAAGCTCTAAGCTTCTATTTTTCTGAGGAGCTTCCAGCCGTGGTCACAGATTTCAAAAATTCCCATTTTTACAGAAGCCCTAATTTTCCACTTTTCTGATCAAAGTCCCGAACTAGGGTCTGATCAAGCCCAACCTTCTACCCAACCAAAAATTCTGAGCTTGGTCTCTAAATTTCGATTTTGATGAGTATCATTCAGCCGTGTTCTCCAATTACAAAAATTCCAACTTTCTCCAAAGCCCTAAATTCCGGAAGCCATGAATGAAGGTACTCAAAAATAATTCTGTTTTGACAGAAATATGTACCTGATTGTTTCTGGTGTAACTCCAAACTTTTCGATCCACAGGGTCTGAAAACATTTCCTGAGATAGCCTGACCTGTTATCTTTCCATCCTGACAGGTCTGACCTCAATTGGATTCTTTGAGAGAGAGTTATACCAAATGTCGCAACGTGACCGGTTTTGGGATAATACAGGAGAGCGAACTTGTACGGCGTTCCACGTGTCACTATTTGAACTTCGGCCTCTGAAAACGTTTTTTGAGATAGCTCGCCCTATAATATTTTCATCCTGATAGGTCTGACCTCAATTGGAATCTCTGAGAGAGAGTTATTCCAAGTGTCGCAACGTGACCTTTTTATGGGATAATACAGGAGAGCAAACTTGTACGGCGTTCCACGTGTCACTAGTTCAACTTCGGCCTCTGAATCAGTTTCCTGAGATAGTACAGTCTGTTTAATACCTGTCATGTTTTACGAAATTTCATTTGGATCTTCCTAGCCCAAGTTATGACCTTTTTCCCAAGGTCACTTTATTTTGACTCAGATCTGAAAGAGGCAGAAACCCTATATTGTACAGATCATAAATCACAAAGTACAACTAATTAGAGGTTTTCCTTTGGACACAAGGTACATGGGGATTTAATATTTGACCTGTAAAGATTGCAGATCTGAAAACGTTTCCAATACGTATTTATAGCGAAAGTTCTATGATGACTGGTTTTTCCTATATCAAGCCCTAGCATCGTAAGTCCAACAAGTGTCATACATGCCATATCATGCCTTCTTTCAGGCTAGCTCTGATACCATGTTAAATTTTCAGAATTTACTTCAATCTTATCTAGGATCTTAACTGAGAGAACAACATGTACAACATATCTACAGTATATCAATCATGGAGACAATAATGTAAGCATACAAGAGACACAAAGATTTACTTGGGGAAAACCATAAAGGTGAAAAACCCCAATAACTTCCTCAGAGATAGATAGAGCAATGATACAACCCAACCATAAGAGATAGACATATCCTAGCAGTAGATCCTCCTCCTCCATAAGTGCGTCACTCCTCCTTGAGTGCATGAGTGAGAAGTGAGTGATCAAATAGAGTGCCTCCCGCACTCTATTTATACTTGACTTGACTTTCGTTTTACATAAATCATGTAGGCTCGAACTTAACCACATAACATAATGCTGACTGGGACGACCCCCAATATGGTGGTCTAATAACCCTTCGACCCACATGGCCGACCCCCAATAGGGTGGTCTAATAACCCTTTGACCCACATGACTTATACAGGGCCGACCCCAACAAGGTGGTCTAATAACCCATCAAGTATAAGTTACGACATTTACAATATAAATGACGACACTTCTGTATAGAGGAATAATACCATCTCTATAGGAGTACATACAACATACATATATGAAATACATTCCGAAGTTACATATACATCAACAAACTAAGTGCCTTGGTATCATATGCAAGACTCACATGTGTTCTCATTGCATCCAACAATTTGAGTCATACACCACGTCCAACTACCCAATACAATATGAGACTTTTCTAGCCAAGATAGTGTATTGGCAAACAATTATACGTTAATAAATTTGTTTAAATCTATTATATTTCTTTATTTTATTCAATTAAATTAAATACTTAAATTATATATATTTATAAAAGAAATGTAATCAATATTATATAAATTAAGACATAAATTATCAATTTCAAATATTTCAAATAAAGTATAACATTTACATAGTTCAGTATACTATAGTGAATATTAAGTGCAAAATGATATTAAAAACATAAAACATGTTTCAATTTTTCGAGTTCATTTGTCGTTATCTTTTTCCAACAAACCTAGCCAAATGCTAGAGGATTTAAAGAAAACAATATAGAATTTATGAAAATAAAACGCTACATCACCAGACATAAAACGTATGCAAGCTGGAGGCAATCGACATTAAACCTGTTAATTCCATTAATTTAGCCCAGTAATGAGTAACATGCGATTTTGCAAATATAACAATGTGAATTCATATTAATGGACTGTAAGAATATAACTACCCAGAATTGAAGGAAATAAATTCTGGAAATTTCAAGAAGACATACAAGGGTGGAAGGAAATCTAAAGAATCTAAAACGTTCAGCGACTTTAAATTTCTGTGAACTTGAAACTGTCATTGCATTGATTTTTGACAACCATGGAAGATATGGTTTTTAGCCCGGACGTTGAATAAGCATGCTCTGTTACATATTTAGATTTATGGTTTGAATAATATAAATACCTGCCAATTGAAAAACTAGCAGTCGATTCTTCAAACCAATGTTACCGCTCTAGCCACCCAACACTCTTCTCGGTTCCACCTCAGCAAAAGCAAACCTCGTTCCTTAGAGAAAACAGAGCTCCAAACTAGAAAACACAAAGAGTTTGAACTTTAAGTTTCAATGTAGGCAGTGGATGGCTAGAGCAGTGTGGCAGGATATCATCATAGTATCAATGCAAAAAAGACGGTGACATTAATTATCACAGTGTGGTGGGATATCATATGTACATCGTGACACATAAACACAATCCATCATAAATGTGACATTAATTATCATAGTGTGGCGTGATATCATCTGTATGTCGTGACACATAAAACACAAACCATCATAAACGTGATGAGATTATTCACACAAGTTATACAATCCTAAGGATCACCTCCATGCCAACATAAAAACCATTTTAAATGGCGGAAAAGATCAATCAGGCGGGGAAGGATCAAGGGTCCCACGTCCATTCTGCATCCCCAACATGCGTGCTAGTACGGAGGGATGGGTTGTTGCGGAATCTGAAACCGCTCTCCACGTGGCAGCACCACATGATTTCATAAGTTGGAAGGGTGGTAAGGAAAACTACCTTCCTCCATTTGTGAAACCAGCTTCTCCCATCCTTCACGGTCACTGGAACGTGTGGATATGATGTGGTTGGTCCACATCACACCTTCTTCCCATGCAACTCCTCCACATCGGGGCTCCTACCCACATGTCTCCTTCGCGTGAGACTTCCTTCCCATGTGGATTCTCCACGTTAACCTGCACATGCACAGTGGAAAACACTTTTCAATTACACAATCACAACATAATTAAAAACCTTTCAATTACACAATCACAACATAAGATTACTTATCTTTATCCAATGCAGATCCAACGCAATTGGCTGTGTAAGAGTGCTTTTTGACTTAGCATCAATATAAATGTGTGGTTGTTTATCAGTTGCAGAAATAGATAAAATGAGTTAAACGAAGAAATTCATTTAACACATAATGACACATGAATCGTATATTAATAGAAATCCAACCTACAAATCGATGCATTCTTAAATTGGCAACATAAAACATAGTTCATAGAAATTTGACAAATTATCCAAAAAAGATGGCCAAGAGAAACCGACTGAATTTAATTAATTATGCAAAAAATTACAATGACTCGATCCATAAACATTAGAATAAATTTACCTAATACATAATAACATCCAAACAGTGAGTTAAAAATATGAACCAACAAATCAGATGCATTCATAAATTGCAAAGATCAAAGCAATTGAAAGACGAATAAAAAAAAATAGAACACAGATCGCAGTAGATAAAAAAAACTAGAACACGGATCACAGTAGATCTACATAGTCGTCAGAATTAAAGATCAAAGCAATTGAACGACTGTTATAGCGCGTTATAGGACAGTAAGGGTCAACGACATTACCCTTTTATTTAACCGATGGGGAATATTGAAGGGTTCATAATTAGTAATTCCTCACTAATTGAAACAAGATTGAAAGATTATGAAGATCAACGATGAATCGATGCCATTATAAGGATCCAATATTTTTTTTATGAAGAGGCATGATTTTCCTTATTAAAGTTCCTAAATAATAAATTTCTTTGAAAATATATATAACCATACAAGTCAAATGTATGAAGAGGACCATAGGTGTCTATGAAGTTTTGGTAATTGCATATCAGAAGCAAGATCTGAAAAACCGAAGCAAGATCATAAATTAGAGGTTTGTTGGGTACTTCTTGGGGCAGGTTCAAGCCTTGTAAGGGAATTGTTGCCTCCTTCCAGTCGTGGGTAGAGATTTAGGGTGGTGGGGCATCCTTATCTATTTAGCAGGTAAAAAACTAGGGGTGTAGGAGTATCCTTTCTGTAGTGGAAGAAGAATTCATGGGATTAAGTTATCCATCAAGTTGGTGCTTGTAGAACAATTTTGTATCGGTGTGTTCAAATTTTTAATTGTCCTATTCACATTGGGAATGATTATTTAACTTGTGCTTAATACTAATTTTATATAAAAGGGTTGTGTTGTTGCAGCAACACCCCTCCCCAAAAATTTTGTACATGTTGGGGCCCCTCCTGTATTTTTTGTAGAAAGTTTGCCTGAGAAGCCATCCCAGCCGTCAGCTCTGTTTTCAACATAAAATATATTTCTCTGCTGAACATCTTGCCATCAATCCTTCCATGTGTTCCCCAAAGAGCCAAAAGAGAACTTAGATTTTTCCCCAACGTTTTGGAATAATTCGGCCTATCTCCCCGAAACTGCGGAAGCCAAACGTCCAACCTTTCCGAAAGAAGGACTTAGATTTTCTTTGTCAAAATCGTGGGCCGTGAGGAAAAAGTTACGGAAACCTTTGGTTTTTCTTCCCAAAACGGCGGAAGAACTTGGGAAAGACGCCCGAAAGCCTTAGAATTTTTTTTTTGAAAGCTGCGGAAGCCAACCCATTGTCGTTTTATTTTATAAACAAAGCTATTGAACGCCGCGCGACCGTTCCAGCTCGTCTTGTACAACCACGTTGCGGCCACCTCAGTTAGCATCTTCCGTCGGTGCCAGGTAGGATCTTAGCCTTACATGTCATAGTGCTTTTAGGATTGTCTTTTGTTCGAAAATGATGGTCATTGGTGGGGTTTTGGCGGACAAAACGCCCGTCATGAGCGATTTTGTCCGTCGAATACATTTTGAATTGAGTTCTGCTCATAAAGACAGGATAAAATGTTTTGTGGGTGAAGACAACCAGTTAGGACGGTTAAGTATCTTCCATTTTCCTCCCCGGGCCACATGCCTTGACTACTTTTAAACCGACGAAGCCCATAGACGTTTTATGTCCCCGGCCGAAAACTCAGGACGTAAAACCCCGGGCCCTTCCGTAAGCCTCAGTCCCAATGCGCCCTCTACCCGGGGCAAAACCTTGTCTCCGGCGCCATGGCCCCTGTTCAAACCCCGTGAATACTTAAGCTACGCCAGCCAGGACCCGAAACCATAGCCGCTCAAACCTTTTGCGTCAATATGCCCCGGCGCCATCGCCCTCGCTCGAACTACTCCCCATGGAACACCTCGGCAAGTGTCGCAAATGACATTAGCATTCGAATGCCCTCGCCTAATCGTAAATGCGAAAGGGGTTTTCTTTCCGGCAAAAAATCTGCCCACCCGAGATTACCCGCCACGGGCCTTCCAAACCACAGTAGTGACGAAAGCTATCCTATCTCTCCCCAGGAACGGCTTCCACAATTCGCCTATCGAGCCGAAAACCAATGGCTTCCGCAATTCCCCAAGGCTGACCCGAAAGCCCATTGCTTCCGCAACTCGCCCATCGATTCGAGAACAAAATGCGTCCGCGACATAGCCTATCCACGCAGGAGCATTCCAAACCCATCCTTTTAAGAGATCCAAATGTTTCAATCTCTATTTCATGTTGAAATAACGTTTTGCTTCCTAAATATACAGCTTCATTGTACTTATCTTATTTCTATATTAAAACAATGATGCTCTCTGTTAAAACCTCACAGTATGTTGCTCAAAGTGGCTTGTATATGGATGTTATCAGGGATAAATCAAGATGCCGAAAATCGGTAAGAAGAAGGCGAAGATGACAGAAAAGAAACCTGCCCCTCCTAAAACTGAAACTTCACTCCAAGACACTAGGTGCACCACTGGTATCCCTCCAGAAATCAGATGGGGAGACATCTACAGAATGATCCGGGACCAAGAAATCCCAGATATGTTGCTAGAGGAAGCACCAATCTATCTCAATATCAGAGCCTCAGGCATAACTAGAGCCGCTACCCGCCCTGAGCTGTTCCCCTGTGCTGAAGTGATCGGATGGATACTCCAACATGCAGATGCTGAAGGGAGAGTGATAAATGATAGCGGGAAAGTGGCTATTGCCTCGTTTCAACCCGCGTATATTGCGGCGGCCTACAGATTTCCCCGTGTCCAACAAGCTCTGACTGACGAATGGTTGGGCCAAATGGATAACGTCGAGATGGCCAAGAAGCTGCTAATAGCAGGCAACATTTGAGGAAAAGGGGGAATGATGAGTATGACGTACAGAATCTAAGAGCTCCTTATAGATTGATTGCCCTGATGCTGTGCAGAATCTTCGGCATGCCCGATGGCACAGTATACAAGATTTAGTGGGTCCCTATCATTCACTATGTGGTATTTCAGGGAACAGTGTTTGACTGGGCCACTATCCTGTCAGATAGTCTGGCCTCGATGATAAGTGCTGCTAAGCCAGGGCTAGCCTTGAAGAAGGCTGAATTCTTCATGTCTTCATATCTGATAGATTGTATTTTGGACAAGATAGAGTTCCCCAAATTGGGTTGTACATGGGATAGGGCCACCGCCCTGGTCTACATCGCATTCAAGATGTTGTGGGCTCAGAATTACAAGCCCAGCTACAAAATCATCTGTGAGGGGTTCATCATGCCCCTATACGAGAAAATGTTCAAGGAGGAACCAAATTGCCTGTCAGAAAATGCTTTGGAAGTCCTTGGGGATTCTGGAGACTTTTACTTCTCAGAACAGGGCACCTACCTGAGAATGTTCGGAGGGACTAAGCCCCCATACATCTTTCCGCAGTATGCCACAGACTATGTGGTGCTCAAAGAAGCAGTAAGACAACTCTTCCTGGATGGGATTGGAGCAATGCTCCACAAACAGCATAAGGCTTCCTTTCCCCCCCTACCTTTCTGCATAGGTGCTTACAAGTTTTCAGGGGTGGCCTCTGCCGAGGAATTTGTTCAAGAGTTGAAGGCCTTCCACTTCGGTGAGGTCATCTTCCACAGAAACGACAGAAAGGGTAAAGTGGCCGAGCATTGCAAGGACATCTACGCTCATTTTGAATACTCACATTACCCTGACGCCGAGGAGGAGACATTCAGAGGCATTAACAATATGTCAGAACTACGAATCTGTCGCCAAAGCATTGGAGCAAGCTCTAGTTCAGCCAAGATCCAGGAGACGAGTCAGCGGCAGGAGAAAGAAGCTGAAGATGCCCAAGCTCAGGAGGAGCTCAGATTAAGAGAAGAAGCAAGAGTGCTCCAAGAAGCTGAAAGTGCCAGATTGCAGCGGGAATTGGAAGAAGCCAAGTGGAAGCAAGAAGCTGAAGCAACAAGATTACAGCAGGAAGCTGAGGTGGCAAGGATGCAAGAAGAGGCGGAAAAGGAAAGCCGGCGCAAAGAAGCTAAACAAGCTGAAGCAGAAAGGAAGGCAGAAGAAGAGCGAAAAGCAGAGGAGGATTCCCAAGCAGGTGGGTCCGGTGTCCAAGACATGGAGATAGACACCTCTCAAGCAGGTGGCTCTGGTACCCAAAAGGAAGGAGTAGACCCTGCTCAGGAAGCCCGGACCCCACCTATGGAAGAGGACATAGACATCATAAACCGACCAATTGTCCCGTACACTCCATCAAGAAAGCGTACGGTGTCCAAATGGAATGAGTTTGTATATGATAAGAAAAGAAAAGCAATGGTCCTCCAATCAGAAGAGAGGATTAAAAGTCCCTTCCATGAAGACATTGTTACTCACCGGGAGGTCACTGTCATGCAGAACACGGATCAAGATCCCATTGCTATGGCGTCCACAGTTATAGCGACAGCAAAGGCATCATTTGCCAATGTAGACGTTATAGTTAAAGAAAATATATTAACAAAGAAGAGAGCACGCACGCTGCAACAAAATGTGGCTAATGAGCAAGCCCAAAGAGATATGGTGGTAAACAAGTATAATTGCTTGTACGCTGAGCATAAGGAGCTGTCAAACAAGTACAGCCAGCTGGAGGAGGAAAAAGACCAGCTAACACTTCAAATGATGATTGTGGAAGCAGAGAAGAATGGCGCAGAAGAAAAGGCATCTCTGCTAGAAGCAGACAAGCAAGCATTAGCTGAGCGTTTAGAGCAAGCGGAGAGCAGAACCATAGACCTATCTCCCTTCCACGAGCTGTCATGCAATATCCTGCAGCAAGTGTATGGCTCCCAAGAGCTAATCACTGATTTGGTGTGCAAACTCAAGGCCATGGTGGTTAGGCTAAAAGAGATTAATGCGGAAGCCCACAGGCTCAAAGCTAAGAATACCCGTGTCAAGGCAAATGTCATAAGTCAGATGGCATGGAGAGAAGGGAAAGGAGGTTTCCCCCCGCATCTTCCTTTTAAGGCCGTGGACGATTTTAATGAAGATATAGCCTTGTTGGAGTTTGGCAGGAACTGTGCCAATAAGCTGATAACCAGTGTGCAGAGGACAACAGATAGAATCAACAACCTATACCAAAAGCTCAAAGGAGTCCATGACAACTGCACATTGAGTTTCCCTCAGACCCTAGAAGACTTCCCGGAAAAGGAGCAGTGGTTGTCTCAACTGAAAGAAGAGCTAGGCGTCCAGATGGAGTATGTGAAAAGGATTGATGTCCTGGCCATGGATGATCTCCAGCATTACATCGGTTCATCAACACTTCACAACCATCTGCTGAAGGAAGCACATCAAGCTGCTGAAGCAGAAGTCCAAAGCATTAAAACAGAGCTCGGGAAGAATGTGACTTCTCAGAAAATAATGTTTCCTGCTGCAGCAAACATAATCATAAGGGACACAGGTTTGTGGTACAGCTACATAGCAGAAGAGGACAGGAAAGCTGCAGCAGCAGCAGGAGCATCAGTAAATCCGGCAGCCTCTCTCCCAGCAGCCTCTTCCCCAGCAATGGCAGAAAGTCTGGCCAGTTCAATTCCCCCTTCCCAATTAGGAGCAGCATCAGCAGGGGATTCGAGGGCCTCTTCCCAAGCAGCATCAGTGACAATCAACTTGGGCGACCCTTTGCCAGCAGAAGCTCACGCACAGGAATGAAGAGGCTGAATTCAGTGAGCCACTCTCTTCGGCCAAACATGTGCCCAGCAGGGAAAGATGTGATGTTAGCCAATTTTCTGTTATGTATATTTTGAATATGTAAGGCGTAAGCCATGGGACAGCTGTCCCTAATTTTTGTCAAAATATTTTTTGTAAAGGAAGTGGCCATTTTTGGTGGTCGATTATAGTGGAAATTCCTGTAAATGACAGGTGGAGAATGCTAGGTGTCAGCCCAAAGGGCAGATTTGTAGCTATAAATAGCATCTAGGAAAGATTAGAAAGGACTTTTGGCAGGGAAGGAAATTTTGAAACCCATACGAGCTATCTTGTATCGGGCCTGTAAAATTGAATTTTCTAATAGAAGCCACGGGAGATGGACGTTTTGCATGGGATGTTGGATTGCTCTATATTGGACTATTCTAATGACTGCGGTTCTGTAATGTGAGATCATTCTTGACATCTGAACTATTTCTTTGCATTAATGATTTTGCTTCCCCCTGTGCATGCGTTTTCTCTATTTTTGTGAACAATGAAATGTATTGCTGTAGATTTCTTTGTCTAGATCGAATGGCTAACTGTTCTTTCTTCAGAATAATTCATGTGGCTCATTGTTCATGCCTTTAAATTGCTCCTTGCAGGGATCTTTAAGTTTAATTCCAGTTTTGTTGCATCTAGATCTGTTTCTTTATTCTTGTTACGTAGATTAAATAATTTTGCTTTCTTCTGTTTATGAGCAATAGATGCGTTCTTTAAGTTTCATTTCAGATCTGTTTCTTTATTCTTTTTCTTTTCTATGTTATGAGCAATTGATGCGTTCCATGTTGAATGAGAAGCTATCTTCTCAAGATCTTTATCTTGCTTTAGCTTTGATTGTTAGAAATAATAGCTATATGTTCTTTGTTTACGATATTTGTTACAGCTGATTGCTCCTCCCTTAAGCGTGTTCCCTGGAGGGATAGATAGATTTATTCCAGTTTCTAGACTTAGACCTGTTTTAATTGCATTTAGATTAAGTATAATTTAGGCACTTGCATCTCATATAAAAGACATAAAAAACCCAAAAGAAAGGTGGATCGGCCCATAACCGGTAAAATCGGATTTAAACTCCAAACCCACGGTTGCTGGAACCGCTAACCGGATGGATTCCCTACACCAAACGGGAGATAGTCTAATTGGGACCATCTCTCGGGGAGAATCCCTTTCTGATTGATGCCACGATATCCGAGGCATCAACAGTTTTTGGCGCTAGAAGGAGGGCCTGAAGTGCATGGCTGATAGAGGAAAATCTTCCGCGGTCGTAGATAACACTGAAAACCCGCTTAAAGAAAGTATTTCAAACAGCCCAGATCTTGGATTAACAGACCAAGAACGCCTCATTTCTGACCCTGAGCCTCAAGAAGATTTGTACGTTGTTCCTTTCGCAGAAATAGAGGATTTGAGAAGACATACCAGGTCCTACGTTAGACAGCTAGGTGGTTTAAACGCTGTCAACTTCCTCCCTAAGAAAATTACACCTAGAAAGGAGCCACAATACACCCGTGATTCAATTCTCGTTCAGAGTTTTGAAGAACTGGTAAATCTGACTTTGGAAGAAATTTCTGATACTCTTAACAAGACGAACCAAGAAAATCTTGAAGAAATTACCACTCCCAAAAGTACTCCACAGGATTCACCCTACAATTCTCCACCAGGGTCTCCACATCCAAACCCAAATATGGCCGTACCTGCTTGGAGAGCAAGGGGAGCGCTGAACTTAGTTGGACCATTCCATAATCTCCCTAAAAACCCAGAAAAGGTCTTGCCTAAGTACGATCCAGGGAAAGCCATTTCGGCAGAAGATCACCTCAAGAGTTTTTACTTGGCTCTGAACCTTTTGAACGTACAACATGAAGACGTGGTCTGCAGGTTGTTTCCATATACATTCGAGCCAACAGTATCATCATGGTACTTTAGCTTACAACCCAGCTCAATCTCTAGTTGGGATGAGTTCGAAAAATGTTTTCTAAAGAAATACGGAAACCAAAAGACTGTGGCCACACTTATGAAAGAACTCTTATCCATGAGGATGGAAAAGAAAGAAAAGGTTCAAGATTTCAATCAAAGATTCACTACGATGTTGAATAACTTCAGTCAAGCTAATAAACCAGCCGAGGAATCTCTAATTGAATACTATACAACCGCTCTTGATGGACCCATAGCAATGTTCGTGAAGAGGTCCAAGAAAACTACCCTGATAGAGAACTTTGAGGAAGCTAGAAAGGTAGAAGAAGAGGCTGATAGCATTGCTAAACATGCCTTAGATGTAGAACCAAAACCAGCAGCTAGCAAGAAACCTTTGCTGCTCACTAGAAGTAAAGACGAGCCATCTACGGACATGGAAAACGTAGTCAAAATGATGCAGAAATTATCTAAAAAAATTGTAGATCTCGAGAAAGACAAGGCTGCTAGCACATCTAGGAAACCTTTCAAGCCATTTTATAAAAGAAGGGAAGACGGGGAACAGACTCATCCACCAATAAATGCTGCCCCTGTTTTAAAATTGAATGAGATAGGGATGGAAAATTTCTGCACTTTTCACCAAGAACCACATTCGGAAAAGAGCTGCCCGCAATGGATCAATTCCATGAGCTTAGTCATGAACCAAATGTTAGATTCTCAGATCCCAGATCAGGATGATCCTCCAGAAGAGTCAAGCCCTGAGTTAGAGGAACCAACCCCGGACACTACTATGGTGTTGTGGGATTGGGTACCTATGACTGAATTAGTAGAAGAAGATCACATAGATAGTTCTCCCTCTACCATAAATGTTGCCACTCGCAGCAAGGGCCCAATTGCGGATCCTACGCCAGTCACCATTCCCCATAAGCCTAAAATTCCGAAAGATCCGCCTAGCAGTCATATACCGATCATCCCACCTCAGCCCAAAGTAAACCAAACAGCTGCCAAACAGCCAAGCGCTGAGAACACAGTTCAGCCAGCTAAGGTCACCATGAACAAAACAGATCAGCCAATTCGAATTGGGACCGAATCCGATATAGGGTATGATATTATCGAAGATATCAAGAAGGTCAAAGCAAACGTATCAATATTCGACATGTGTAGCTTGCCCCATCAACGAGACAAACTGCTGCATGTTTTACAACCAAAACCCAGCACTACATTAACAGATTCGCAAGACAATCCCGAAATTAATGAGGCCAGCATTGGCAGGAAATCCAAATCTCAAACATTGCCTTTCCTATTGACTTTTGAAATTTTTAATCACAACATTCATAACTGTTTGGTAGACTCTGGGGCTTCTTCAAATGTTATGCCGCTGTCAATTTGTAAGAAAATTAATGGGCAGCCCGTGCCATCCCCAGCTCAAATTATCCAATTAGATAGGACTGCTGTTAAAGTAATTGGGGAGATGAAAGACGTTCTAATTAGATTGTCAACGGATCCTAGAGTCTGTCAATTTATTGACATAATGGTGGTCGACATTCCTGAAGCTTATGGGCTGATTTTGAGTAGGGATTGGTCTACCAAGCTGAGTGGCTACTTTGCTACCGATTGGTCTCACCTATGGCTGCCATATCAGAACAGACAGAATCAGATTAAAGTTCTTAGGGAACCTCATATGAAACAAAACGTAACCCAGTTAGAAGAAAAAAATGAAGCCGTAACTTTCTCATCTTCGGTTCTGGGGAATTATTTCTTGGAAATGGATCCGGGTAATTATCAATCTGAAACCATTAGCCATGAATCAGATAAACAGTCCGATCTCCTTCATTTCGCTCGGACTAATGATGTTGATTGTAACATAGTCAATTTAGTTGCTAACATAGACCACAAAGAAACTAACCCAGCTGAATCTAAAGATATGTTTTGGACATTATACTTTGATGGCTCTAAAACTCTGGAAGGATCCGGAGCCGGGTGTGTTCTAATGGATCCAAAAGGAAACAAGTATTTTTTGTCTTGTAGACTAGAATTCGATTGTACTAATAATACCGCTGAATATGAAGCTTTGGTACATGGTTTAAGGAAGGCCATTGGCTTAAATGTTAAGTACCTGAAGGTTTTTGGTGACTCCGAGATAGTTGTCAGACAGGTAAGGGACACCATTCATTGTCTCTCACCGCACTTGAAAGGTTATCAGGCTGAGGTATGGGATTTAATCATGCAGTTTGACGCTTTCAATATAAAATCAATTCCTAGATTGCAAAATTCTGCTGCTGATTTATTAGCAACATCTGCTTCTAGATTGGTGCCGTCAAATAATAAATGCTCGATTGAATTGATTTTCAGGCCTTCCATTCCCGATAACATCACGAACTTCAGAGTCTTCGATGATGATGAACAAATTATCAGCTTCCTGACAAACGAAGATAGCTTCCAAGGAGCTGCAATAGATGAGGAAGAACACGATGCTGATTTGATGAAGAAAGATGACGAGAAAGGAAATTTCATACCAAAGGGAGTAAGGTCTCTCGAAATGCTTTTCGATCTTCAAAATAAGTTCAAAAGACCAGCTAATACCAAAACTAGCAGCTCGTCAATGCAACATGAGTTGGTTAATTTGGGTACCGAGGCAGAACCAAAATTTGTCAACCTAGGCAAATGTTGTTCACCAGGAGAAAGAGGCAGGTTCATTAAATTGTTTAAACAGTACAAGGATGTTTTTGCATGGACCTATGAAGATCTGAAAACATATGATGTCCGCATCATTCAGCATGTTATACCAATGAAAGCGGGTGTCAAACCATTTCAGCAACAGTTAAGAAGGATGCATCCCACTCTTGAACCGCTGATCCAAAAGGAATTAAAGAAGCTCCTGGACGCTAAGATAATCTTCAAGGTTCGGCATTCCGAATGGGTTGCAAACTTGGTTCCCGTAAGGAAGAAGTCAGGAGAGATTAGGCTATGTGTAGACTTCAGAAATTTAAACAGAGCCTCGGATAAAGACAACTACCCCATGCCTTCAATGGAGCAAATCCTCCAAATGGTGTCAGGATCCGAATTGTTTTCTCTCCTCGACAGTTTCTCGGGCTATAATCAAGTGTTAGTAGCCGAAGAAGATCGTCTTAAGACCACCTTCAGAACTAAGTGGGGAACTTTCGCTTACAGAAGAATGCCATTTGGTCTGATAAATGCAGGAGCTACATTCCAAAGGGAGATGGATATTGCCTTCCGAGGGTTGGGTGGGCAATGTGTTGTTGTTTACTTAGATGATGTGACGGTCTTTTCGAAGAAAAGGGAAGATCATGTTGTTCATCTGAGGCACATCTTTGATCGTTGCCGGAAGTATGGTATTTCCTTGAATCCCAAGAAGAGCGTGTTTGCGGTACCCGAAGGTAAGCTCTTGGATCATATCATCTCCAAAGGGGGAGTGTCAATCGACCAGGAAAGAGTCCAAGCTATTAATAAGATTCCAATGCCTCACAACAAAAAATCTATGCAGTCTTTTATGGGCACCATCAATTTTTTCCGCAGATTTGTTCCGGATTTTGCACAAATTGTTAAGCCATTACAGCAGATGGTTAAACAAAGCATACAGTTCAAGTGGACAGATTTGGAGAAGGACGCATTTAGAGATATCAAGGCAGCGGTAGCTAAGGCTCCTTCCTTAAGAAGCCCGGATTTTGATAAGGATTTCATCTTGTATACCTTTGCCTCGGATGACTCTCTCGCAGCTGTACTCACACAGAAGGTGGAATTGGGGGACGAATACCCAATTTCGTTTATGAGCACTGGTCTGCAGGGGGCCGAGCTGAACTATCCCGTGGTGGACAAGCATGCCTATGCGGTCTTCAAAGCAGTCAAGCAGTTTAGGACATACATTTTGAAGAACATAACTAAAGTCATAGTTCCCCATCCAACTGTTAGATCCCTTTTCTTTCAAAAGGAATTGGGAGAGAGGAGAGGGAACTGGGTCACAACTCTGCAAGAATATGATTTGGAATTCAAACCGGCCACGATCATTAAAGGACAAGGTCTGTGCAAGTTACTGGCGGGAAACTCGACTGAGGAAGAGCACCATTGGAAAAATGAAGCTGAGCTCAATTCGGTTGAAGTATGTCATATCTTCACAACTCCCTAGTCATGGTATAGGGATCTGGTGCACTATTTACAGCAGGGATATCTACCCGAGCACTGGAACTCTAAACAAAGAAGGGCGCTCCGTTTGAAATCCGCACCCTATCAAATCATTGATGGGATTCTTTGCAGAAATAATTACGATGGAGTCCTTCTTAGATGTTTGGAAAAGGAAGATGCAAACAAAGTTGTCAAAGAGTTGCATGATGGCCCCGCAAGTGGTCATTATTCAGGAGAGACGACAGCACACAAGATACTGAGAGCTGGTTATTATTGGCCTACTTTGTTCCGAGATGCCCACACATACGCACGAAACTGTGATGTATGTCAAAGAAGCGCTGGGAAGTTACCTAAGGCCGCAAGCCCATTGCAGCCGGTCATCATCTCTGAGCCTTTTGAGCAATGGGGCATAGATGTTATCGGAGAAATAAATCCAAACTCTTCATTGCAACATCGATATATCCTGACGGCTACCGACTACTTCACTAGGTGGACGGAGGCCATCCCGTTGCACAAGATCAATGAAGACGCAGTTATTAGCTTCTTGAAAGAGAACATCATAACCAGGTTTGGGGTTCCAATTTCCCTTGTTTTTGATAATGCTACTTATTTTTCATCATGCAAGATAAATGAATTTGTTTATGAATGGAGAATTAAGTTGCATTATTCAGCCAATTACTACCCTCAGGGAAACGGATTAGCTGAATCCTCAAACAAGAATCTGATTCGAATCCTTAAGAAAACTGTGATAGAAAACCAGAGAAGTTGGCATGTGGCTCTCCCAAACGCCTTATGGGCAGATAGGGTAACCCCGAAGAATGATTTAGGTGTCTCCCCTTTCACTCTTGTCTATAGCAAGGAAGCCATACTTCCCCCAAACATCTTACTGCCATCCTTGCAACTGTCCCAAGCCTCTCGGGGTTCTGGTAGCCAAGCTTTACAATCCAGGATCAACACCCTGCTCCAACTGGAAGAAGCCCGACACAAAGCTAAAGATCGATTCCATCAACACCAGGACATAGTTAAGAGATGGTTCGATAAGAGGAAATCCGGCAAGAGGGATTTTGAAGTCGGGGATTTAGTCCTGAAATGGGACCATAATCATGAAGGCAAAGGAATGCATACGAAATTTCAACATCTATGGGTAGGCCCGTATCAAATTTCTGCAAAATTAGGCCCATCCACTTATAAATTGTCAAATCTCGAGGGAGAAGAAGTAGCCCTTCCTCTCAATGGCCTCGCTTTGAAACAATACTTCTCATAGTCTCCTCCAGACTTCCTGTACATAAATAAAGTTTTCTTTTTGCTTTCGCTTTTAGCTGTTTTATTTTTCGGCCATGTTGTTTCTCTCTTTGTTGTTTGAACTTTTACGACAAGTTTTGTTTTCTGAATTCCCTTTTGGTTGAGTTTCCCGTTGAAGATAGCTCTCTCAAAGAAAACTTGTAACCCATGAGTCTGGAACTCTGCTCAGTAAATCCGGTCTGTTGTGCTCTCGCTGAAGTGTTCGGGAGGGGGAAGCCTACCCTGCTAGTCACGCTAATCCTGTTTAATAGCAGAGACCTATGACCATCTTCACTACTATCGTTGGGCTCCACCCACTCTCACACTTTAAAGGCATCTCAAGAAGGTTACCTAATTTGGACCCATGGAAAGTGGCACTTCTCGAGGACATAGGGTATTGAGGTGACTCCATGCTGCAGATTTAACAGCCAAAATGGCTTACATTCAAGAGTCTGTTTTCCATGGATTCTCGCCTCAATTAAAGCATGGCTGAGACAAAAGCAAAAGACATGTAAAATCTAGTAAAATCTAGAAGGCTGTCCAAAAGACCCAGCTCAAAATGGGCTCCTCTCCGTCTGTGAAGTTGGATCAAATCAAATCAATAAAATTTCTAACTCACACAAAAGGACATTATGGATTGAGGAGCCTAAATCAAAGATCATGTCCAAAAGAAAATATCCCTGGAAGGCTCAAACAGCTAAGCTGTCCAAAGTACAAGCATCCCAAAGGATGCCAGCAGCATGGGAATGAGGAACAAGAGCAATAATGTCCATGAGAAAGTGTTGCAAATCCCGTGGAGTCCGGCAGTAGAGGCCATTCGAGAGATGACCCTCCTAAAATGAATCTCATATGCTGGCCCTCTGAGAGTGGTGAAGATGTCTCGGTCAAAGCTCCCCTTTCCCCAATGGCTAGCATGGAAAGCGCCTCCTTCCCCCCGCATGAGTCTAAAATGCTCAGCTGAGTAGTACACCCGAGGTGGATGTTGTTAATGAGGTTTCGGACCATGAAGAGGAATTTTTCAGAGATCTGTGTTCGCCAGCGACTCGCCATTGTTGTTGCAGCAACACCCCTCCCCAAAATTTTTGTACATGTTGGGGCCCCTCCTGTATTTTTTGTAGAAATTTTGCCTGAGAAGCCATCCCAGCCGTCAGCTCTGTTTTCAACATAAAATCTATTTCCCTGCTGAACATCTTGCCATCAATCCTTCCATGTCTTCCCCAAAGAGCCAAAAGAGAACTTATATTTTTCCCCAACGTTTTGGAATAATTCAGGCTATCTCCCTGAAACTGCGGAAGCCAAACGTCCAACCTTTCCGAAAGAAGGACTTAGATTTTCTTTGTCAAAATCGTGGGCCGTGAGGAAAAAGTTACGGAAACCTTTGGTTTTTCTTCCCGAAACGGCGGAAGAACTTGGGAAAGACGCCCGAAAGCCTTAGAATTTTTTTTTTGAAAGCTGCGGAAGCCATTGGGCAATGCCTCCCGAAACGGCGGAAGCTTTCGCTCAAGCCTTCCGCAACCGCGGAAAGGTTCCGGTTTTGCTCCCGAAATGGCGGGACTCATTCGCCTCACTCTCCCGAAAAGGATTTGGAATTTTTGGTTGAAACTATGCGGAAACCTTCGGGTTTTCCTCCCGAAACGGCGGAGGCCATTCTCATAAGCCTTCCGAAGTAAATAACACTTGGAAACTTTTCAATGTTTAAAATCTATGGAGCAATTCAAGCTACCCTCCCGAAACGGCGGAAGCCATCCGCATAAATCCCGCGGAGGAATTCACGATTTCCTTCCGAAGCTATGAAAAGAACTTAGAAATTTTTCAAGAAACTATCACGGAAGCCTTCAGCCTTTGCTCCCGAAACCGCGGAAGCCTTCAAGCTACCCTCCCGAAACGGCGGAAGCCAATCGCTTAAACCGCTCGGAAAAGGACTTCGGAATGATCCCGGGAAAATTGCGGAAGAGTGAAATATTTGCTCCCGAAACGGCGGGAGCTATTCATCTAAAACGCCCGAAGAGACTTAGAAAAGACTTCAAAAAACATGCAGAAGCCTTCATATTTTTCTTCCGAAACGGCGAAAGCCATTCACAAAAGCCTTCCGAAAATACCGGGAGCATTCGCCATATCCTCCCGAAACCGCGAAACGTTCGCCCCGACTTGCCGAAACGCGGAAACCTTCATGTTTCCCTTCCGAAACTAGCGGGAGCCTTCACCATATCTTCCCGAAAATCAACGAGACTTAGAAAGTTTTGGCTTGCGGAAACCCTTCGCGAACAGCTCTCGAAACGGCGGAAGCCTTGACGTTATGCGTCCGCAACGCGGGTCTCTTTTGCGGAAGGTTTCGAGTTTCCCTTCGCAAATAGCTTCCGAAACGGCAGAAGGCTTGGAGTTTCCCTTCCGCAACACGTCCCAAAATAGCGAAGCTTCCCCTCCATCCTTCCGCAACGGCGGGTGTGACTCGTAAGGCGGTCCCGCGAATGACGGTCGCAGCGAAAACCGAGATCTTTTGACATGACCGCTACGGGCGATGAATCTAAGCCTCGTTTTAATCGCGCCACCCACCAAATTGAATGCTCACACGTGCCTGGCCCATATAAATAATCAACGTGGTACGAGCCAACCCATTACCGTTTTATTTTATAAACAAAGCTATTGAACGTCGCGCGACCGTTCCAGCTCGTCTTGTACAACCACGTTGCGGCCACCTCAGTTAGCGTCTTCCGTCGGTGCCAGGTAGGATCTTAGCCTTACATGTAATAGTGCTTTTAGGATTGTCTTTTGTTCGAAAATGATGGTCATTGGTGGGGTTTTGGCGGACAAAACGCCCGTCATGAGCGATTTTGTCCGTTGAATACATTTTGAATTGAGTTCTTCTCATAAAGACAGGATAAAATGTTTTGTGGGTGAAGACAGCCAGTTAGGACGGTTAAGTTTCTTCAATTTTCCTCCCCGGGCGGCATGCCTTGACTACTATTAAACCGCCGAAGCCCACATACATTTTATGTCCCCGGCCGAAAACTCAGGACGTAAAACCCCGGGCCCTTCCGTAAGCCTCAGTCCCAATGCGCCCTCTACCCGGGGAAAAACCTTGTCTCCGGTGCCATGGCCCCTGTTCAAACCCCGTGAATACTTAAGCTACGCCAGCCAGGACCCGAAACCATAGCCGCTCAAACCTTTTGCGTCAATATTCCCCGGCGCCATCGCCCTCGCTCGAACTACTCCCCATGGAACACCTCGGCAAGTGCCGCAAATGACATTAGCATTCGAATACCCTCGCCTAATCGTAAATGCGAAAGGGGTTTTCTTTCCGGCAAAAAATCTGCCCACCCGAGCTTACCCGCCACAGGCCTTCCAAACCACAGCAGTGACGAAAGCTATCCTATCTCTCCCCAGGAACGGCTTCCGCAATTCGCCTATCGAGCCGAAAACCAATGGCTTCTGCAATTCCCGAAGGCTGACCCGAAAGCCCATTGCTTCCGCAACTCGCCCATCGATCCGAGAACAAAATGCGTCCGCGACATAGCCTATCCACGCAGGAGCATTCCAAACCCATCCTTTTAAGAGATCCTAATGTTTCAATCTATGTTTCATGTTGAAATAACGTTTTGCTTCCTAAATATACAGCTTCATTGTACTTATCTTATTTCTATATTAAAACAATGATCCTCTCTGTTAAAACCTCACAGTATGTTTCTCAAAGTGGCTTGTATATTGATGTTATCAGGGATAAATCAAGATGCCAAAAACTGGTAAGAAGAAGGCGAAGATGACAGAAAAGAAACCTGCCCCTCCTAAAAATGAAACTTCACTCCAAGACACTAGGTGCACCACTGGTATCCCTCCAGAAATCATATGGGGAGACATCTACAGAATGATCCGGGACCAAGAAATCCCAGATATGTTGCTAGAGGAAGCACCAATCTATCTCAATATCAGAGCCTCAGGCATAACTAGAGCCGCTACCTGCCCTGAGCTGTTCCCCTGTGCTGAAGTGATCAGATGGATACTCGAACATGCAGATGCTGAAGGGAGAGGGATAAATGATAGCGGGAAAGTGGCTATTGCCTCGTTTCAACCCGCGTATATTGCGGCGGCCCACAGATTTCCCCGTGTCCAACAAGCTCTGACTGACGAATGGTTAGGCCAAATGGATAATGTCGAGATGGCCAAGAAGCTGCTAATAGCAGGCAAACATTTGAGGAAAAGGGGGAATGATGAGTATGACGTACAGAATCAAAGAGCTCCTTATAGATTGATTTCCCTGATGCTGTGCAGAATCTTCGGCATGCCCGATGGCACAGTATACAAGATTCAGTGGGTCCCTATCATTCACTATGTGGCATTTCAGGGAACAGTTTTGACTGGGCCACTATCCTGTCAGATAGTCTGGCCTCGATGATAAGTGCTGCTAAGCCATGGCTAGCCTTGAAGAAGGATGAATTCTTCATGTCTTCATATCTGATAGATTGTATTTTGGCCAAGATAGAGTTCCCCAAATTGGGTTGTACATGGGATAGGGCCACCGCCCCGGTCTACATCGCATTCAAGATGTTGTGGGCTCAGAATTACAAGCCCAGCTACAAACTCATCTGTGAGGGGTTTATCATGCCCCTATATGAGAAAATGTTCAAGGAGGAACCAAATTGCCTGTCAGAAAATGCTTTGGAAGTCCTTGGGGATTATGGGGACTTTTACTTCTCAGAACAGGGCACCTACCTGAGAATGTTCGGAGGGACTAATCCCCCATACATCTTGCCGCAGTATGCCACAGACTATGTGGTGCTCAAAGAAGCAGTAAGACAACTCTTCCTGGATGGGATTGGAGCAATGCTCCACAAACAGCATAAGGCTTCCTTTCCCCCCCTACCTTTCTGCATAGGTGCTTACAAGTTTTCAGGGGTGGCCTCTGCCGACGAATTTGTTCAAGAGTTGAAGGCCTTCCACTTCGGTGAGGTCATCTTCCACAGAAACGACAGAAAGGGTAAAGTGGCCGAGCATTGCAAGGACATCTACGCTCATTTTGAATACTCGCATTACCCCGACGCCGAGGAGGAGGCATTCAGAGGCATTAACAATATGTCGGAACTACGAATCTATCGCCAAAGCATTGGAGCAAGCTCTAGTTCAGCCAAGATCCAGGAGACCAGTCAGCGGCAGGAGAAAGAAGCTGAAGATGCCCGAGCTCAAGAGGAGCTCAGATTAAGAGAAGAAGCAAGAGTGCTCCAAGAAGCTGAAAGTGCCAGATTGCAGCGGGAAGTGGAAGAAGCCAGGTGGAAGCAAGAAGCTGAAGCAGCAAGATTACAGCAGGAAGCTGAGGTGGCAAGGATGCAAGAAGAGGCGGAAAAGGAAAGCCGACGCAAAGAAGCTGAACAAGCTGAAGCAGAAAGGAAGGCAGAAGAAGAGCGAAAAGTGGAGGAGGATGCCCAAGCAGTTGGGTCCGATGTCCAAGACATGGAGATAGATACCTCTCAAGCAGGTGGCTCTGGTACCCAAAAGGAAGGAGTAGACCCTGCTCAGGAAGCCCGGACCCCACCTATGGAAGAGGACATAGAAATCATAAACCGACCAATTGTCCCGTACACTCCATCAGGAAAGCGTACGGTGTCCAAATGGAATGAGTTTGTATATGATAAGAAAAGAAAAGCAATGGTCCTCCAATCAGAAGAGAGGATTAAAAGTCCCTTCCATGAAGACATTGTTACTCACCGGGAGGTCACTGTCATGCAGAACACGGATCAAGATCCCATTGCTATGGCGTCCGCAGTTATAGCGACAGCAAAGGCATCATTTGCCAATGTAGACGTTATAGTTAAAGAAAATATATTAACAAAGAAGAGAGCACACACGCTGCAACAAAATGTGGCTAATGAGCAAGCCCAAAGAGATATGGTGGTAAACAAGTATAATTGCTTGTACGCTGAGCATAAGGAGCTGTCAAACAAGTACAGCCAGCTGGAGGAGGAAAAATACCAGCTAACACTTCAAATGATGATTGTGGAAGCAGAGAAGAATGGCGCAGAAGAAAAGGCATCTCTGCTAGAAGCAGACAAGCAAGCATTAGCTGAGCGTTTAGAGCAAGCGGAGAGCAGAACCATAGACCTATCTCCCTTCCACGAGCTGTCATGCAATATCCTGCAGCAAGTGTATGGCTCCCAAGAGCTACTCACTGATGAGGTGTGCAAACTCAAGGCCATGGTGGTTAGGCTAAAAGAGATTAATGTGGAAGCCCACAGGCTCAAAGCTAAGAATACCCGTGTCAAGGCAAATGTCATAAGTCAGATGGCATGGAGAGAAGGGAAAGGAGGTTTCCCCCCGCATCTTCCTTTTAAGGCCATGGACGATTTTAATGAAGATATAGCCTTGTTGGAGTTTGGCAGGAACTGTGCCAATAAGCTGATAACCAGTGTGCAGAGGACAACAGATAGAATCAACAACCTATACCAAAAGCTCAAAGGATTCCATGACAACTGCACATTGAGTTTCCCTCATACCCTAGAAGACTTCCCGGAAAAGGAGCAGCGGTTGTCTCAACTGAAAGAAGAGCTAGGCGTCCAGATGGAGTATGTGAAAAGGATTGATGTCCTGGCCATGGATGATCTCTAGCATTACATCGGTTCATCAACACTTCTCAGAAAATCCTGTTTCCTGCTGCAGCAAACATAATCATAAGGGACACAGGTGTGTGGTACAGCTACATAGCAGAGGAGGACAGGAAAGTTGCAGCAACAGCAGGAGCATCAGTAGATCCGGCAGCCTCTCTCCCAGCAGCCTCTTCCCCAGCAATGGCAGAAAGTCTGGCCAGTTCAATTCCCCCTTCCCAATTAGGAGCAGCATCAGCAGGGGATTCGAGGGCCTCTTCCCAAGAAGCATCAGTGACAATCAACTTGGGAGACCCTTTGCCAGTAGAAGCTCACGCAAAGGAATGAAGAGGCTGAATTCAGTGAGCCACTCTCTTCGGCCAAACACGTGCCCAGCAGGGAAAGCTGTGATGTTAGCCAATTTTCTGTTATGTATATTTTGAATATGTAAGGCGTAAGCCATGGGACAGCTGTCCCTAATTTTTGTCAAAATATTTTTTGTAAAGGAAGTGGCCATTTTTGGTGGTCGATTATAGTGGAAATTCCTGTAAATGACAGGTGGAGAATGCTAGGTGTCAGCCCAAAGGGAAGATTTGTAGCTATAAATAGCATCTAGGAAAGATTAGAAAGGACTTTTGGCACGGAAGGAAATTTTGAAACCCATACGAGCTATCTTGTATCGGGCCTGTAAAATTGAATTTTCTAATAGAAGCCACGGGAGATGGACGTTTTGCATGGGATGTTGGATTGCTCTATATTGGACTATTCTAATGACTGCGGTTCTGTAATGTGAGATCATTCTTGACATCTGAACTATTTCTTTGCATTAATGATTTTGCTTACCCCTGTGCATGTGTTTTCTCTATTTTTGTGAACAATGAAATGTATTGATGTAGATTGCTTTGTCTAGATCGAATGGCTAACTGTTCTTTCTTCAGAATAATTCATGTGGCTCATTGTTCATGCCTTTAAATTGCTCCTTGCAGGGATCTTTAAGTTTAATTCCAGTTTTGTTGCATCTAGATCTGTTTCTTTATTCTTGTTACGTAGATTAAATAATTTTGCTTTCTTCTGTTTATGAGCAATAGATGCGTTCTTTAAGTTTCATTTCAGATCTGTTTCTTTATTCTTTTGCTTTTCTGTGTTATGAGCAATTGATGCGTTCCATGTTGAATGAGAAGCTATCTTCTCAAGATCTTTATCTTGCTGTAGCTTTGATTGTGAGAAATAATAGCTATATGTTCTTTGTTTACGATATTTGTTACAGCTGATTGCTCCTCCCTTAAGCGTGTTCCCTGCAGGGATAGATAGATTTATTCCAGTTTCTAGACTTAGACCTGTTTTAATTGCATTTAGATTAAGTATAATTTAGGCACTTGCATCTCATATAAAAGACATAAAAAACCCAAAAGAAAGGTGGATCGGGCCATAACCGGTAAAATCAGATTTAAACTCCAAACCCACGGTTGTCGGAACCGCTAACCGGACGGATTCCCTACACCAAATGGGCGATAGTCTAATTGGGACCATCTCTCGGGGAGAATCCCTTTCTGATTGATGCCACGATATCCGAGGCATCAACAGGTTGAAAATGTCAATATTGATCCCCCCCCCAACCTCTTAGTATTGTTGGATGAACCAACACCTACCACATAGCGCCCTCATCGTTGCCTAATGTGTTGTGTAGTTGATTCTCTAGTGCATTTGCTTAATATTTTAAGCGCTTGGGCCTATTGGAATATTAAGTTTGTAGGCCCCCTAAGGTAAGCTTACTTCCCTTATAATTTTTAAGCCTTCTTTGGACTCCAAATCCCATGAAATATTTACCTAATCATTTTAGGTACTCTAGACAAAAATAATACTAAGAATGGGGTCCCTTTGTGCAGAGATTTTGTACCTTGTCCCACCTGATGAACACCTTCCAAATTTATCTTTCACATGATCATTTATTCCATGCAACACGATATCCATTTCCATTGCATTATTATTTGTTAGATCCTTCATGGATGCAGTTTTTGTAGTCTTTTTAGAGCAATGTAAGCATTTAGAACAGATTTCTAGATATCAAAACCTTGTGCATTTAAATGGAAACTCATTCTTATAATCCAATCAGATCAAAATTTGATCCATAGAACAGCCGAACCCCATCTACGGAGTAGAGAATTTCATTTTCATCCATCTTCTCTAGAGATCTTCGGTCCAACTATTAGTCTCTCTCAAAGAAATTAAATCCATGATTTAACTGTTAGAATAACAGGATCACAGAGCAATAACAATAAACAAGAATGCAAATATAATCACACATACACATTACAAGAGAGACACAGATATATCGTGGTTCTCCCAACTTGGGCTATGTCCACACTGAATTTACCAGTCCTTATTATTATTACCGTCCAACAAGTTGAAGGGATACAACCTGCAGCACAGCCGCTGCACTTCCTCTTCTCTGTTTCACAGTCTCTCTCCTGATCTCAGAGATCTTTACAATGCATAAAACCTAATACATCCTCCACCCTATCCGTATTACAATGTCTTTATTTTATAAGGGAAATACAATGGGAAAATACCGCGGGATACCCAAAACCATGGGCCCGCAAAACAGCTAGCGAAAATAGCCCCAAAAAATTTCTTCGAGGACGTTGCCCTCAAACCCCCATTTCTCGGGGGTGCTGCCCTCGGACCCCCGAGCCAGGGGGGATGGTCCCCCCTGGAACCCCGTGGGGGGGAGATGCCCCCCCACTAGGGTGACTGTACAGTCCACCTACATATCATATAAAACTGGGGTACAAACACGGCTAATACAATATCATCTATGAGACTAGAAGATCTGGCTCCACAACCAACAATCTCCTACTTGGAGACTGATCACAACAAATCCACCGCTATTGCACTTGCTGGACTTGGACTTGGAAAATTTCTCCTCTTCACCTTCATGCTAAAAGGTCAACTGAAACTGAGCACGAACTCAGTTTCTCTCTAGTCACTACCTTTGTGAACATGTCTGTAGGATTCTGGCTAGTATGTATCTTTTCCAGCTTCAACAATTCATCTTCCAAAACAGAGCGTATGAAATGGTACTTGAGTTGTATATGTTTAGTCCTGGAATGAATGCTGAGTTCTTTGCAAGATGAATGGCACTCTGGCTATCACTATACAATCTGATATCCTTCTGCTTCTTACCCACTTCCTCCATAAACATCTGCAACCAAATCATCTCTTTACTAGCCTCTGTAATGGCAACATACTCTGCTTCTGTTGTTGAAAGTGCAACAACCTTCTGTAGTTTCGAAATCCAGCTTACTACTGTTCCACCTACAGTAAACACATACCCTATGGTGCTCGTCCTGCTATCCTTGTCACCTGCCATATCTGCATCAACATATCCCTATAGAACAATGTTTGAACCTCCAAAACATAATGCCTCAGTAGCAGTATCTCTCAAATACCTGAGAATCCACTATACTGCCTTCCAATGTTATTTACCTGGATTTTTCATATATCTGCTCACAACTCCCACTGCATGTGCAATATCTGGTCTTGTGCACACCATGGCATACATCAAGCTGCCAACTGCTGATTGATAGGGAATCTTGGACATGTAATCTGTCTCTTCTTGTGTCTTGGGACACATTTCCTTACTTAGACTGAAATGGTTAGCCAAAGGTGTACTTACAGGTTTTGCATTCTACATTCTGAACCTCTCCAACACCTTTTGTATGTACTCACTTTGAGACAATGTCAATTTGCGATTTTTTCTGTCTCTCGTTATTCTCATACCAAGGATTTTCTTTGCAGCACCCAAATCCTTCATCGCAAATCAATTAGCTAGATTCCTTTTGAGTACATTTATATCCTGCATGTCAGACCCTGCAACAAACATGTCATACACATACAATAACAAGATAATATATCTTCCATTGTCTAGCTTCTTGAAATAAACACAGTGGTCAAAATGACATCTATTATAACCTTGTTCTGTCATAAACCTGTCAAACTTTAGATACCACTGCCTTGGAGCTTGCTTCAAGCCATAGAAGCTCTTTTTCAACCTGCATACCAGATCCTCCTTACCTTTGACCTCATACCCTTGTGGCTGCTGCATATATATTTCTTCCTCCAAATCCCCATGGAGGAAGGATGTTTTTACATCTAACTGTTCAAGATGCAAATCTTCTACCGACACTAGACTTAAGATAGTCCTAATTGAATTCATCTTAACAATATGAGAAAATATTTCATCAAAATCTATACCTTTCTTCTGTGCAAACCCCTTTACAACAAGTCTGGCCTTGTACCGCTTCTTACCTCCTTCTTCTTCCTTCAACTTGTAAATCCATTTATTTTGCAATGCTCTTTTACCAGCAGGAAACTGAACCAGATCCCAAGTCTAGTTTCCTACCAATGAGTCCATCTCCTCATTCATGCTTTTCTCCCACTTCTTTCTAGTTTCCACCTGCATTGCTTCTTCATAACATTCTGGTTCACCAGACTCAGTCATCAATAAATAATACATTGAAGGAGATTATCGTGCAGGGAGTCTACTTAACCTGGTAGATCTTCTTACAGTTGCAGGAGTTTCAGGTACTTGCTGTTGCTCTTGATTTTCTGGCACCTTTGGAACTTCATTTTCTTTAATTTCATCAAGCACTATGTACTCTGTGTTTTCCTTTTCCTATTTCTTTCCCTGCAACTAATCTTTATACATGACCTTTTCATTGAATATCACATCTCTACTCCTGATGATTTTGTTATTTTCATAATCCCATAAACGATAACCAAATTCATCAACCCCATATCCAATAAAGGTACATTTCTTGGATTTAGCTTCAAGCTTTGTTCTATTTTCTTTATCAATATGGACAAATGCTTCACAACCAAACGTTCTCAGAAATGAGTAGTTTACCTTTTTATCTGTCCATGCTTCCTCTGGAATACCACCATCCAAAGCACTTGAAGGTCCTCTATTTATTAAATAAACAGCAGTATTTACAGCATCCACCCAAAACTATAAGGGCAACCTTGCATGCAGTCTCATACACCTTGCACGCTCCATGATCATTCTGTTCATCCTTTCTGACACACCCATTTTCCTGTGGTATTCCTGGGACTGTATTCTCTGTACGAATCCCATGGTATGAACAGTAACTATCAAACTCCGTGCTGCAGTACTCACCTCCATTATCAAATCTGAGACACTTCAATCCTTTTCCTGTCTCAATCTCAACCAAAGCTTTCCACTTCTTAAAAGTAGCAAACACATCAGATTTATGTTTAATGTAATAAACCCAAGTTTTTCTAGTTGCATCATCAATAAATGTAACATAATAATGAGAGCCACCAAGAGATTGTACCTGAGCCGGTCCCCATACATCTGTATGCACAAGCTCTAATTTTTCATTCTTCTTCTGTTTCCCAACCCTAAGAAATCTAACTCTCTTCTGTTTTCCATAAACACAGTTTTCACAGAATTCCAAACTTACCTGCTTCAAATCCGGCAACAACTTCCTTGAGTGGAGAATCTGCATCCCCTTCTCACTCATGTGGCCAATCCTATGATGCCACAATGCTGTATCTATTCCTGTGGAAGCTAAAGAGATAGAATGGTCAATATTATAAGGACATAAATACAACATACCTACTCTGTCTCCTTTTGCTATCACCATTGATCCTTTAGTGATCTTCCACCACTTTTCTCCGAACGTAGATAGAAAGCCGCCATCTCCCAACTGCCCTGTTGAGATCAGATTTCTTTTCATAGCAGGAATATGTCTAACTTCTTTCAACAACCAATCAGTTCCATTCTTAACTTTTATCCATACCTTACCCATTCCAACAATTTTACATGGCTCATCATCACCCAATAAAACATGTCCAAAGTTGCCAGGAACATACTCATGAAAGTATTTCCTATGGGGTGTAGCATGACATGAAGCTCCTGAATCTACGACCCAATAATCACTAGTATTATCTAATGAAAGAATCAAAGCATCTTGTAACACATCACCTGCTACATTTGCTTCCTGAGTAGTTTCCTTCTATGCATCTCCTTTCTTCTTTAGAGATTTGCAGTCTTTCTTTAGATGTCCTTTCTTTCCACAGTTCCAGCACTCTATCTTTCCCAGTCTAGACTTGAATCTGCCCATTTTAGAATTTCCACGATTAACTTGGCTCTTTCCTCTCTCCTTTTGTCTTCCCCTACTCTCCATGGTTAACGCATTACCTGATGTCTCACCTGTGTTTTTCTTCGCATTTCCTCTCTAAGAATAACACCAATAACATCATCAAATTTCAAGGTGTTTGAACCAGAGACAGAGTTACTTACAACCATGACCAAGCTATTCCAGCTTTCTGGCAATGAACACAAGATTAGAAGAGCCCTAACCTCATCATCAAAGTTCACACTTACAGAACTTAGCTGATTTGTAACCGTATTAAACTCATTTAAATGATCAGTAACAGATCCACCTTCAGACATCTTTATATTAAATAAATGATTCATTAGAAATACCTTGTTGGAGGCCAAGGGTTTTTCATACAGCTTACCCAATGCGTTCATCAAACCCTCTTTTGTCGTTTCTTTTGAGATATTGAAAGCCACCGACGAAGCCAGGCTCAACCATAATGTTCCCAGAGCCTTTCTGTCAAGAACCTCCCATTCTTCGTCCTTCATAGTTGTCGGCTGCTTTGCTTGTCCTCCCAACGGTAGGAATAGATCATTCTGGTACAGATAGTCCTCCATTTGCATATTCCATAACCCGAAGTCTTGGCCATTAAACTTATCGACCTTAAACTTTCCTTCTTCTGCCATTGCTCCCACTCGAACCAGAAACCCTAGCTTCTTGCGGGTTTAACTTCCAAATAGACCTTTGGCTCTGATACCAATTGTTAGAATAACAGGATCACAGAGCAATAACAATAAACATAAATGCAAATATAATCACACATACACATTAAAAGAGAGACACAGATATATCGTGGTTCACCCAACTTGGGCTACGTCCACACTGAATTTTCCAGTCCTTATTATTATTACCGTCCAGCAAGGTGAAGGGATACAACCTGCAGCACAACCGATGCACTTCCTCTTCTCTGTTTCACAGTCTCTCTCCTAATCTCAGAGATCTTTACAATGCATAAAACCTAATACATCCTCCACCCTAGCCATATTACAATGTCTTTATTTTATAAGGGAAATACAATGGTAAAATACCACGAGATACCCAAAACCATGGGCCCGCAAAACAGATGGCGAAATAGTCCCAAAAAATTTCTTCGGGGGCGTTGCCCCCGGCCCCCCAGTCAGGGGGGATGGTCCCCCCTGGAACCCCGTGGGGGGGCGATGCCCCCCCACACCCCCCACTGGGGTGAATGTACAGTCCACCTACATATCATATAAAACTGGGGTACAAACACGGCTGATACAATATCATCTATGAGACTAGAAGATCTGGCTCCACAACCAACATTAACTGCACCAGCTGGAAGGAGGATCAAAACCTAAGGAAGCTCCAACTCCTCGGTTTACTAGATCCATCTAGAACGAGGCTACCACCCCTTGGTTTTCATAATTTCCAACCTATAGATAAGACTCCAAACCTCAGTAAAGTCCAACTCAATAGTTTTACGAGCACCAATTGGATGGAATCCTCAGCTCCCTGATATCACGAGCACCAACCCAAAGGAGAATTCAATCTCCTATCCTTGCTCAATCCTTCCACCCTAATATGAATAAGAATAACAATATGCCTCCAAAGAGTGTAATCAAAACCCAGAAATAATCACCAATAGACTTCATCTATTTTCACCTTCAAACCCTTACATCATAGACCTCATAGTACATTCCAAAACCTTAGAGGGATCTCATGCCAATATCATTACCATGGAATATTCCAATAAAATCACCAATAATATCTATGCCATTGGAGAGTGGTTTTTTATCATTTCTCATTTTGCACAATATTGGAGAGCATAGCTTGTCCATGCTTATGGAGTGTTTACTCTACTTGCCTTAGTACCAATTTTGAGGGTGAAATATTCCCATCCTAATTGGGAATTGGAGAGGCCATTATGCATTGGACCATGAGGACACATATTAATAGGTTGTGTGACCCATTTATGGCAAGATTCCCCATTACACGTGGCATGATTCTCTCACCAATCTGAGTTCAAGATGAAGGGTAACATACTTGCGGTAGTTTAAGAGGTATTATTCATGGCATGAGTCATGTAAGGTCGAATTGGAGTGGAAGAATAAGTCCCATGGAAGAGGAAGAGGCATGTTAGAAGAATTGTGACACTAGTCTTGGGCTAGATTCCGTAGCCTCTACTAGTATGAAAACAATGATGAAGATGCTATGACACCTATGACACAAATCAGACCTGAATGACGACATCTGAAATATATGACATGTTAGGGATAAAAATAGCCTCTAAGAAGGTGCACAAGGGAGTTAGGGAAGCCAAAGAGACACCCATTCGAAATGAGGGAATAAGGAGACTAGGAATTGTTAGACAAGTGGCACACATTGGAATCTCTTCCCAAATTGAGTTGGAATGAATTCTTTGGAAGGAATTCGACCCATGGAGGACTTGAGAAGTTTATAAAACTCACAAGAAAAAAGAAGGAGAGTAGCCTTTGATAATTTTTATTTGCATATTTGCAATTTGGAGAGCTTGTACCTTGTCCATGCTAGTGGAGTGTTTACTCTACTTTCCCTAGTACCAATTTGTGGAGTTTTCAAAATCTGAGCACACCAACTTGCTAGCCTCAGTCAATTGCATCCCCATGTTCAGTTAGAAGTTTAAAATTTCAAGTTTGGATTTTTACGATTTTTCTGTCAAACCCTAGCCAGCTCCAAATCGAGTGGTAAGATCTAAATATTTTATCTCCATTTGAGTTTCTCAGTAAGATGTCTCACCACACCAAGCTTGAGGATAAGTTTGAAGGGGTTCATAAATTCCAAACATGGAAGACTTATAGGATTGGGTTAATCCTAGAAGAGAATGAAATGGATACGGTCCTACATAAGTGAAGAGGTTCCAGTCCCATAGGGAGATGAGGTTAAGGCCTTACATAAGAATAACTTGGTCAAGGCCACGAGGATCATTGCAGATTATATCAAGGACCATCTCATACCACATGTGTCATCCCTAAAGATACCCAAAGAGATTTTGACTCCTTGACCAAGCTGTTTGAAGGAAAGAACATAAATCAGAAGATGACTTTGAGGAATCAATTAAAGAATGTCAAGATACAAAATGGAGAGACCATGCAGTCACACTTTACAAGGGTCTATCAAATAAAAGAACAACTTGAATCCGTTGAAGAATATATAGAGAATGGTGAAGTAACGATGACTACCTTGAATGGTCCTCCTAGGTCATGGGATTCTTTCATCCAAGGAATTTGTGCTAGGAAGAATCTCATCATATTCAGTAGGCTGTGGGAGGAATGCTCACAGGAAGAAGCTAGAATTGTAGCTCGAAAATAAAACATGGGTAGTGAAGACCAGGCTCTCACATCACACACCAAGAAGAATTACAACAAGAGGGAACATCCTCATCACAAGAAGGAGATTTTCCCAAGAACAAAAGAAACTCCCACAAGAAGAAGAACACTCTATTAGAGACTCCAGTAGTTCCTGCAAGGAAGCAAATATTGAGAGGGAGTCCACCCAACAACCAAACAAAGATAAGTATTTGAATTATTATTTTTTGTATAATATATGATTAATTAAATAATGTTGTTCACTCATATACATACTTATGTTCCTAGATTTAGGATGTATATTATGCATGTTAGAAAAAAATTGCAATAAATTATGAACAAGATACTACTTATATGCAAGTAATGGGTACTAAGTGGTCTATGGTACTGTACAACATTCCAATGCTACTTATCTAGAATGAAACCTCTTTGCTGACATGTTGGAGTACTGCTATTAAATTTTGAGCATTAATTCACAATACTCTAGGATCTTTGCTGAGAGAATAACATATACAGTATATCAATGCATGACAATCACAATATGACAAGCATCACAAGAATCAAAAGCATAAGAGACAAGAGACACAAAGTTTCCGTGGGGAAAACCCTAAGGTGAAAAACCCCACAACTTCCTCAGAGATAAAGAGAGCAATGGCTAAACCAAAGTACAACCAAAATACACTGAGATAGTCTCCTAGTAGCACATGATCCTCCTCCTCTTTAGTGCGCCACTTTCTGAGTGAGAGTGAGTTACTTTTCCGAGCGAGTAAAATAGAGATCTCCGATCTCTATTTATACTAACCTATTTGCCCAGTGACCTTATGGGGCTGACTTGTCTAGCCAGGTACATCCACATTATAATATATATAATTCAGGGCCGACCCCACATGGTGGTCTAATAACCCATCGACAAGTACACACACTTGCGACACTTGTCAATCCACATGATGACACTTCCTTATAGAGGAATAACACATCTCTAATCAGGGTACAATAAATATATATAAAATACATAGATGAAATACATTCCGAAGTTACATATACATCAACACTCCCTCTTAACTAGGAAGGTATTTCTCGACATAGATCTGCTAGACAAGTCTTCTTATCAAGATCATCATCATTGATGCATCGTCATCGTCATCATCACTGCTGCTGCTATCTCAACCAATCTCTGACTCTACTCGTCATAGGAAGTTCTACAGAGCCAGTCTTTTTTCATACTGGATGTAGGCCCACCACCTGCAGGTCTTCGTCATCACTGGCCATACTGTGGAATCCTCAGGACTTATTACGTGCGTCACAAAACCTCAAAAGAGAATCCCAAGATGTTATGAGCACATGGCTCTACCTATAGGATCTCCCAGGGCCATATTATATGTGACCTCACCAGAAAACCTCGCAAGAGCATCCCAGGCTATTGCGAGCACACAACTCTACCTATAGGATCTCCCAGGGCACGAATTACATGTGGTAACCACAAAACCTCTCAAGAGCATCCCAAGTTGTTACGAGCACACAACTCTACCTATAGGATCTCCCGGGGCATGAATTACATGTGGTCATGGAAAAACCTTGCAAGAGCATCCCAGGACTGATTACGGGCACACAGCCCAACCTATCGGATCTCCCAGGGACATATTATATGCCATAGGACAAAACCTCGAAAGAGCATCCGCCAGATATCCCAGGGCAACGAATTACATGCCATAGGGAAAACCTTGAAAGCCTATATGCATATCTCCCAAGACCAAATTATATGTCCTCCCAGAGAAAAACCTTGAAAGAGCATTTGCCAGATATCCCAGGGCAACGAATTACATGCCATAGGAAAAACCTCAAAAGACTATCTGCAAATATCCCAGGGCAACGAATTATATGCTCATATGCACAACCTGATCCACAGCCATAGAGTATCCACCTGATACTCACCATACATCATCTTGATGTACACATGATCATCCTGATCATCATCATTGCAACATACTGCTGCATGTCATCTGGAGCAACATCATGAAGCTCGTCATCCACGATCATCCTGATCATATAAGCATCTACGTGATGCAAACCAAGTATCTACCTAATACATATCATCATACATGATCCACCTGATCATACAGTGTATCCACCTGATACAAATACAAATACATGATACATATCACCATACATGATCCACCTGATCATACAATGTATCCACCTGATACATATACGGATACATGGTCCAAGCATCCAAGATGATGCATATACAAAAATACATACACATGATCCAACCGATCATATCCAACATCCAACATGATGCGTACATATAAATGATCCAACTGATCATATCCAACATCCAACATGATGCGTACATACATATAAATGATCCAACTGATCATATCCAGCATCCAACATGATGCATACATACATACATAAAAATGATCCAACTGATCATATCCAGCATCCATCATGATGCATATGTACATATAAAAATGATCCAACTGATCATATCCAAGCAGAAACAAGAACATGATCCTGATGCTCATCATCCAGCACTTACATCCACAGCCATGTGAAGGATCCTCCTTCCAACATGCTTGGAATGGCTTTAGCAAATGTGTCTGTCACTTCTTCCTCGAAGTGTCCTCGATCTGAAGAACGCCAAGCCTCTCTCTAAAGTACTCGAACTTCACCCTGGCTAGTGGCTTCGTCAGCACATCTGCAATCTGCTCGTCCGTTGCAACATACAGGAGCTTCACAGCTCCTCTATGCACCATATCCCTGATATAGTGATATTTGATCTCTATGTGTTTCGACCTGTCATGAAACACTAGGTTCTCGGACAGCTTCACACAACTCTGGTTATCACAGAAGATACCAATAGCCTCCAACGGGAGATCAAATAACTCAAATAGTAGCTTCCGTAGCCATACTACCTCACAACTAGCTGAACAGGCTGCAACATAATCTGCCTCAGCTATACTCAGTGCTACGCAGGACTTCTTCCTGCTAAACCAAGAGATCACACCTGATCCCATACTGAAGCAGCACCCGGATGTGCTCTTCCTATCTGCAGCACTTCCAGCCCAATCTAAATCAACATAACCCTGGAGGTTAAACTTTTGATTCGCCTCATACTTGAGCCCATAATCCACTGTACCCTTCAGGTACCTCAGAACATGCTTTACAACAACCAGGTGAACACTCCTTAGATCTGTTAGGAACTGACTCAATGTGTTCAAATCAAAGAAAATGTATGGTCTCGTGTTCGTCAGGTGCATCAAGGACCCAGTCATCTGATGATACATAGAGACATCAACCGGCTCAGATGAAGCATCACATAGAGGCTTCAAATTCGATGCCATAGGTGTGGCCATGGCCTTGCAATCCATCATCCCGAATCTCTTCAGGATATCTACTGTGTACTTCCCTTGACCAAGGAAGATCCCACCTGCACTCTGCCACACCTCCATACCTAGGAAATAGTGCATCATTGCCAAATCTTTCATATCGAATTCAGCAGCAAGATTCCTCTTAGTATCTGCAATCAGTCTGTCATCTCCTGTTACAAATAAGTCATCCACATACAGGAGTAGAATCACAGGATTCCCTTCCTCAACCTTGTAGTAAAGGTTGGAATCCGCTTTACTCTTGGTAAAGACCAAACTAGATAGGAAACTGTCCATCCTACAATACCAAGTTCTGGGAGCTTGTTGCAAGCGATACAAGGCTTTCTTCAATCTGCATACATATGACTCCCTGTCATGTATTTCAAAACTGAGTGGCTACTCCACATATACTTCCTCTTCAACTGCACCATTCAAGAAAGCAGTCTTGACATCCATCTGTTGTATTTTCCATTTCATTGTTGCAGCCAGGGAAAGTACTGTTCTGATGGAAGTATACCTGGCTATAGGTGCAAAAGTTTCTTCATAATCTATTCCCTCTTTCTGAGAGAAGCCACGAGCTATGAATCTTGCCTTGTATTTCTCTACACTGCCATCTGCAGCATGCTTGATTTTGAAGATCCATTTAGAAGTCACAACAGAGTTCTCTTTTGGTCTTGGGACAACATCCCAAACATCATTCTTCATTATTGATTGGTATTCCTCAACCATGGCATCCTTCCATTCTTTCTTTTCCGCTACTTCTTCATAACTGGAAGGCTCTTTGTTCATAATGTCATAGAGTAAAGCAACATAGCTAGTATGTGATCTAGTTCTCTTCTTTGCTCTGTGTTCTTCTTCTGGAAAGCGAAATCTTTCTACATCTTGAATGAGCTCTCTAGCCCATGCAGGTTTCCTCTTGTGAGAGTTATCCTCACGGGTTGGATCTACAGGTTCTTATGGATCTTCAGACTCATGAACAACTTCTGGAACTGCTTCAGTCATGGTAGTGTCTTGAAATCTAGTTTCCTTAGGTTCTTCATAAACTTCGATAGGTGTCTTCCTTGATTTGATGAATGCTGAGTTTTCATCAAATGTTACATCCCTGCTAACATCAATCTTCTTGAACCCTGGAAAGTATATTCTGTAGGCCTTCAAGCTTTCACTGTAACCCACAAAGATACCCTTCTTTCCTGAAGGATCTAGTTTAGTCCTCTTTTCCGTTGGGACATGAGTGTATACTGGACAACCAAATATTCTAAGATGGCTGACTTCAGATTTCTTACTAGAAAAGACCTCTTCTGGTGTCTTGTTGTCCAATATCTTGTGAGGTGTTCTGTTCTGCACATATATAGTTGTTCTAGCTGCTTCTGCCCATAGATGCATAGGTAGATCCTGGTCATGCAGCATTTCCCTTGCTGCTTCCATGATAGTTTTGTTCTTCCTTTCTGCAACTCCATTATGTTGAGCATTATAAGGAGCATTCAACTCCCTCTTAATCCCTGAATCACTGCAAAGCTTCTTGAAGTCACCTGAGGTTAATTCTCCACCATTGTCGGATCTGAATGTTTTGATCTTCTTGTCAGTTTGATTCTCCATCAAGGTTTTGAATTCCTTGAACTTATCAAACACCTCATCTTTGTTCTTCAAGAACTATACCCAAGTCTTCCTAGAGAAGTCATCAATAAATGAGACATAGTAAACATACCAGCTAAGAGAACTAGATTAAATAGGACCACATACATCTGAGTGGATGATTTCCAGGATGTCTTTTGCCTTGCTTTCACTGCTTGGGAAAGCCTTCTTAATGTTCTTACCTTTTGAACATCCTTTGCAGACACCTTCATGTTTGGTCTCGATTTTAGGAAGACCCTCTACAGTCTTGCTTGCAATTGGAAGTGCTATATAGTGCATATGAGCAAGTCTTCTATGCCAAAGTTCACTTGGCTCCATGGATTCATGTACGATGGCATGTTCAGGTTGTCCCTTCAATTTATACAAACCTCCCTCTTGCTCTCTAATCACTACTGCATCATCTATATTCTTTCCCTTTGGCCACATTAGGACTTGGCCATCCACAAATGCAACCCTCATACCTTTTGAATCCAAAGCAGAGATGGAGAGTAAGTTCTTCTTGAGCCTAGGTACATAAAGGACTTCTTTCATCCTCAAATATTTTCCCGAGTCTAGGTTGTAGGAGGCTTCACCACTTCCTTTGATTGGGTATTGATAATCATCCTCAAGTTTCACCTTATGGGGTGATTCATGTTCAAATAGATTCACAAAAGATTCCTTAAACCCAGTCATGTGTTTGGAAGCCCCACTGTCAATCAATCAATCATTACAACCATGGGAGATAGTACCTGTGAGAGCAGAGATTAGAACATACTCTTCTTCACTTGATGAGTCAACATCACTATCATCACTTTTTTCCCTAGCCTTCTTCTTTGGAGGTCTATCATCCTCGGCAGCATGAGCATGAAACTTTCTTTTGCTGCCCTTCTTCTTCTTGCTGGAGTTGTTGTTATTATCCCTTTTTGTTCTTGGGACAATCTGAAGCAAAGTGACCCTTCTCATTGCATGTGAAGCATCTTAGATCCTTCTTATTCTTTTGATAGGATCTCTTGTGGCGAGAGTGCTCCTTCTTGGGATTGCTTCTTTTTGTGTGAGCTGCAAGAGCTTGATCTTCACCTCCCATCTTTTCCTCACGAGCTACACGTCTAGCTTCTTCTTGAGAGCATTCTTCCCGCAATTTGTTGAAGGAGATCAACTTCTTCCTTGCACAAATTCCTTGAATAAAGGAATCCCATGACCTGGGTAGGCCATTTAGAGTGGTCATCACCACTTCACCATTCTCCACCATTTCATCCACTGCTTCTAGTTGTTCCTTGATCTGGGAGACCCTTGAAAAATAAGATTGAATGGTTTCTCCATTCTGAAACTTTACTCCTTTCAATTGGTTCTGCGGGGTCATCTTTTGATTTATGTTCTTTCCTTCGAATAGCTTGGTCAAAGAGTCAAACATCTCCTTGGGTGTCTTAAGAGAAGACACATGGGGTATGAGATGGTCTTTGATAGAATCAACAGTGATTATCTTTGCCTTGACCAAGTTCTTCTAATGCAATACCTTGGCCTCTTCATCCTATGGGATAGGGATGTCTTCTTTCACATATGAGTCCAACTCATTCTATTCCAGGATTAACCCAATCCTATACTTCCAAGCTCAGAAGTTATCAGCTCCTTCAAGCTTATCCTGAAGCTTGGTGTGGTGAGACATCTTAAAGAGTACTTCAAATGGAAATAGAAAAGATTTAGATCTTACCACTTGAAATGATGAAAACTGGATCTGGTCCCGGATTAGGGTTTGTTGGAAAAACCCTAAAAATTCCAAATGTGAATTTCAAATTTCTGAAAGGATAGAAAGATGCACTTTGATGAGCTGATCAGCTTGGTGTATTCATAATTTGAGATCAGCAAAGCCTTACCCTTCAGATTAGCCTTTTTGTCCTCCCGGGTTCACTAGGGAGAGCCCTAAAGTAGGGCTTGTGTTTCCCGGAGATCTACCCAGCCAAAAATCTCGATCCAAAGCTCTAAAATTCAATTTTTGCAAGGCGCTTCCAACTGTGCCTTTAGATTCTAGAAATTCTTAGTTTTGTGGAAACCCTAATTTTTAGGGCCAAATCTGAAAATGCTCGGAATTGAATTCTGATTGGACAGATAGATGCGCCTTGATGAGTAGATGCAATATACTTTACTGATTTTAAAAAATCTATGGAGAGAAACCCAATAAACAAGAAACTCAAGTTTCCGTCACTGCAAAATGTCTTCTTCTAAGGTTAGCTCTGATACCATGTTAAATTTTGAGCATTAATTCACAATACTCTAGGATCTTTGCTGAGAGAATAACATATATAGTAAATCAATGCATGACAATCACAATATGACAAGCATCACAAGAATCAAAAGCACAAGAGACAAGAGACACAGAGTTTCCGTGGGGAAAACCCTCAGGTGAAAAACCCCACAACTTCCTTAGAGATAGAGAGAGAAATGGCTCAACCAAAGTACAACCAAAATACACTGAGATAGTCTCTTAGTAGCAGATGATCCTCCTCCTCTCTAGTGCGCCACTTTCTGAGTGAGAGTGAGTTACTTTTCCGAGTGAGTAAAATAGAGATCTCCGATCTCTATTTATACTAACATTTTTTCCCAGTGACCTTATGGGGTCGACTTGTCTAGCTAGGTACATCCACATTATAATATATATAATTCAGGGCCGACCCCACATGGTGGTCTAATAACCCATCGGCAAGTACACACACTTGTGACACTTGTCAATCCACATGACGACACTTCCTTATAGAGGAATAACACATCTCTAATAAGAGTACAATAAATATATATAAAATACATAGATGAAATACATTCCGAAGTTACATATACATCAACAAGTGCACACTCTTAACAATGTTCTGGTAGAGATGGAAGGCATCTAGAAAGTTATGGGATATGTGGACAACATTCTTGAATGGTGTAGTGGAAGAGGGAGTGTATGTGGAGCAACCACTCAGGTTTGAGACACCTCACAAGGAGACTCATGTGTGTAAACTGAAGAAAGCCTTGTACGATTCGAAACATGCACCCAGGACATGGTATGGCAGAATTGAGAGTTTCCTAACTAGTTTGGGATTTACCAAGAGTAAAGCGGTCTCAAACCTTGAGTTCACTAGAAGGTAACTTGAGGAAGGAAATCCTGGACCAGTGATACTCCTACTATATGTGGATGACTTGGTTGTGACAGGTGAGGATGGGTTGATTGCTTACACGAAGAGGAAGATTGCTTATGAGTTCGAGATAAGGGACTTGGGTACGATGCACTAATTTCTAGGAATGGAGGTGTGGCATAGTGTGGATCGAATCTTCCTTGGACAAAAAAGTATGATGTATAGATCCTGAAGCGGTTCGGGATAATGGACTGCAAGGCCATGGCCACACCTATGGCATCGAACTTGAAGCTATTGAATGATTCTTCATCAAACTCGATTGATGCCATGACAGGTTTTTCAGAGGAAGAGTAATCAGTATTGAGATGTACCCATGGAGGACTTGAGAAGTTTATAAAATTTGCAAGAACAAAGAAGGAGAGTAGATTTTGTGATGGTCCAAGAATATCCATTTATTTGTATTCTGATAGATATTGTCACATCCCCGAAATTTCATAAATATTTAAAAAACAATTCTAAGCGGTCTATTCGACCAAAAAGGTATGCGGACGTATAAAATCTTAGCATTTAAGTTTACTTGTTTAGATAAAAAGCGACATTTTAACATCTCGTAAATTTTCATTTAATTAGTTAACAACAATAAAATCGAAAATATCAGAATCCTTAGATATACAGTATCAATTTTGTAACTACATTCAGCCCCATTTATAAATCTATACTTGAAGGATGTGCTACTTCCTATTCTATGCAACCTCTTTATTCCCAATTGGATAATTACAAAAGTAAGAGAACATCCTTGTACTAAATAGAAACTTCGCTTTAGTAACATACGTCTATGTGAACTAATTTATTTGAATCAAACATCAAATCAATGGTAAAACATGTACAATCCTAAATCTTGAGTACATTGTCTAATCATTATAACATCAAAGAGAGAGTCCATTTTGACGTCGTTCACCCGCATCTTGGGCTACGTCCACAAAGGTTTGTTTTTTTTTGTTTTTTTTTATATATTTATTTCAATGTAGAAGTTACATTTTGCAACATGATTGTTGATATCTTCCCCAATAGTATAATAACCCTAAATGGTAACATGTCAATTCTTAATGACCTTCATACAAGTATTGGATTTTTCATTCTCATCCTCTTAGGGCTATACCCTTCCTCTTCAATGTGTACACAAGGGTATTGTATCAACCAAGGTTTTCAACTAGGGAAACATCTTTATGCATTCCTTACTCTTATGAAGACTTTTATGAGGTGCAATTCCTGCAATAATTTGAAGCTCTCGAACAAATTTAGATGATATTTAACTAACTCTCAACAATATTACTAACCGGTTTATAAGTAAAGTTTTAAAGATAATTCAACACTCTCCACAGAGAGGAATCACTGGGAATATCAATTAACCATCTTTTATTCAAAAACACATACATACTATTCTGCCCATCTACTGGCACAGATATAGTTATTATATAAATAATATATACTTTTCTATAACGAAGTAATAAAGTAACCTAAGATGTACCTAAATATGTTTTTAATGGTCACCAACAATTCTTTATAAAAAGAAGGGTTTAAATGTGACTCCAATACATACATGTATGCATCATATATTATAAGCATGAGAGTAAAGTAGAATGCAGCTGTTAAAATAAAAAACCATCAAGCGTTTACGATAATGATCTAGCTACGATTGATACCGAGCTTAGTACACCATACATATACATATGTATCTATCAGCAGCAACATATATAACTGAGCCACAGTGATATTATCACACAAGGAAATGACAAATACGATCAGTGGTCATCATTAATGTAGCACATAAATATCACACCCCAATCTTGAGATTTCGGGTCAAGATGAAGAAGATGCAGCAATGATCTGAGATTGCAGACCAAAGTAATGAAGACTGCTAATGCAGCGATAAGATTTAGGGCACAAGGGTCACTTGCGGTAGGGGAAACTCTGTTCAAGGAAGGAAAACTAGTAGAGATCAAAATATATAGAGACCATATCTCTACGATAAGACATAAACCTCGCTAAGTTTTGCTAGGGGCCAAAACTATCAATGTTCGAAAACGACTAAGGTAATATATATATATATATATAATAAGTCATAGATCTGTGCATTAACTGAAACACAATCTAGGTACCATACTCACGATAGAGAAGGAAAATTCAAGTGAATCAACTTTTAAAAGTGTGCATCTGGTCTTGCCAACCGCCTTCCAGTGCAATTAGGGTTTCAAGTGTTATCTCGTCTACAAAATACGCAGGATTAAATGAAACCCCACTAACTATTACCAAAACAACAAATCCAAAGAAGGTTTCGCAGTCATTCAACTAGTACTACACAATTGTATCACTGTAATGGAATGAGAAAGATGCAGGTAGAAATATGCAGCTCAGGTTCTAAAGCACTTATCACTGAAAAGAGATAAGTTAAATAGGAACTGGCCACAATAGTCCGCCCATTCATACGCATATGCTACCCAAAACAAGACTATATGCAGAAAGTAAAAAGATGAGAGATCGCCCAGATCTACGAAGCATATAAATGATCCGACACATAGGTGTCTACACATTTCAATGGTTCGGGGTTCAATATACACCGTCAAAGAGGATTTACTCTGCTAAAGCATCTTTTCATCCAGTAAGAAATGGCTCTTTCCAAACAGTAAAGAATGGCTTGCGCATAAAAGTGGAGTTGGTAAGACACATAAAAAAAACATCCATCCTCATAGAGATTGGTCTAATACCATGCGTTAACCAGAATTACGATTAGAGGGCTAGGGTAACTTGAACCTTACCAAGTATTTCTTCTATGCAACGAATTCGTCAAGATGCATGCTACATCCCACACTTGATCCCAACCATTCGCGTTACGTTGTAGCTAACCTTGGTCTTTCTCCAGAATATTGGTATTCCTCTGTATTTAGATGCAGAGAGGAATTATATCCAGACAGATACTCAAAAATCATTGTGTGTTAAAAATCGTTCCATAGGGATCCGCCCAACGTTAACATCTTGAACAGTAATTGGAAAAACTGATAAGCATGGGTCGTCAGAGCTCGCTAGCTCTATTACCGAGCGTATAATTGAACATATGGGTAAGTCATATCTTGCAAAGATGGAAGTTCATGCTAACACGCCGATCCCCTCTGCAGAAAATGTCCCTTCATTCCTGCGAGGATCCCCCTTTCTTGTAACATGCTTAGCAATAAAAATAAAAACCCCATGGTGAACTCCCGCCCAAAAATCATAACTCCATCCTCCTTAATTCCCAGGTGGAATATTTATTTTTGCAACCCGATAGTGGTAGAAGAACGCATGTCCCTAGTGAGGATAGGCGAAGGTAAAGAGCTAGCTGAGCTCCCTCTAAAAAGTCCACTGCGTGGGATAGTTAAGGTGAGTGGAAGTTAAACGCCAGCCAAAAATCACAATTCTAATAAATATATTGGCCAAATGGCTGTAGTGAGACATTATGGAGGAGCTCCACTAAGGAGACACCTCCTTTAAAATCTCGTAAGGTGGAATCATAACTATTTCCCATTATCATATAACATATATATATATATGTCTTCAATACACACATGTGTGTTTACATATCTTTAACATAATCTTACCACTTTATTCATATATATATATGTACCTATAATGTCCACCACTTTACATATATACAATACACGTTAGTTATTACTACTATTTATTGATCTCTTCACAATAAATATATATATATGATCTATAATAAGCTAAATTCTTTTTAGCAAATCTAATGGACTATCTAGCATTTTCTCTCGGAAATGCTTATAATCGCAAAAATGACCATTTTGAGATACTTAAATGGATATCTTAATATGAAGTAAGATAATTTTCCTTATCATAAGACTTGTTACTTAGATCTTTGTTGCAAGTCACCCAATTGTTTTCATCTATTTATAATAGCCGTTAGATATTTCCCTTTAGGATGGTAGGTTAATGCGTAGAATTAGGTCAAAGCCACATAAGTTTACTATTTAACTATACTAGTTTAGGTCTTCTACTTAGGGCTAAACTCTATTTGGATGGCGCCCTAATTATTTAAGTCATTTAAGGAAAAAAATATTATCATCCTCATGTACCCTAGTCATTAGAAAACTTGATTCTCATGGCTTCTCTACCATCTCATCTTTTCTTTTGGATGGGTTTGGTTGTTTATCATTTAGTCACATTTACTATTCTTAATTTTGTAGTCTTAACTAAGACTTATAATCATGACACTAAGTCGAGGTCCACTGGTGGGGCCTTGGCCTTGAGCTCCTCACCATGGCCTATTTACAAAATAATAACAATAGGGGTAAAATTGAGGGATGTTACAAATATACTTTGTATTTAATGCTCAGAAGAATCTGAGGTCGAAATACCAAGTGAAACTATGTAAAAATACCAAACAATGCATAAATGGTGCCATTTTCCCTATATCTTATTGCTAGAGCTTGAAGAGACATTATTTCGAATTGTATAAGTCAATATTTGTGATTTTGTTGATGTATGGAGTGTCATTAATGTTATGAATAAGTTTAATTAACATTGCACGAGTCCTTGGAACCTAAATCTCGAATTTCATAACCAATGGTGAAGTTTACTAGCATTTACCCCTAGTATGTGAAGACATGTATACACACATCTGATTTATGGTAGTTGACGAAGTGTATAGAAACTAATTTATGATGCATTGGGGAGATCATTGAAGTCCTTTATCAGTACCATGTCTCTATTTCGAAATTCGGGAAAGTCTTACAACATTTGGGAAGCCATCTTTGTCCCCTACCCTTGAGGGTTTTGAACCTCGATTTGACTAGTAAAATTCCGCAACTTCTTTTGAAGTTAAATGGATGTTGTAGAAGTATTCTGATATTAGTCTACAATCACCGATGAGGTTCTATTTTATGTCTTAATACCCTTCATATACCTTCATACCTAATTTGAAATCCTTTAAAAGAGTCTTTTGGAGCCATCTACCCTTGGGGGATTCAACATAGATTTTCCTAGTAACTATGCCTTTCATTCTCTAATTGTAAATGCAAGTGGCTGAAGTCTTTTGGAAGTTTCCAATACTATAATAGCTGCATAAATGTGTCATATTACACCTCAATGGTTATGAATATTTTTTCAAATTGTTAGGTATTTTTTATGTTTCTACAATTTCCTCTATATGGGTTCTTGGTTTATCTTGGTTAGACATTGCTTATTAAAATCTATAGAGTGGAACGATGCAAATTTTGTCGCTTTTTATATCCGAATACCTTTCAAACACCTTCAGACACAAATCAGAAGCATTTGGATCCATTTGGAAGCATTCGAGTCATTAATAGTCTAAGGGTTGAATTGGCCAAAAATTGCAATTTTCCCATTTTAACAAATTTATTAAAAAGGGACACTACATGAACAATATAATTATGCAGCTAATATGAAATGGGTTGTGTAGAAAAACAACACCAACCTTAAATGTTATTGCTACGACATGTGATCTCTCCTTCTTTTCCTAATTTAATGTTTCATCTCAATGCCATCTTGGAAGTTTGATCTTGTTATTTAGACTTCTCTTATCTCTTATGGTCATCTCTCCCTCTTCTTCATCGACTTCTTCCCATGTTACACTCGATCTTCTACAAAGCCATCTACAAACAATGTCTAGAATTGGTATAATTGATCAAACAAGTGATTTCTTCATATTGTTAACATTTTTGTCTTTATGTTTTCTAAATTTATTCTATATGGATTCTTGAGTTATTTAACATTAATATAACATTGCTTATTAATGTTTATAGAGAGGAACAATGCAAATATTGTCACTATTCTAAGGTCTCTACATAAGGTCTCTCACTCCAAGGGAGGAGGTGGAAAAGAGGCTAAAAAATCAGACGAATCATACCAAAATAGAAAAACATGTAGCAACATGGTAGAATTATGATGCATAAACATCTAAAGTTCCTACCCAGAAGCAAATTGACGGTGGAAATGGGTTCCCGTGCTAGAAAGTGTAGGGTGGTTAAACTTGGAGAAGGTGGAGTGGAAATAAAACTGCTTACCACGTGGCAATCGTTGGTGGAATCCGCTATGAAAAGTCGTTAAATTTAAACCGCTCATCGCAAGTTCTTAAACCACCTAAGCATATGTGCTATAAAAGGTTTGTTCGAAATTTCAAAAAATGTTTTTGTCGCTTAATGCCTAGAGGAAAAGAACCTGCGGGAAACACGTCATTGTCTTCGTCAACTGGAACAACACGCAAGAAGCTCACTTCATAGGTAGCTCGAAACCCTCAGTGTTTAGATTTTGTGTCGCAAATGGAGAAAACCCAAGACCTTCTTCCCTTCAATGAAAGTTCAGATGAAAACGAGAAGCTTGTATTTGACAAGGAAAGGGATATTTTTGACCCTGTTTTGTCTATGTGTAGTATTTCGCAGTTTAAGTCGCAGGGAAAGGATTTATTTAATGTTTTTGGTTTTTCTTTGTACTATTGTTTTGTCGAACAAACCCTATACTTCCACGAATTTGTTTGTTGGTGTACGGAGAATTATTTACAGGGCGAAAGGGCAATCATTAATGTAAAAATGACCAAACTTCTATGCCGAGTAAATGCGCAGACTGTCCATAACGTTATACATTTACCTAAAACATTTCCCAAAAGCCCTGAATCATTTAACGAAGAAAATTTGGAAAAAAAAAGGTTTTATTACAAGTCTTAAAAGATGGTCAGTCGCATGAAAACCTATCGTTCCCTTTGAGTATTGGTGTCTTTCAGTGAGATACCGAGTTAGTTCTGTCCTTGTTGAGTCAAATTTTAGGTCTAGATAGTGATAAGTCAATCACGAAAGTTATGTTAGGTTTCCTTATCCAAGTAATTTCACCAGGGTCAGAGTCGAGTCCGGTGTGTTGTTTTAATTTGATGAATTCCTAGCTGAAGCGATTCATGTCCAATTGGTGAAATTCAACCAGTTGAAGCATTTCAGATATCAGTCATATCTCCTAAATTTGTTCGTGTGTTCAAAAATTTTGGAATCCAAGTTTCTTGGTACCATCTTTTCTCATGACCTTCCTAAATAGGTCAATATGTTTGAGTTCACCCATAAAATCATGGTAGAAGTTTACAGAATTATTTTTAATGCTTAAATGCCTCGAGTGTTAGAAGAAATGAAAGAAAATTTCTAGCCTACACCATAAAACCAAATAGGTGATTGGTTCTTGTATAGAGAACCTACTATAATTAGGGTGTATGGTTTTACTGGAGCACCATATCTGTTGCCAGCATTTTTAACATAGAGGGTTTTTGCCTTGGAATTTATTAGACAAAGGTTGCATTCTGAAGAAGAACATTTCTATGCTTTCAAAAAAGCATCGGATGTGAAATTCCCTCTTAAAGTTGGTCCATTTATCATTAAGAATAAGGAAACCCTCTCTATAGTAGAAAAATTACTATAGATTATGGATTTCCAAGAGGCTGAAAGGATAAATCCTAGTCCTATGTCATGGTCAAAGGATTAACTAGAAAGATAATAATTGATAAATTGACCAATGATTTTGAAATAAAGAAGGGTCTTCCAGATGTATGTTACACAGAATGCATAGAATTGGAGGTGATGGTGAAAGAAATGATGGATTGTGAAATCCCAACTTAAGAGAAATGGAAAATTGTTGAAATATTTGGGAAACCAAAACACAGCTTATGTCAGGAATAAATATTTGAGAATAGATTTGGATGTCCCATTTGTAGATTTCTTTGAAATTTCTTTTTTTAGTGAAGAATTCAAAGAAAGTTTTATATAATTTTGATTTTACAAAGTAATAGGGGTTGGATCCGAGAGGAAAAAATATAGTGACGTAATATTTTTTGAAGACTTTAATGAATAACAGAAGTACAAGTATATCTGAAACATAGATTCATATGTTGTTACTTTCTTCAGTCTTCTAATTTCTCTTTTGTGAATGTATTTCGTGTTACACCATCTTATCGCTTTGCCTCATAGTTGACTGTAATATTTGAGTTAGAATTCATTTTATATGCTCTAATATACACATTTAAATATTGTCAATGTTCTTTCTTCCAAATTAATGCAGAATTCATCCTAGAATGGAGATTGGCTAAGTTATAACATATAAACAATATTTATCTCGGCTTCTGACCTCCGACAAGAAGGATCGGCCACCCCTTCGTTTATTATAAAATTGTCAACAACTATATCCAACCATTCACCTGTATCTAGAATGGTGAACACAAGAAGGATCGAACAACCCTTCTGGCAGTCTAGAACTATTTTGAACAGAATACTGGGCATAAGAAAGGTCGGCCGACCCTTCATTTATGAGTGAATTGTAAAAATATTCAACCCGCCTAGGCTGGGACAACAATTCCAGACTTCTGACTTCCGTAATGAATCGTTGGGATTGGCGTATTGGCTAAGTTATAACATATCAACAATATTTATCCCGACTTGTGACAAGAAGAGTCAGCCACCCTTGCATTTAGTAGAGAACTGTAGACACCTAGATGTTACAATTCACCTGTATCTAGAATGGTGAACACAAGAAGGATCGAATGACCCTTCTGACAGTCTAGAACTATTTTGAACAGAATACCGGGAAGAAGAAAAGTCGACCGACCCTTCATTTATGAGTGAATTGTAAAAATATTCAACCCGCCTAGGCTAGGACAACAATTCTAGACTTCCGAATTCCACAATGAATGGTTGGGATTCATGTATTTTCTAAGTTATAACATATCAACAATATTTATCCCGACTTGCAACAAGAAGAATCGGCTACCCCTTCGTTTAGTAGACAACTATAGACACCTATATGTTAGAATTCACCTGTATCTAGAATGGTGAACACAAGAAGGATCGACCAACCCTTCTTGCACCCTAGAAATACTTTGAACAAAATACTCGGCACAAGAAAGATCGGCTAACCCTTCTTTCACCCCGCATGAGGATTTCATTTCCTTTTCCGAAGATGAAAATATATTGCAGATTGCGGATACCTATATTTCTTAAAACGTTCCATCAATTCCGCTATCCTACAACCCGCAATGCAGATTAAGGGATGGGACAACAATTCTCGACTCTCGAATTCTGCAGTAAATAGTAGGGAATGGAGATTGGCTAAGTTATAAGATATAAAAAATATTTATCCAGAATTCTGACCTCCAACAAGTAGGATCAGTCGCCCCTTTGTTTACTATAAAATTATGAACACCTATATCCAGGAGTTCACCTGTATCCAAGATGTTGAACACAAGAAGGATTGGCCGACCCCTCTTGCAGTCTAGAACTATAATGAAAAGAATACGTAGCAGCATAGTTGGAATTTGATAGGCATTTTTCTCGTTATTTACCACCATAAATTTTGCCAAGCCGTCAAGTTCAACGGGTAAGTAACTAGCAATAACGTATTTTCGACGTTCAATTTTTTTTATAAAACATGGCTAGTTTTGGTTAGCAATGTGTTAATGAGATAGAGGTAACGTGATGGTAAGTTGGTAATGGTAACTGCGGCGGACCCCTTTTGCTTTGACATGAACCCTTTTTAGTTCGTACCATCCCAACTAGTCACTTCACATTAAATGCGAATCTCCACTCGATTTCCTCTTCGACTACATCTTTACAGCAACGACGACAGCCTCCAAGTGTGTGTTTTTGTCTGCAACAGATAACAGAACTACAACTAGGTGAGATTTAATTTATCGCCATATGGGAGTTCCTTTCCTTGCATGGTACAGTTTCATACAAGAAAAATTCTTTGAGCTAATTACCTGTTGGGCATTGAGTGAAGCATGTAGCCACCACCATTTTGAGATCTCACTCTCATGTTTTTGAAGACCCATCTCTCAGTAGCACTGTCCACCACTACCTCATGAGCTTGTTTTGGCAAAGAAAGGGGTGATGGTGGATGCAGTTTAAGGAGCCACCTTTGCAAAGAATCATAGTGTGGTTGAGCATGTGCTCTCCCAGTTTGGAAGCTCTTCTTCCCATGTTTTCTGGTGTGGCCAGCCCCGATGTTACTATGCAGAGATCGATAATTCAAGAGGGCACCTACCTCATCGCACGCCAGTGTTTGGTTAGGGTTTTCATTGGAATTTTGGTGAATTGTTTACTAGTTCCTTCGCCTGAATCTTGTGGAGACTTGCTCCCCCGTGATGGATATCTGAACTTACAAGCCCCTGAAATATACCCAGTAGAAGTTTCTTTGTGTTTGCCACTCCCAAGATTAATTTTACGGCAAAGCTCTAAGCAGTGACCGTGAGTGATTCCTTAGAGCAATAAAGGGCACTCGAAATCGATTTAAATATCGGTAAGGAAACACGTGGGGGAATCTACTAAAAAAAATGGACGTTAAAGAGAAAGTCGGGACTGATTTTTTCTTAAGAGTCTGTGTAGCTTAGTGCAGTCGACATGTTGAATTTGATGCGTGGTAGCTCGTGGTAGAAGAGGATCCCATAATATTGAGTAATCAATATTGGCTAAAGCTAAAACCGATTCATATTGATTGGAATCTTCATGACCTAGTGGAAGGCTGAGGTAATTAGCTTTATAAGTAATGTGGTTAAATTCTCAAATGGAAATGGGTGGGTGAGTGAATCCACATGAGCCTCTTAGAAATGGGTACCATACTTGCTGTGTTGATCATGACCATGCATCTAGGGAATGGCATGATATGTTGCAGGTGAGTGAAGGAGAGGATGTAAACTCATATAGCCTATGCATTTGTATCGTTGTACCCTCAAAGGACAGTACTCGAGCTTTGACACTCTAAACCAAAAGGTTTCGATCAATAGGGAGGTCAGTCAATTATTTAGTTTAAATGGTATTAAATTAAAGCATTTGAGTATCTTTTGTAGTGGCTTACAAATACAGTAAGCTGAGAATAATTTTGTAACTGCAACTGTACTGAAATCGGATAAAATATTTTTTTATGTTTTTACTTGATTTGTTTTAGTTTTCAGTAAAAAAAATCTCTCTTTTATAACAATTAAAAAGTGCCAAAATAGTTATATTCACAAATATAGTCAAGCTGAGAAGAATCTTGTAGCTGCAACTATACTAAAATCGAATAAAATCGTTTTTATGTTTTTACTTGATTTGTTTTAGTTTTCAGTAAAAAAAATCTCTCTTTTATAACAATTAAAAAGTGTCAAAATAGTTATATTCAGAGGCCAAAAAGAAAAATATCCTCGCAAAACAATAATTGTTTATAGTTTTAAGTCATCTTGATCTATCCGTGTATCTCTCCATGTCTCGGCCTTCATTACAAAGTTGTGTGGGGCCACTATTGAAGCCAAGTAGAACAATGTAGGTGTGAAATAGGTTCTAAATGTTGGACAAGAGATCCCATGTGTAGAGAATGGCTTTTGGATGCATTTTGAGAAAAACAATTTAACCGAAAGTAGTTTTGTTGAAGGGTAATTTTTTCAACAAAAGGTTAAGTGACAGGGAAGATTAAAGTTCAAAACGTGAAGTGACTGGGAAGATTAAAGTTCAAAACGTTAAGTGACCGGGAAGATTAAAGTTCAAAATGTCAAAAGAAATTAGCTTGAAGGGCAAAGATGAAATGAAATTCCAACCCTGCTTCGTAGAAGAAGGTTCGGCCGCCCCTTCATTGCATGGGAATATTTAACAAAGCCAAGGTAGCCATTTAGTTACAGTCAAAATGCTTCGGTCTGGTGTAAAAGAAGAGATAAGAAACAATCCAATCAATACGCTTTAATGAGTTTTTTTTGTTATCTCTGTATGATTTGTAGAGCTTGTTGTCCATTAATTGTCCAAGCTTAATTAAGGTTGCCATCTATTCAATGCATGTAAATTCCATTTTTAATACCAGAAATCTTTTCAAATTATCGGGTGGCCTGCATATACTTTTGTCAAAATATTCAACCTCTGAAGGTGAGGGTGTAAATTCATGTAAATGAAAAATGGTGAACACTAAAAGAAGACTGAGGAAAATAAGGGTCGGCTGACCCTTCATTCACAAGATAAATGTATACACAACAAAATCCCTTTCATTGGCCCCTTCGGGATCACCTTGTAAATAGGTTGAAGCCTAACCTGAAGCGAATACGGGGGTTGCATAATCAAGATTCTCTTAACCATGGCGATGTAGAGATGTTGTTATGATCTTCGCATATCGTTCTATTTAACATCAACTAACTAATGGGATAGAACACCATATGTCTTTGCTCTTGGCAGCTATCACAGTATACAGAACTACGCTCAATATCCACTGTATTCACCAGTTAGCCACGAATTCATCAAACTGTGTGTTTTGTCTTCACAATCATGCATTTGTATTCCAGTTAAGCAATGTGCAATTACCATTCACATACATATAAATTAAGTACAAAAACTCACATAAACTCGAATACAAAACATGTGATTAACTCATACACATAAACAAGAAGGACCGGTCGACGCCCCTTCTATGATGATCGCTCATTCTATGATCAATCTTGATCTCAAACGACTCTGTAAAATGTGCATTTGATCTCTCATGGATAATGCTAGTAGATTTGTTCTTAATCAATCAATTGATTTTGAAAATGAGGGGTCGTTCCTTAACCATCGATCATTAACATGAACATTTGCAAGTATACATCTAATATTAAAACACTAATTTATAATTATAGACATTGTATGCATTCTTATATTTACTACTTAATATTGATTTTTTTGTAGATAAAGCATGGCTGCGTTGTTGAGCCTCAGTAACTACCAGGAAATATCTCTCTTTGAATTGATAATAGTGTTGAGATATTGTAACTTCAAAGAATATTATATTTGTACTTTATTATTCCGGAGATGTTTCATTCCTCCGTGAAGATCTTATTGTATATCCGGAGATGTTTATTCCTCCGTCGGAATGTGGTAACTCGGGTTATTAGACTTCCCTAGTAGGGGTCGGCCCTGTATGTGTTATGTGGGTCAAAGGGTTATTAGACCACCCTAAGGGGGTCGGCCCAGTTAGTTGTAGTGGGGTATTTAACCTATTGGTTAAATACGAGCCTACGTGTACTTGTGTAAAATACATATCAGAGTAGTGTATAAATAGAGGAGGTGTGTTCCTCATTATACACACTCACTCACTTGAGAAAGGCGCATCTGTGGAGGAGAGGTCTGCTATGGAGGAGAAGGAGCTTATGCTCAGGGTTTGCATCTTTGTATATTGCTGGTCATCTATATTGAGGAAGCTTTGCTGGGTTTTCTACCCCATGAGGGTTTCCCAGGATAAATCTCTGTCTCTTGTGTTTATGCTATGCTTGTTGTTTCTTCAGTGATCCTGTATATGCTATTATTGTGAAATGGAATGTAATGATGCTATTTTCTGTCTTAGCATATTGAATTTTAACATGGTATCAAAGCTGACCTGAAGGAAGACAAGGTATGGCACTAAAGACACTTGCTTTACTTACGACAATTTGAAGGTTAGGGTTTTACATAGCAAAAACCAGTCATCGTAGAACTTTCGCTATAAATCCGTTTTGGCAAAGTTTTCGGATATGAAATTGTTACAGGACGAAGCTAAAATCTCCAGGTACCTTGTGTCCAAAGGAAAACCTCTAATTCGTTGTACTTTGTGATTTATGATCTGTACAATATAGGGTTTCTGCCTCTTCCAGATCTGAGTCAAAATCAGGTGACCTTGGGAAAAAGGTCATATCTTGGGATAGGAATATCCAAATGAAATGTCGTAAAAAGTGACAGGTAGTACACAGTATGCACTATCTCAGAAAACTTTTTCAGAGGCCGAAGTTGAACCAGTGACACGTGGCACTCTGTACAAGTGCGCTCTCCTGTATTATCCCATAAACAGGTCACGTTGCGACACTTGGCATAACTCTCTCTCAGAAAATCCAATTGAGGTCAGACCTGTCAGTATGGAAATATAACAGGCCGAGATATCTCAAAAAACTTTTTCAGAGGCCGAAGGTCAAACAGTGACATGTGGCACGCCGTACAAGTTCGCTCTCCTGTATTTTCCCAAAACAGGTCACGTTGCGACATTTGGCATAACTCTCTCTCAGAGAATCCAATTGAGGTCAGACCTGTCAGGATGGAAAGATAACAGGTCAGGCTATCTCAGGAAACTTTTTCAGACCCTGTGGATCAAAAATTTTAGAGTTACACCAGAATCAATAAGGTACATATTTCTGTCAAAACAGAATTATTTTTTTGGTACCTTCATTCATGGCTTCCGGAATTTAGGGCTTTGGAGAAAGTTGGAATTTTTGTAATCGGAGACCACGGCTGGATGCTACTCATCAAAATAGGAATTTAGAGACCAAGATCAGAATTTTTGGTTGGGCAGAAGGCCGGGCTTGATTAGACCCTAGTTCGGGACTTTGATCAGAAAAGCGGAAAATTAGGGCTTCTGTAAAAATGGGAATTTTTGAAATCTGTGACCACGGCTGGAAGCTCCTCAGAAAAATAGAAGCTTAGAGATTTGGATCAAACTTTTTGATGGGGAAAAAGAGTGGGCTTCATCAAACCCCAGTTCAGGGTCACGTCCAGTGAATCCGAAAGTTTCAAAGGCAAAATTGAGGAGCAAAACTTTGCAGTTTTCAAATTCTGAATATATCAGTTTGATCAGCTCATCAAGGCGCATATCTCTATCCTTTCGGAAGTTTGAAATTCAAAGTTTGAATTTTTGGGGTTTCTCTGACAAACCCATATCCATCTCCAGGTCCAGTTCTTGCAAATCAAGTGGATAGGGTTAATCCTAGAAGAAGATGGATTGGTCACCTACATAAGTGAAGGAGTTCATGTTTCAGAGGGAGATGAGGCTAAGGATTTACATAAGGAGATTACAAGCGATCTCGATAGGTATGACTCATCGAGGTATGTTTTGAGATTTTTTCATGATTAAGTTTATGGTATGTTTGTCTTCATGTTATTACAGTTAGTACAATCTTGATTTTAGATTTGTTGTATCACCTTAACAAAATTATGAATGCATGATAAAAGATATTCATTGGTTAGGGTGTTGACACTTATGATTGTACTAATGCATTATGGTGTTGTGTGAGGTTGAGGTTGTCTGCTAACAAGATACAGGTACATCACAAAAGACAAATCAGGCTCCATGACCATGAAAACATGAAGACAAAGACTCATCCATAATCTTTGTTCTACTTACGAGGTATGTTGTACATAACCAAGTAGGTATACTAATCCAGGTATGTTTCCCATGAATCTTACCTTGTGTTAGGATCCCTTATATAAGTATACTTGAAATGATTGGTTATGCTTATTCATAAAGTTAGTAATCAAGGGATTATGCATATTATATCTTTTATCAATGATATGCATGAGTAAAAGAAGACTTCCCTGAAATCTTGAATACTAATGTTTATTAACTATAATCATGACTATACGTTTTCAAGATTATTTAGTACTATAATGTTTTGATAGCATTTAGAATATACTAATGAGTGTATGTTTGTGTATGAGATCATGAGGATGACTCTTGAGCATGCACAGTGGTACAGAATGAATAGAAGTTCAAAAGACATACAGAAGATCAAGCGGGAGGCAGCCACACAAACATAAAAGATAAGTATTTGAGTTGCTATTTGAAATAGTAATGATATTGCCTGCATGCATATTTGTATTCCTAGAATATATAATGCTGAGTGTAAACATTCATAGAGCATTGAACAGTATACAACTAATGTGCATATGTTTGACAAACATTCCATTGTTGCTTGTCTAGAATGAAACCTCTTTGCTGACATGCTGAGAGTTGTGCACACTCTCGATAGTATGTTCTGGTAGAGATGGAAGGCATCTAGATAGCCACTGTATGCATACAGGATATGGGAAAGTGTTGTGCCAAAGTATTGGTCAAAATAGTTGCATCACTATGTAAATGATATCTGTATGCATAATGGGTTATCTTTTGATGATTATGAAGTATTACTAATCATGTACTTAATTTTGATTTGTAGGAAATGTCATGAAGAATGATGGACACCGTACAAGTGGTGGATGTTCAAACAAGAATATTTACAAATCAAACAAAATATAGAAGGCTCATGGCTAGAAGATTCTCTTAGAAAGGGGAAGAGAATCACGACAAGATGTTTGCTCCAAGTATGGTGTAATTAAAGAAGAAGTATGAATCAGGTTCTGTATAGGTACCTAGGATCGATAATAATTTGATAAGCTTAATGATCACCATGGGTGATGTGGATCTCAACCTTTGCTACAAGGTTGAATATGATACACATATGACATGGATGCAAGAAGGAACTCACCACAGAGTTCGAATGATATTGAGGCTCATATCAGTAGACCCATCTAACGAGAGATGGCACAGATAGATATGCAGAAGATCATTCAATGCAGAAATGAAAAATGAAAGATCTCAATTTGATGCTTTACTTCCTAGGTCTGGAAGTATGGCAAGGCTCAGAAGGAATATTTCTCAACCAGGGAAAGTATGATGAGAAATATGACTTGAGGTGTTGGAATGGCCACTCTTATGGATTCCAACTTGAAGCTGTTAGGGGATAACTCATCAGAGTTAGTGGATATAACTCTGTACAGTCAAATTATTGGGTCTTTGATATATCTAACATATACTAGGTTAGATATATGCTTTGTTATGAACACCTTGAGTTAGTATCTAGTGGAAACTAGATGTGTTTACCTGATAGTTGCAAAGTATGTGATAAGGCACATAAAGGACACGATAGAATTTGATCTATGCTATCTTGAAGATCATGACTTCAGATGGCTATTCAGATTCTGTTTGGGCAGGAAGTGTATCAGACAAGAAGAACACATCGAGAGGATGTTATTGTCTGGGATTAGCCATGATCTCGTGAAGCAGTCTAGTGTGGCTCTCAGCACAAGCGGAATATATGGCTGCTTGCTCTGCTAGTTGTGAAGAAGTTTGGCTTTAGGATTGTTTGACTTAGAGATAGAACCAACTGAGATCCTATGTGATAATTAGAGTTATATCAAGATGACATAGAATCTAGTGTTCCATGATAAGTCAAAGAACATAGGGAACTAACAAGATATGACACAGAAAGGAACTCTAAAAGTTTGAATTTGTAACAGGTTACCATTGTACTAACCAAGCCTCTACGTCAAGTGAAGAAGTTACCAACCAAACCTCTGTCTCGAGTGAAGTTTGAATACTTCCGAGACAAGCTTGGTGTAGTTCAAAAGGACCCTCCTCGAAAGGGGGAGTAGTATAGTCACTACTGATGAGATTGTCTCATCAAACAACAAGGTCGTTGATGAGGTAACCTGTTCTCTACACCCAGTTACTTAGAAATATTTAGATTTAGGACTCTTATACTTAGAATACTTAGCTTTACTTATACATGCTTTTGATGATACATGTTTTGGTGTGATGTATACATGTTTTGATGTATTAGTAAGAATACATGCTAGTTGTAATGTATACATGTTTTGATGTTTGATGTATTGGTGAGAATACATGCTAGATGTATACATGTTTTGGTGTGATGTATACATGTTTTGATGTTTGATGTATTGGTGAGAATACATGCTAGATGTATACATGTTTTGGTGTGATGTATACATGTTTTGATGTATTAGTAAGAATACATGCTAGTTGTGATGTATACATGTTTTGATGTTTGATGTATTAGTAAGAATACATGCTAGTTGTGATGATACATGTTGTGATTATACATGTTTTGATGATGATGATACATGTTGTGATTATACATGTTTTGATGATGATGATACATGTTGTGGTTATACATGTTGTGATGATGATGATACATGTTATGGTTATACATGTTTTAATAATGAGGATACATGTTCTGTTTTGGTAAACATGTGAAGGGATTGGATCATTCCTGGACTTCAGTCCGAAAGAAGAGCCGTAGACGTATGTCTTCGATAATGAAGTTCTTGGTGAACATGTGAAGGGATTGGATCATTCCTGGACTTCAGTCCAAAAGAAGAGCCCTAGACGTATGTCTTCGATAATGAAGTTCTTGGTGAACATGTGAAGGGATTGGATCATTCCTGGACTTCAGTCCGAAAGAAGAGCCGTAGACGTATGTCTTCGATAATGAAGTTCTTGGTGAACATGTGAAGGGATTGGATCATTCCTGGACTTTAGTCCGAAAGAAGAACCGTAGACGTATGTCTTCGATAATGAAGTTCTTGATGAACATGTGAGGGGATTGGATCATTCCCGGACTTCAGTCCTAAAGAAGAGCCGTAGACATGAGGTCTCCGATAACTGAACGACAGGACTGAATCGTCCCTGGACCTCGGTTCAAAATGTACGTGACAAATCCTAGAATTACTCTAGGTTACATCCAGCATGAAACAGGGCTGGCTCTGTAGTTGTGGTACATCCAGCATGAAACAGGGCTGGCTCTGTAGTTGTGATACATCCAGCATGAAACAGGGCTGGCTCTGTAGTTGTGATACATCCAGCATGAAACAGGGCTGGCTCTATAGTTGTGGTACATCCAGCATGAAACAGGGCTGGCTCTGTAGTTGTGATACATCCAGCATGAAACAGGGCTGGCTCTGTAGTTGTGGTACATCCAGCATGAAACAGGGCTGGCTCTGTAGTTGTGATACATCCAGCATGAAACAGGGCTGGCTCTGTAGTTGTGATACATCCAGCATGAAACAGGGCTGGCTCTGTAGTTGTGGTACATCCAGCATGAAACAGGGCTGGCTCTATAGTTGTGATACATCCAGCATGAAACAGGGCTGGCTCTGTAGTTGTGATACATCCAGCATGAAACAGGGCTGGCTCTGTAGTTGTGGTACATCCAGCATGAAACAGGGCTGGCTCTGTAGTTGTGATACATCCAGCATGAAACAGGGCTGGCTCTGTAGTTGTGATAAGGATTGATCATCCTGGAACTTGATCTGGATTGTATCATCCATGGACTCATGTCCTAAAGAGAGCAGGATTGATCATCCTGTAAATATGATCGTGTGATGACGATGCTGCTGATCGTGTGATGACGATGCTGCTGATCGTGTGATGACGATGCTGCTGATCGTGTGATGACGATGCTGCTGATCGCGTGATGACGATGCTGCTGATCGTGTGATGACGATGCTGCTGATCGTGTGATGACGATGCTGCTGATCGCGTGATGACGATGCTGCTGATCGTGTGATGACGATGCTGCTGATCGCGTGATGACGATGTTGCTGATCGTGTGATGACGATGCTGCTGATCGTGTGATGACGATGCTGTTGATCGTGTGATGACGATGCTGCTGATCGTGTGATGACGATGCTGCTGATCGTGTGATGACGATGCTGCTGATCGTGTGATGACGATGCTGCTGATCGTGTGATGACGATGCTGTTGATCGTGTGATGACGATGCTGATGATCGTATGATGACGATGCTGATGATCGTGTGATGATGATGCTTATGATTGTGTGATGACGATGTTGATGATCGTGTGACGATGATGATGATGATCGTGTGATGACGATGCTGATGATCGTATGATGACGATGCTGATGATCGTGTGATGACGATGCTTATGATCGTGTGATGACGATGTTGATGATCGTGGGACGATGATGATGATGATCGTGTGATGACGATGCTGATGATCGTATGACGATGCTGATGACGATGTTGATGTTCCAGTAACTAGTCAAGTTACTGATGATGATGAATTGAAGAAAGCTTCCAATGATTTATAGATGTATCATGTATGATGTTGATGACTCCTTGCTCGTGCAGATGTTGTTATAATATCCTTCTCGTTAAGGGGGAGTGTTGAGATATTGTAATTTCAAAGAATATTATATTTGTACTTTATTATTCCGGAGATGTTTCATTCCTCCGTGAAGATCTTATTGTATATCCGGAGATGTTTATTCCTCCGTCGGAATGTGGTAACTCGGGTTATTAGACTTCCCTAGTAGGGGTCGGCCCTGTATGTGTTATGTGGGTCAAAGGGTTATTAGACCACCCTAAGGGGGTCGGCCCAGTTAGTTGTAGTGGGGTATTTAACCTATTGGTTAAATACGAGCCTACGTGTACTTGTGTAAAATACATATCAGAGTAGTGTATAAATAGAGGAGGTGTGTTCCTCATTATACACACTCACTCACTTGAGAAAGGCGCATCTGTGGAGGAGAGGTCTGCTATGGAGGAGAAGGAGCTTATGCTCAGGGTTTGCATCTTTGTATATTGCTGGTCATCTATATTGAGGAAGCTTTGCTGGGTTTTCTACCCCATGAGGGTTTCCCAGGATAAATCTCTGTCTCTTGTGTTTATGCTATGCTTGTTGTTTCTTCAGTGATCCTGTATATGCTATTATTGTGAAATGGAATGTAATGCTGCTATTTTCTGTCTTAGCATATTGAATTTTAACAAATAGATCATTGCTATCTTCAACCATTTAGAAATGGATGGTATGTTGAGATGGAAGAACCAAATAATTTGTACCCAGATTTATATCTATTCTGCTTGAATGAGGATGGAGCTCATACTAGGGCTGGAATATTGACATATGTGGATCCCATTGAATCTGATGAGAAATTGAGAGTTATAGTTGAAGCGGTCAATGGTGAAAATTGTTGCCTTGTACAGCTTGATCTTATGGTTTGTAATTATCGACCAGATCTAATGAAAAGTGGTCCCGATCCAGATCTGATTTCTTGTGCGAAGCAAGGGTGGGTTTTCCCCTCGTATGATGTTTCTAATCATTCTAGAATTGATACCGCGTGATCCTTGAAGAAATGAATTTTGTTGGTATGGAGGAAAAGAATGCAGGCTGCGAAAACTTCCTCTGTATTGCATTACATGAATATTAGTAAGAAGCCGATAAAGGTGTGCCATGAAAGGATTCTTATGTAGAACAGAAGAGCATTTCTCCAATTTATTGTAAAAGATGTGGACAAATCTTCCTTCAAGTAACTCAAAGGAAGTCCTTCTAAAGCGAAGATGTGGAAAGTGACTAAGAGCTTTGAAAGTTCAAAAGAAGTTCAACAAGAGCAGATCAAATTCTTTTTGTTCAATGAGAATGTTTTTTCCATTGACGTAACAAGATGTGTTGTTGCGCCTCCGCACTTACAATATTGAAGGGTTGGTGAGGAGGTCGTGCAAAATATGGTTGTATCTCTTCTCCATACATTTACAACAACATTGAGAGATGCCATTCTATTTCCTTTCGATAAGGAGACCACATTGCCCTTTCTTCCTGGAAATGAAGAAGAAATTAATTTTCTGACAGTAAATTTTTATATTTTGGATGGGCAGCATACTATTTCTGCGCAAAAAAAATCATTGTAGATTATCGATATAAATAGCTCCATTCAAGGTATCGACATTGAACAACTCATTGTCTACATAGTGATGCTCGTCAGCACATCATCAAAAAATTATGCAAACAACAAAATTTATCAAACAAGGAATTTTCAGAGACTCCATTCATTTCTCAAGTTGAAAAAGCAAGGGAGAAATGGATATCCCACGGTAGCCCATCCTGCCTTGGAAAGGGAAACGTTCCAAGTGATGCTTGGTAGGTATAAAATTTTTCTTCTTATCAATCAAAGTCTTCAGATTGCTTCTTATGTTACGAAATTAGCAAATTAATTGGAATATTCAATTTTATATGTTTGCAGTCTTTCCAATCTGAATGTATGGATATCTTTCAAGTTAAAAATAAGGAGAGCCTTAAAGACAAGCTAACTCTTGTTTTGACATCGGAATGATTGTGGAGCAAATGGCAGTCTGCATTTGAGCTTTACAAAAGTGGCTCCTTGCCATGCTCGTCCAAGAGCATCAAGCAGGAATATTTTGTTCCAAATAAAATAAAGAGTTATGGCTCTAATTTGTTTAGACCGTTGCATGATCTTGATGAAGATGAATTGACCATTATGGTGGACAATATAATCAACGGATCGGTTTGGATGAGCACATCAGTCGATAAAAATGTTTGTGCTGAAACTTTATATCAATATTGCAAACGAATCAAGGACAAGAGGTCAACTAGGCATTCGATCGTTGAATATCTCAAAGTTAATCATGTTCAAAGTGATCGATCACAGATTGTCACTGACCATAACGTCATTGAAATATATAAAATTGCACCAAACCATCTCTAGCAACTGTGCAGTATTTTAGGCTCCGAAAAGAAAGTAAAATCTCTGAGTAAAAAGAGAAAGAACGAATCTGAAGTGGATAATGGTACCAAAATACCAATTGATGCTCAAAAAATATTGAATCTATATATCGATAAAGAGAGGATGGTTATGTCCATTTCTAACGTCGAAAATAGTTCACAGTTTGCTTTTAAATGTTGTTATCATGAATCTTTGGTCAACATAATCAGATTAACTCCATTTTTTGGTGTGGCAGTCAGCTGTGAATTTGTTGCTGTGGATATGTATAATTGTGATAGTCCATGGACAAAACAAGACATGCTTGCATTTTTGTACCACTTAGAAACAAATCAAGAGGCATGTACTTGTATTTTTTTAGCTGATATGGAAAATTCTTGTATGATTTATAAAGCTTTCACAATTTTCAGCAAGAAATAAAAAAACATGTTACACCGAATCCTACAAAGGGACTTTATAGAGAATTATCCAGGGACTCATTTATAGGATTCTCTATTATACAGTGTTGGAGCATTGAAATGGATAAGGATATTTTATCTACTTTTGAAATTGATATGGATTGGAAGGATGAGGGCCTACCGATGATTGATTTACCTCGGCCCAAGGTTAACAACGATAGTGCTAGAAGCCATGTGTTTGCAAAAGAAAGGACACAAGAATTCTGGGATCACATAGTTTCCAGATAGGTCTCTTCTCAAGGTACAGTTCTTTTGTTGTACCCAAGAGGTAGGCTTCTTCGTTCGTTGATGATGGCTCCAGAAAGAATAGTTATTTCTATTGTGGAGACAGTACAACAAGAGTTGTTTATGAACAATTTCTATCATGAATTGGGTGTAAAACAAGGTATTTCTATTAACTTTTTCAGATGTCTTTGATTTGATTTTACTTTTCTAAAACAATGTATTTCTATTAACATTTTTTATATGTCTTTGATTTTATTTTACTTTTCTCGGTCGGTTATGTTCAATAACTTATTCAAATTCCTATTCTACTACAACTTCAAATAAAGAGCACACCCAGGTATCGTCCAATTGAATTATACTATCTGATGACAAAAGTGGATGTGATATAGAATATACAAAGTACTACCAAACAAGAGCACAAACAGGATAAGAAGGTACCTAAATTAACTAATTTATTTTTCAAATATCATGGTTAAATTAAATAAATTATGAAAGGGGATAATGACCTTGAATACTTGCAAAAAATTATATAAAATGTATACCTACAAATTTCTAGGTCAACATGTGGATCATCCAAAACCAGAGCTGGCATCGACGATGTCCCTGGATATTGGGCAGCAAATCATATTGGAGAATAATGGACCAGTCAAATGTTGGCCTGCCATTGACAGGTAAAAGACAAAGAATATTTTTTACTTAAATTGATGAAACCAATTTATTCTGAAGTATATAATGACAAGCAATATTTCTGTGTAGCTCCCCATACAAAAATGTTATTGATATTAGAAATGGAAGGTTTTCTATTTTGCAAGAAAGCCACAGAAAATGACTCAAAAAGAGAAAAAAAGAAATAAAAAAATAATGTTGGAGGGGAAAGAGGGAAAAAGGGGTAAGAGATTACTAATGGTGAATTTTAATTTAAACATAGAAGAACTTCATATGAGTCACGAACACATTCCATTGAATTTTTGGATTTACTTCTTTCCAAATTCAATGTTGGGATTTGGTAATCTAAATGTAGTGTCAATGAGGGGAAGCCATTGATTACAATTTTTTTTGTGGCAGGCGGTAAAGATAAATCATATGAGAATTTTTATTTATTTATTTGGTTTCGAGAGAGATGTACCTACGATCAATAAGGAAATACAAAAAAAAATATGGAAAGTGTGTGGGCAGAGTTACCAATGAAAACTTCAAAAATTAATACATCAATGATTGTTTTGGATGGTGATGGTGAGAAAACACTTCCATTTAAAAACTTTTTTTTGAGTAAGCCCTTTATTGAATTGTCCCTTAGGACAGATACTGAATTGGTAAATGGACTTTGGTAGCATTATAGTAAAATGCATGAATCAATTGATATCAGAACCTTCAATGCCTTCTCCCAGTTGAATCCTGGTTGAGTGATAGCCACCAAATGTAACCTATCATTGCCTATTTCTAGATGTAATCTATCATTGCCTATTTTAAATCATTCAATGTGTTTTCTGTTTTTTTCGAAGATGTTGCTATTTTCATCTTAATGTAACATATTATTAGTTCAGTGTGATGCTTTTATTAAATCAATTGAAACTGTGAAATTTTGGGTGATTGTTGTATTATTCTTTGGAAATCAACATCTTCATGTATAGTTGCATGGTTGTGATCATTAACTCCATGAACAAAGTGTTGTTGTTGTTGTTATATATATAGTCATTGTTCTTGTATGCAATCAGGATATCACTGCAAAATAAACTATTGGTCCTGGGAGTAGAGGGATTACTCTTTGGAGTTTGGATGTTATCCAACATTGGAGATTCTTCAGAATGTCCACCTCATTTTGTCCATAATTTCTATCGTTATTATACACGCATGTTCATCCTCGAAATTATTAGTGTTGCCAGAGAGCATTTCAACGTTGCTCTATGGTTTTCCTTGCTCGACAACATGGGAATTAAAAATTTCCTTGGCGTATTTGAATGGTTGAAAAATAAAGAATTTGTATTTATTTGGGGTCGAGAGCAATGTAAACTTAGTACTATTTATAAACACTCAATGTATGCATACTATAATGTTGGTGAAGTACAAAACATATACAAAAAGTCATTCAAGGATGTACTTATCCAATATGGAGACATATATAAACAAACAGACATGTTGTTTATAGATGAAGGGCAATATCAATCAGCAGACAATTGCAAGGAAAACTGCTTGAAAATGCCAACTAGTTGGAAATTTGATGGTTCACAAGAGAGAGATATAACTCTAAAAAAAATGTTGTGTTGTCTGTTGAATTATCTCGGGCCTCGTTAAAAAATGGGGCATTGGTTAAATACATTGAATTTTAAATGACCACCATATTATACAAAAAACATTCATTTACTGATTTGTATATTTTTTACAATTCCTGCATTTAATTGATGTAAGTTTTATTGCACAGTTCTCATATTAATTATGGACATCGTACCATGTATCTGGTAATGTGTTTCAAAAATTGTTGAACATGAAAGCAATATACTTAGAAACATTGAACCATAATATTTTATTGACTGGGTTGTGTGTGTGTGTGTTTTTTGTTTGCAGATAGTACTAGAAGATTTGTTTCTAGTAAACCATTGATAATTTTTTATTTCAATGGCGTTTTGTTACACACATTACATAGAACATAAACCCTGATTGCGACGACCACGGGATATCGAAACATCAACAAAGTATTATTTTATACGGCCAGGCTTAAGGGAATTTTTTGAAAAATGCTTTAGTATTTTTGAGGTTGGCGTATGGACATCTGCTCAATGAGAAAACGTTGACGAGTTTTTTCCTAGATTATTAGAAGGAACCGGATTGAAAAGGGAACTATTTAGATTAATTTTAACACAGGAAGATTGTTCTTTCGTAGCCAGAGAGGGTTTTCAAGGTGTTGGAAATACTTATGTATTTCACAAGCCTTTGAGTATAGCTTCGGACACTTTGATCCATGGTTGGGATCGGAAAAATATTGTGATTGTCGATGAATCCGAAGAAAAATAGGTTTCTAACGAGGAAGGAAACTATATTATAACAAAAACTTATACTTTTGACAAAGTCAAGGACACATTTTTGTTAGATCGATTATGGCCTTGCTTGTTGTAGCTGATAGGCGTGAGCGATGTGAGGTAAATTATGAATAAAATGAAAATGGAAGTATTTTGTTAAATAATTCACTTGAATGTTTGGTTTTACTAGTATGTTCAATTTCACTATGATTATAATTCTTGTAAAGTGTCGAGTTTGGTTTCCGAAAATGCAAAATTAGAGTTTGAAATTGCTAAAATTTGTTTTAAAATTTCAAGATTAAGTATTGGATGTGTAAAAAGTAGCCTTCCAAAATGGCAAGTGGCAATCTGCCCTTGGAAAATCAGACGAATGGGGGAACCATCAAAGGAGATAACTGGAGAAACTTTGTACTTGGAGAATTGTAATGTTTTACAATCTTAAAAGAATTTTAGTTAGTTCCTCTTTTCCTTTCTTTTGGTTGTTAGTATATTCCTATACTCCATCCTAGTCCCACCAACATTTTCATCCTTTGAATTCTCAGTCTTACATGAATTCCTACTTGCAGCATGCATTGTGCATGCATTCGCATGCTGCCCAGCCATCAGGTTGATATCTCTAGCACCTAGTCCCTAGTCTTCCAACACTCGGGAGCTTATTTCCATTCAGATTCATCCCTCCTAGCCAGTGATGCACCCACATCTCACCATCCACTTGACAAAGGCGCCCTTCTTCACCTACCAGTCCAGTTGTCTTTAGTTAATTGAGTTCTCCCCTGGATTTTAGGCTTGACTCACTCTTAACTGACCTTACCACTCGGATGCACCTCCAGTGTAACTAGACTACTCATTCTGAATTCAGTTAGCTCCTCATGCGCCCTACACTGAGCCTCCTTCATTCAGTTAGTTCCAGTTACACTCAGTTACACCTACCACACTAAGTTAGACTCAGTTTGACTGATGGTTGATAGTTACTTGAGCATTGAGGACTCCACTGATGATGAGATAGACTACTAGTTGTGCTCTGATGACACTCCAGTGATCGTTTGATCACTCCATGAAGGCCAATTCGAATTTCCACCTTGGCATTCGAATTTCTCATGCATTGTATTATTTATTTGTCCATTTGTGATTAATTAATTAGTGTGTGTGAAGTATTTTTGCTTCTATCCGAGTTCTACTGTATTATTATTCTGTTGCTCATCTTACTGCATTGACCACTCTTAATCGTATTCCTAAATTCTTTCTTGTGAGGTATACATCATCTCTTAGATCTGCTGTGAGGATTTTCACATGGTATCAGAGCATGTTGAGAGTATTGTTTATCTCCATTCCTGAGATTTTTTTGCAGGTTATTATCAAGATTTTGAGTGCAGCAGTTTCTTTACTTTTGCAGCAGTAGCAGTTGCAGATATTTCTATAGTTTTTGCAGGTCTTCTATAGCTTCCATGTATTTAGAATAAATCTATCCTCCTCCATTCAACTATGATGAATGGAAACCAAAGATGATAGCACATTTGAAGAGAAATGGTCTCTTTGATTATTGTTTTGAAAGAGAGTTCGAATCCTCTTAGGAATAAATTGATTGGTTAAATAAAGGTGACCATGTCCGTGCAAGCATGATGTTTGCTATGCCTCGATGCATGATACACCAATACATTGATGTTGAATCTCCAAAAGAGCTATGTGTTAAATTTTCAGAATTTACTTCAATCTAATCTAGGATCTTAACTAAGAGAACAACATGTACAACAAATCTACAGCATATCAATCATGGACACAATAATGCAAGCATGCAAGAGACATAGAGTTTACTTGGGGAAAACCATAAAGGTGAAAAACCCCAATAACTTCCTCAGAGATAGATAGAGAAATGATACAACCAAAATACAAGAGATAGTCTTCTCCTAGCAACAGAGCCTCCTCCTCCACAAGTGCGCCACTCTCCCAAGTGTGAGTGACATAATAGAATGTGTAAAATGAGAGAGACACACTCTCTATTTATACACTAACTTGACTTGACCTTTACTCAACTAGGTCGGCCTCAACTTAACCACTTAACATAATGCTGACTGGGCCGACCCCCACTAGGGTGGTCTAATAACCCTTTGACCCACATGGCCGACCCCCAATAGGGTGGTCTAATAACCCTTTGACCCACATGACTTATACAGGGCCGACCCTAACAAGGTGGTCTAATAACCCATCAAGTATAAGTTACGACACTTATAATATAAATGACGACACTTCCGTATAGAGGAATAATAACATCTCTATAGGAATACAACCACTTCCATATAGAAGAATAATAACATCTCTATAGGAATACAATATGCATATATGTGAAATACATTCCAAAGTTACATATACATCAACACTCCCTCTTAACTAGGAAGGTATTTCTCGACATAGGTCTTCTAGCCTAAGTCATCTTCTCTGGATCATCGTCACTGGATAATCGGCATTGAGTCATCATCATCGTCATTGCTGCTGCTATCTCAATCAATCTCTGAATCTACTCGTCATAGGAAGTTCTACAGAGCCAGTCCTTTTTCATACTGGATGTAGGCCCACCACCTGCAGGTCTTCATCATTACTGGCCATACTGTGGAATCCTCAGGACTTATTACGTGCGTCAGAAAACCCGGTTGCAGCATCCCAGGCTATTACAAGCACACAACTCTACCTGTCGAATCTCCCAGGAGCATGTTACATGTGGCCCATCACAAAACCTGGTTGAAGCATCCCAGGCTATTACGAGCACACATCTCTACCCGTCAGATCTCCCAGGAGCACATTACGTGTGATCTCACCACAAAACCTGGCTGAAGCATCCCAGGCTGTTACGAGCACGCATCTCTACCTGTCGGGTCTCCCAGGAGCACATTACATGTGGTCCACCAAAAAACCTGGCTGAAGCATCTGAGGCCTTTTTCATCCTATCTAGATCTCCCAGGAGCAAATTACATGTGGTCATGGAAAAACCTAGCTGAAGCATTTGAGGCCTTTTTCATCCTGTCCAGATCTCCCAGGAGCAAATTACATGTCCTCCCAGAGCAATGTCTCAAAAGAGCATCCCAGGTTGTTACGGGTACACAACTCCGACCTATAGGATCTCCCATACATGCTCATCTGCACAACTTGATCCACGACCACAAAGTATCATCCTCATACTCATCATACATCATCCTGATGTACACATGATCATCCTGATCATCATCACTGCAACATCCTACTGCATGTCATCTAGAGCAACATCTTGATGTACATATGATCATCCTGATCATCATCACTACAACATCCTGCTGCATGTCATCTAGAGCAACATTCTGAAGCTTGTCATCTATGATCATACACTGTATCCACCTGATGCATACCAAGTATCTACCTGATACATATCATCATATATGATTTACCTGATCATACAATGTATCCACCTGATACATACACAGATACATGATCCACACAATGTATCCACCTGATACATATCAACATACATGATTTCAGTATCCACCTTATACATATACAGATACATGGTCCAAGCATCCAACATGATGCAATGATCCAACTGATCATAACAAACATCCAACATGATGCATATACATATACAGAGTAGTAACTGGAGCATCGTCATGATGCTCATCATCCATGATCCTCCTGATCATTATAGCATCATCCTCTTCAGATCATCTCATCGTCCACGAAGCACAGCCCAGATGCACATCATCCATCACTTACACCACCGACATGGGAGAACACATCTACCACCATTTGGGGAAGGCTCCAGCCCTTACTTTTTCACCATGGGAGAACACATCTACCACCATGTGAAAAATGGCTCAGCAATTACATCATGACCAAGGGAGAACACATCAACCATGTCAGAAAAGCTCATGTGCATCTGCATCTTCCAGACTCATCACTTCCCTTTGGAAGGAACCTCGATCTGAAGTGCACCAAGCCTCTCTCTGAAGTACTCAAACTACACTCTGGCCAACGGATTGCTCAAAAAATTTGCAACCTACTCATCCGTCGCAACATACTCTGGTTCGGCTATACTCAGTGTTACGCAGGACTGCTTCCTGCTAAACCAAGAGATCACACCTGATCCCAATCTACAGCACTTCCTGCCCAATCTGAATCAACATAACCATGCAGGTTAAACTTTTGATTCGCATCATACTTGAGCCCATAATCAACTGTACCCCTCAGAATATGTTTTACAACAACTAGGTGAACACTCCTCGGATCCGTTAGGAACTGGCTCAATGTGTTCACTGTAAAGAAAATATCTGGTCTTGTGTTAGTCAGGTACATCAAGGACCCAATCATCTAAGGATACATAGTAATATCAACCGGATCAGATGAAGCATCACACAGAAGCTTCAGGTTTGATGCCATAGGTGTGGCCCTAGCCTTGCAGTCCATCATCCTGAACCTCTTCAGGATCTCTACTGCATACTTCCCTTGTCCAAGGAAGATTCCATCTGCACTCTGCCACACCTCCATGCGAAAAAACAAATAGTGCATCATCCCCAAGTTCTTCAACTCGAACTCGGCAGTAAGCTTCCACTGTGTGTTGGCAATCAATCTGTCATCTCCTGTTACAAACAGGTCATCCACATACAGGAGTAGAATCACAGGATTCCCTTCCTCAACCTTTTAGTAAAGGTTGGAATCCGCTTCACTCTTGGTAAATCCCAAAATGGATAGAAAGCTGTCTATCCTACCAAGTTCTTCACACATATATGACTACACCATTAAAGAAGGCTGTCTTGAAATCCACCTGGTGTATCTTCTATTTTATCACTTTTATATTTCTTTATGCTGCAATCTACAACATGCTTGATCTGATATTTCATTTAGAAGTCACAACAGAATTCCCTTAAGCTCTTGGGACCGCATCCCAAACATCGTTCTTCATGATCGACGGATCATGGCATTCTTCCCGTATCCTAGGAAATTCAATATCTTCAATAGATAATTTTGTTGCTTGAACAAATGTTGTAGTCCTTCTTTTGTAGGTGAAGGTATATGGTCTATTCTACAAAACAAGTTAAATTGCATGATTAGAAACATCTCATAATTTTCAGACAAATTCTTACACATAAAGAAATATGTCATATAGTCATGCAATTATCTTAGCCAATGCTTCAATACAACATTTATCCATGTTCCACAACTTTCTAGATGCCTTCCAGTGTCTACCAGAACATTGTTAAGAGTGTGCACAACTCCCAACATGTCAGCAAAGAGGTTTCATTCTAGATAAGTAGCAATGGAATGTTGTACAGTGCCATAGGCCACCTACCCATCATATGCATATTAGTAGTATCTTGTTCATTAATGAAAATATGCAAAATAAATATCCTAAGTCTAGGAACATAAGCATATGTATCATTGAACAATTTTATTTAAAAAAACAAATATGTAAGAAGTGGTAATTAAAATACTTATCTTTGTTTGTTTGTTGTGTGGACTCCCTCTGAGTCTTTTCTTTCTTGCAGGAGTTGCTGAAGTAGCTTCTTCTACACCTTTCTGTTGTGGAATGAAGAAAGATGGTCAACTCCCTCTGAATATCTACATCCTTGCAGAAACTACTGAAGTGTGCTCCTTTGCTTTCTTGCAGGAACAACTAGAGTGTGCTCCCTCTTGATCTTTGCTTCCTGGATTACCTATCCTTGAACTTACATCCATCTTTAATCACTATGTATGCTTATTAGTATCATAATTGTGTTATCCTTGAGGTCTCATACATAATCACACATTTATTAGTATAATATTAATACTATCAAAACACAATAATCTTAAACATGTATAGTCATGATCATTCACAGATAATAAACATTAGTATTCAAGGTTTCAGGGAAGTCTTCTTTTACTCATGCATATTCTTATTTGATCATAGGACTCTTCTGATTAGTTAAATAATCAATGCATAAACCCGTGATTACTCAAACCTATACCTTCATGATTCTTCTGGTTAGTCATATCATCAATTATGGTAAGAAACATAATATGCATACAGCCATGACTATTCAAACCTATGACTTCATGAATAATCATTATCAACAACACAACAATATAAGATCCTAACACAAGGTAGGATTCTAGCTTGATATAGGAAAAACATACCTGGATTAGCATGCTAGCTAGTTATGTCTAACATACCCGCATAATGTCTTCTGGTTCTCTTCAGTGACTTGTTCTAGTAACCTGCATGTCTCATAGGTTAACCATTGTAGGACCAAGTTATACATACCTCGAAAGTAGATCTTATATGTGATCCATTACAATGGATGAATCTTTGTCTTCATGTCACCATGATCATATGTTCTTGAAGTAGAACATGATTTGTCTTTCTTGGTGTACCTTTTATGTTAGAAAACAACATAAACCTCATACAACATCACAATGCATTAGTACATTCATAAGTGTCGAAACCTTAATCAATGAATATCTTCTATTAAGGTAATACGACAAGTCTAGTAATTACTCAAGATTGTACTGTAATGATATGAAGACAAACATATGATAAACTTAACCACAAAACACACATGTAAGCCATACTTGTCAAGATTGCTTGTAATCTTCTTCTGAAAGGCGTTAGCCTCATCTCCCTCTGAAACAAGAACTTCTTCACTTATGCAGGTGACCAATCCATCTTCTTCTAGGATTAACCCAATCGACTTGATTTCCAAGAACTGGACCTAGAGCTGGATTAGGGTTTGTCAAAGAAACCCCAAAATTTCAAAATTTGAATTTCAAACTTCCGAAAGGATAGAAATATGCGCCTTGATGAGATGATCAAGTTGGTATATTCAGAATTTGAAAACTGCAAAGTTTGACCCCTCGAAATTGCCTTTTAGATTTCCGGATTCACTAGGGAGGACCCTGAATTAGGGTTTGGGTTTCCCGGAGCTTCACCCAACCAAAATATTTGATTCAAATCTCTAAGTTTCTATTTGTCTGAGTAGCTTCCATCCGTGGTCACAGAATTCCAAATTCCAAGTTTTGCAGAAGCCCTAATTTTCCATCTTTCCAATCAAAGTCCCAAACTGGGGTTTGATCAAGCCCGACCTTCTGCCCAACCAAAAAATATGATCTCTGTCTCTAAATTTTTATTTTAATGAGTAGCATCCAGCCTTGGTCTCCGATTACAAAAATTCCAACTTTCTCCGAAGCCCTAAGTTCCGGAATCCATGAATGAAGGTGCTAAAAAATAATTCTGTTTTGACAAAAATATGTACCAGATTGTTTCTGGTGTAACTATGAACATTTCGATTGCCAGGGACTGAAAAATTTTCTTGAGATAGCCCGACCTATTATATTTCCATCCAGATAGGTATGACCTCCATTGGATTCTCTGAGAGAGAGTTATGCCAAGTGTCGCAACGTGACATAATTATGGGATAATACAGGAGAGTGAACTTGTACGGCGTTCCACTTGTCATTGGTTCAACTTCGGCCTCTGAAAAGTTTTCTTGATATAGTACAATCTGTGTACCACCTATCACATTTTACGAACTTTCATTTGGATCTTCCTAGCCTAAGTTATGACCTTTTTCCCAAGGTCACCTGATTTTGACTCAGATCTGGAAGAGCCAGAAACCTTATATTGTACAGATCATAAATCACAAAGTACAACAAATTAGAGGTTTTCCTTTGGACACAAGGTACATGGGTATCTGATCTTCTACTTGTAAAAGTTTCCAATCCGAAAACGTCTCCAAAACGGATTTATAGCGAAAGTGCTACGATGCCGGGTTTTTGCTATATCAAGCCCTAGCATCATAAGTGCAACAAGTGTCATACATGCCATATCATGCCTTCTTTTAGGCTAGCTCTGATACCATGTTAAATTTTCAGAATTTACTTCAATCTGATCTAGGATTTTAACTGAGAGAACAACATATACATCAAATCTACAACATATCAATCATGGACACAATAATGCAAGCACACAAGAGACACAGAGTTTACTTGGGGAAAACCATAAAGGTGAAAAACCCCAATAACTTCCTCAGAGATAGATAGAGCAATGATACAACCAGAATACAAGAGATAGTCTTCTGCTAGCAGCAGAGCCTCCTCCTCGACAACTGTGCCACTCTCTCAAGTGTGAGTGAGAGAGTAGAATGTGTAAAATGAGAGAGACACACTCTCTATTTATACACTAACTTGACTTGACCTTTACTCAACTAGGTCAGCCTCAACTTAAAAACTTAACATAATGCTGACTGGGCTGACCCCCACTAGAGTGGTCTAATAACCCTTTGACCCACATGGCCGACCCCCAATAGGGTGGTCTAATAACCCTTTGACCCACATGACTTATACAGGGCCGACCCTAACAAGGTGGTCTAATAACCCATCAAGTATAAGTTACGACACTTACAATATAAATGACGACACTTCCGTATAGAGGAATAATAACATCCCTATAGGAATACAACCACTTCTGTATAAAGGAATAATAACATCTCTATAGGAATACAATATACATATATGTGAAATACATTCTGAAGTTACATATACATCAACACTATGGGCCCACCTAGATGAAATATTTGGCAAGCATAATGAAGGGATTGGTCCAAACCCTTTCGAGAGCAAGAAAAGTGATGCATTCTCCCTCCTTTATGATCTCATTGATCATGAACCAATATCAAACATATCTCATATTGAAGTTGTCCACAAAGAAGAAGAACTTATAGATTCTACACTCATGCTTTAAATTTCTTCTATTTCGAATTATGTGCCAGCTCACACTTTAGAAATTGCAGAAGGTCTTAGATTCTCTCTTGCACCAAAGTCTGTTGGTTTGCATCATCATCTATTGAATGTTTCATAGGTCAAGTCAGCCATTGAAGGTAATGCATTCGCTCTCCTTGATCACTCACCTCTTATGTACTACAATATGATCATTATTTCATGCTTTCAGAAGGTTATTGAAGATTATGGCCATTGCCATTCGCTTGGGATAATTTCTCATGCACTTACTTGTTTTGATCTCACCTCTAATGGTTCAAAGGAGATCTCAAGAAACCATGATTCAATTTTTGGATCTAAATTTGATTCTAAGCAATCACTACTTGTGATGATTTCTCATGCATATGATGGTTTTGATCTCACCCCTGCTGGTTCAAAGGAGATCTCAAGAAACCATTCTTCAAGTCTTAAATCTGATTTGGATTTCAAGCAATCATGTGATGGTTCTTTTTGGCATAATCTCACCCATGATGGTTCGAAGGAGAAGAAAAAAAACTACCTGCACATTCATAGATTTGATCCTACCTCAGCTGATTCGAATCATAGGTTCAAGGATCATCCTCATACTTTTGGATTTGTTCTCATCGCATTCGATCTGAAGAGAAAGTACATGCACATGCTTTTTGAGCATGATCCACTTCTTCCCAAGAAGAAGAAACCTCCAAACATATGACCAAGCATCACACTTGCTTGAGTTTGGAGCATTTATTTTTGTGTGTTCCTTACAGTCTATTTTGAGGGGGGGTATTTTTCCCATGAGGTTTTCCCCATTTCCTCGGTTTATTGACTGTTATTATTCATTGTATTGGGTGACCTTTGGTCTTAGTTACTAGGGCCCAGGATGGATTAAGGGGGGGTGTTAGGATATTCCTATACTCCATCCTAGTCCTACCAACATTTTCATCCTATTCATTTTCAGTCTTGCATGCATTCATGCATGCAACATGCATTATGCATGCATTGCATGCTTCCTAGTCATCAGGTTGATACCTCCAGCACCTAGTCCCTAGTCTTCCAGCACTCGGGAGCTTATTTCCTCTCAGATTGAGCCCTCCTAGCCAGTGATGCACCCACATCTCACCATTCACTTGAAATAGGAGCCCTTCTTCACCTACCAATCTAGTTGTCTTCAGTTATATGAGTTATCCCCTTGATTTTAGGCTTGACTCACTCTTAACTGACCTTACCACTATGATGGACCTCCAGTGTAACTAGACTACTCATTCTGACTTCAGTTAGCTCCTCATGCGCCCTCCATTGAGCTTCCTTCATCCAGTTAGTTCCAGTTACACCTACCACACTGAGTTAGACTCAGTTTGACTGATGGTTGATAGTTACTTGAGCATTGATGACTCCACTGATGATGAGATAGACTACTAGTTGTGCTCCGATGACACTCTAGTGATATTTTGATCACTCCATGAAGGGCAGTTCGAATTGCCACCTTGGCATTCGAATTCCTCATGCATTGTATTATTTATTTGTCCATTTGTGATTAATGAATTAGTGTGTGTGAAGTATTTTTTCTTCTATCCGAGTTCTACTGTATTATTATTATGTTGCTCATCTTACTACATTGACCACTCTTAATCTTATTGCTAAATTCTTTCTTGTGAGGTATACATCATCTCTTAGATCTGTTGTGAGGATTTTAACATTGTTGTGTATAAAGTTTCCTCGATTCATTTTGGTTTTTCATACACACATCTAGTACCTCTATTTAAATTGTATTGTTAAATCATAAAACATATAAATCTGTGTTCTTGATTTATCATTCACATGATTTATATGCAGGTTATGCATAAATTTCTTTACTTGATTCATATTGTTTCACATTCTGCAATTACATAACAATCATTATCATCATATTAATTTAATTTGCTAAGTTATGTTATTAAGCAACTAATTAATAGCTCCTTAACTAGGCTTATGCATATCATTCTAAGAACATACAGGAGGCATCCATACATCAATGAGGTTGTGACATGGTGTTCGTAGTTATCAGTCTGTGAAATGGTGTTTTGTTGAATTGTTGCTAGTCCTCTACTTTGTGGGTTAATAATTATTTATTTTACTCTATCAACACTATCATTAGAAATTTTCATTATTTGTTCAAGTGAAAGGGGTCCTCTAGTAGGTGATATGATAAGGATATCCATTCTATTTTCCTGCTGAGGTGCAAGTGTACCAATAATTACAGTTGGTTGTGGGACTATTTGTTGTTCAGAGGTAGATGCCTATGACTGGCTACGAGTGACAACCGATGATGTTCTTGCTGGAGGAGGTTTATGGGTATTCTGTTTAGGCATATTTTACTTCAGGCCCTCCTTCTAGTGCGATTTGTTGAGGCCTTGAGTGTGTATGTGTTGGAATGGGTTCCAAAGCTCTCAATAGAGGGAGAAAACCCAACCAGAGGCTTTAGATAATCTTGCGCAAGTATTACCCTATCCTCGAGCTGTTTGGGATGGTGATCTCCCACAGATACAAATGCCTCTGCTCCCACTTATGGTTTTGATCGTAAAAGGATATGTCTTCCAATGAAGGAAAACAAAGTCTGCTTAGTCTGAAACAAATCTACCTAGGAAGGAAAATCTAAGCTAAGTTAGACCTACTCTAAAAGGTTTCTTGTTTAAATGCAAATTAACTTGATGTGAAAATAAATAAGTACATTCATCCACTTAACATAAATGTGAAGACAATCAATTCCTTATTTTCTTAAGTTACAATCATTCAATTAAAATTAACTAAATGCAATGTTAAGTGTTTAAGCTAATTCAAGATTAACCTGTAACCAATATGTCAATTGAAAGATTAACAATTAGATTATAATTTACTATAAATCATTTACAGAAATCGATAAATATTTTAGTTGAAGAAATTCAATTAAAACATAATGCATACACAGATCTAACATCAGGAAAAATCTAGATACCACTTCACGGTTGCCCCCGTGAGGGTGCGTTGAAATAGTCGTAATATAATGGAATCATGATTCAAAGAGTTGGAGGAGCACCAAAGGTGAAACGTCATGACATGATCTCTCGGGTCCTCACCACCTTTCCCCTAAAACTTTGGAATGTCTGAAGGGATCTTGGTAGGGACCAGGGGCCAAGTAGGGTCGTGACACACTGATCATTCGTGAGCTTTGAAAGATCTGGAAGATTCAAGTGTGCAAGGAATGGGAGCTGAGGCTGGAAAGCTTGATTATAAGCCCCCATAAAAGGTTGGTTAAATGAAAACGTATTATAAGTTGGACCAAAAGCTTGACCATGAGGATTAAATTGCTAATAATAAGGACTTGACAGACCGCAAGCTTTCCCATGGCCATAGGGTTGATAACCTCCTCTTGCTTGACCCATTTGAGAGTAAGCAGGTATGTGTGTGTTTTGGGCACCATATTGGGGTGGTAGGTTATACTGGTGGCCAGCACCAATTGTGTTGTAGTAAGGGTTGCCACCATGAGTATGGGGCATGTATGTACTATTCATAGCGGGAACCATGTTGTAATGACCATAATGGTATGGTATGTTCCCACCCCCAGCATTAGGATTAGCTTGAGCGGTCACGTGGTGACCAGAAGCATGAGAAGTATTCCCAACTCCAATATTGGTGTGACTAGTAGTAGGGATGGTGCCGTGATGTCCATGTGGATAGGAGATATTCCCACCCCCTACATTAGCATTACTAGTGGAGGAAGTGGACGCAAAAGTATGCGGTATGTGTCCACCCCCGTTGTTAGGAGGAGCATTAACATCCGTAAAAGTAGTCCTAGGTTGATGAGTAGCGGCACGTATATTAGATAATGGATGGCGAGTCGTGTTTCGAACAACATTCCTATTAGGTTGGGTAATCCTAGGAGGTGGTCTACTTCCAATATTAGCATTGTTAAGAGGAGCTTAACCAGTCCCCATACTATGTGTGTGAGTGGACAATGTAGTGCCCCCAGCAAGGGTAGTGCCCCCTGTGGGTATAGTATGGCTAACACCATGACTAGTGCTAGCGTGAATACCAAACATAGTGGAAGGTTCGACGGTACTATGACTAGGCATACCAAAAGAGAGTGTTGTCGGGTTGATCGTAGGGCCAGTGTCATCATGTAACTCTGGCATCCCGTGTCTATAACTGCGTGGAAACAAAGGAATGAACGTGTCGTCCTATTCTCCATCCTTGGGTAAGGTTAGCATTCCGTAAAGATAATTTCCCGGATTTGAAGGATGAACGGATCTCGTTTAAGTAGATTAGGCCAAATATATCAGGTGGATCACCTCCCCACTCCTCACAAGGAGTATGGGGATCGGAAGTGTGGTCAACTCTACCCGATGGAGTCGAAGGTTTTTCCTTAGTATCAAAATGTGTAGCAGTCATGACGTCTTGGATGTAAGTGTCGTAAGAATCCGAAGACTCAGAGGGAGCCCTCCGGCATCCTCTAGCAACACGAAGTGAAAGCTCGGCTAGCTTTAAACCAGCAAACCGACGGGACCAGCAGAGAGTAGGGATTGTGCCACGATATCTCCGGAGAGAATATATAATCAAAACGTCCCCTAAAGGACAACTATCGATCAAAAACAATAAATTAAAAGCACACACCTAAAGAAACTATAGCCAAGAGCAGACAAACAGAGTGGATAAATGAGCTCCCGACACTAGAGCTGGTATGTCTTTCCTAGGAGAGGCTTGAGACTCCCAAACTATAGCTGTAGGTAACCGAATCAGTTATAGAGACACCCAAGCTTCACTACGTGTACAGGGTCAATTCCACTGCATAAACACAACTGTGTTGTCCAATCCCTATCTGACTCATGACACAAACAGTATAACCACTGCAAGTACCCTGTGTGATACCTAGGTAAGGAAACTATGGTCACCGCAATATAACCAATGCTCAAGGGGACAGTCACAGGTGGGATCTGTCGTATGGGAAGGGTAGCTAAGCCCGAAGCACAAGAGGACAAACCTCTGGTACCCCCAGATACAAACAAATCCTGGAAATATCTCCCACATTCAGCTGGTATCAGAGGGATATCCCTTCAACCAACCTCCCGTGATGTCGTGCTTAACTATGTCTTGAGTAGAACTTCCTGAGAAAATCAATTTATACCATGGATTCCTCCACTCCCTGATCAGACACCTAATGTTTCGTCTAGTAGTCTTGGATTGTTAACTCACAATGATCTATTCCAAGACTCTAAACCTATGCTAATTGGTGTACCATATAAATAAAATCAGTCTAATCAATTTTAAGATTAAGCATTAGTTTTAATGGTTGTGATTACTCAAGGGATATGATCGTGAAACTAGTGATGTGTAAGACTCAATGGTATGCAAAATTGTCAAATCCTAGACTCATCTATCCAATGAAAACAATGCCCCTAATATGCACAATCAAACCAACTATTTCGAAATAAATATGCAATCTTTTATATTTCTTTCAATGCACAATCAGAATCTAAATGAAAGCAGAAAGCACTGAATGCAAGATACAATACATAAAAGTAAAAAAATTTGTATTTTCTCTTCTAAACGAAAGGAAAATGCAAAAACTATGTATATATATTTTTTGTATTTTTCAATTAATGGAAATGAAAAATGCAAGCAAAATCCTACTATCTAGTCACTGATATGCTGAGGAGATCACAAAGACAACCAGGTAGATACCAAACAGTAAGACTCAGCTAAAGAAATGAGCTCAAAAGGAAAAAACCAACAAGGCTCAACCAAGAGAAACGAAGAGTTCTGGTCATAAACAAGGCATGGAACAATCAAGAAACAGGCCAACAAAGACTTAGGATCAACCAAAACCAACCCAGCAACAACCAAAGGTCATAAACCAACAAAATCCGGAGTTATACGCTACTGCTGAAGGAATACCTGCGGGTACCCATGAGCAGTAGAGAAAATAGAGGCGGGTGTACGTGGGAAGAGCTAAGCTATCCCACAGGTGAGGAAAGGTAAAATGGAAAACAGAGAGTCCAATGGCTCAGAAAAACCAATTTTTCTATAGTGTATATCAACGGCAGATAAGTGACACAGAGCTTCGACAAACAACAACTCTAATTATGGACTAATGCTCAAAAAATCCCCAAGATGGATGTTCTCCCCAGCGGAGTCGCCATTTCTGTTTTGGAGAAAACTCACTATGGCTTGCGGTGTACCACAACAGACAGATGACTACCAGAAATCAACTCAATTCTCATAACTATGCTATATAAATGACAATGCTAAGATAAGGAAGAATATAACCAACCTCGATCCAAACGTTTGATGTAGATCCCCGTTGGGGCTTTTCAATCCATGCACTTGAATCTCCAAATTAGTCTTGACAACCAATAAACAACAAGTACATATAATATATAAACGACATCAACATCATCAATAGCAATGGCCCATGATATAACAAGTAAATGCAACCCAATGTAGGATAAACGACATTTACAACATTAATGGACGAAAATATGAGTATTTCTATTAATAAACAAGAAGAAGTACAAAGTGATACGACCTCTTGCTGGCAGCCAATCTGAACCAAGATTTGGATCAATCCACTTGTGCCTCCACCACTTCAATCCTCCATGAATGGAAATCTCAAACTAGATAGGAGTTTCGAAGGTGAACATAAAAGGTTCACAACTACAAGGATCAATTAGTGTAGACCCAAGATAGGGCAAAAATCCACCAGAGTTCTCTTGCTCTTCTTTCTCCTATCGTCCATAAGCCATATGTGCTCAATATATAGTCCTCTCAAAGGTAGGTGAAAGGACACATCGAGGCATTACTTGGGAAGATGGAGAGCCAAAGGTCACCCAATGACCGCTTTTTGGGAGTAAAACATAGTAAACTAGTGACTTTTACCATTTAACTTGATACCCGTGGGCTATAGTGATGCAACTCGCAAGTACTCATGCTCTAGTGATGCAACATGCGGGTAGGAATAAAAATAGGGAAAAATAGTATCTCTGAAGGAAATAAGTGGATTTGAGTCAGTGGAATGGATCCTACAAGCCAAAGAATGTTGATGCTCACAGGGTGGAATATTACGGTGTAACACCACCCCATGGTGGGATATTGAAACTCTGTACATAAAACATCAAGTACAAATGCAGAGAAAACTCGCTATACAATCCGCACAAATGGCGAAAACGACCCCTGGTAAAAACCGACAGTAAAATCCACACAGTAAGCAATTTTCGAAAATGAAAAATGATAAAAGAAAAAAGAAACAAAATCAACATATTTATTAATTTCATCGGGTTACATCTAGGTTGTAAGATTAAGACAAATCGACGGCTGAGATCTAATCTGGGAAATGCGCAAGACAAGTTGCGGGGGTTTAATTTTTCGGAAATATATACAACGTTCCCGCAATCCGCAATCCGCAATTGCAGGTTTCGCGACCACAACTCCAAATAAAAAAAACAAAGTGTCATCAATTCCTATGATGTCAGTTCTCTCTTTGAGGCTCACACGTGTGAGATTTTGGCGTTGCAAAATAGAGATCAATTCATGTATAACCAGAATGGTCAATACTGGAAAAATATAAATAGCAAGAAGGGTCGGTCGATCCTTCGTTTAGCAGATAATTGTGAACAACAATATCCAACAATTTACCTATATCCAGACTGGTGAACACAAGAAGGATCGGACGACCCTTCTGGCAATCTAGAACTAGTATAAAAATAATAATGGGCAGAAGAAGGGTCGGCCGCCCCTTCATTAATGATGGAATTGTGCAAATATTCAACCTACAAAGTATAGGCTTTCAATTCATGTATATCCTAAATGGTGAAGACTGGAAAAATACTAATCACAAGAAGGGTTAGCCAACCCTTCATTTAATCTGGAAAAAATGGCAGAAACGACCCTTGGCAAAAACTCGCAGTAAAATCCACACAGCAGGTAAATTAAGGTCGCCATCTATTCAATGCATGTAAATTCTACTTTTAATACCATAAATATTTTCAAATTATCGGGTGGCCTGCATATACTTTCGTCCAATTTTAAGTCTTAGCTCATTTGATCTCATGGAGGAAGAATATACCTTTGGAAGTGGGAATGTTTCTTGCATGCATTGGATCAAGCTTAAGCCCCTAGATTTTCTTATATATCAAAGATTCAAAATTATTATAACTTTGTTCCATATGTGTCATGTGACTTTGCGATGTAGTTCTCTTACCTGATTCTTTGAAGTTTCCTTTGAGCTAGTTGTTAAGTTATTGCATCAGTTTTGTTGGAGTTGGTCCCAGATAGAATGTGCAGTCAACAAGGTGCTAAAGTCTATTTGAGTCTATCTAAATTAACTTCCCCCCTTGACCTCGACCAAGGGGTCAAGGGGGAAACTGAATCATATAGTACTCAGATCCCCGTGCATTCCATTTTTTATATTATCTATCATTTCCTATCATTGTTGTACCTCTAGCGATAAAGGAGATTCTATGAGCCATACATCTTGCATGATCGATCTGGTACCGTTGATTTTCTTCCATGCTTATCCCCATGGCCTTCCATAGTCTTCAATCTCTCAAACGTTTCCTTCCTCGCACCTTAGATCTGCGTAGTTATTATCAAGTGTCGATATGGCCCCTATCTGTTGATGTATTTGTAACTTCGGAAGATATTCACTTGTATATTGTATTTGTACTTTATTGTATCCCCAATGGAGATGTTATATTCCTCCGATTGGAAGTGTTGTTAGTTGTACTTGCATGTGTCACAAGTTCTATTGTAAGTGTCGTAACTTATACTTGATGGATTATTAGACCACCTTGATGGGGTCAACCCTGTATGAGTCTTATGGGTTAAAGGGTTATTAGAACACCCTAGTGGGGTCGGCCCAGTTAGTATTATGTTAAGTGGTTAAGTTGAGGCCGACCTAGTTGAGTAAAGGTCATGTGAAAGTTAGTGTATAAATAGTGAGTGTGTCTCTCTCATTTTACACATTCTATTATTCACTCACTTTGAATTAGTGAGCGAAGAGGAGGATGCACACAAGTGGAGGAGGAGCATGTTGCTGAAGGTGTCTATCTATTGGATTTGATCATGGTGATCCTTGTATTGATTCTTATTCTATCTCTGAGGAAGTTGCGGGGTTTTTCACCTTCTTGGTTTTCCCCGGTGAAATGTTTTGTGTCTCTTGTCTCTTGTCTCTTATGCTTGATATGTTGTACATGTTGTTCTTCCAGCTAAGATCCTAGATCTATTGAATTAAATGATGAAAAAATAACATGGTATCAGATCTATCCTGAAGGAAGGCATGATATGGCATTTATGAGACTTGTTGCACTTGCTACAAATTGGAAGCTAGAGCTTGATATAGCAAAAATGAGTCATTATGGAACTTTCACTATAAGTCCATTTTGGAGAAGGTTGAGGATATGAAAATTTTACAAGTCGTATATAACATCCCCATGTAGCTTGTTTCCAAAGCACAACATTTGATTCGTTTTACTTTGTGATTTATGATCCGTACAAGTTAGGGTTTCCTCTTCTTCCAGATCTCAGTCATAAACAGGTGACCTAGGAAAAAAGGTCACAACTTGGGATAGGAAGCTCAAATGAAATTCTGTAAAAGGGGACAGTAAGAGCACGTACTATAGTTTCTTAGGTACATTTTTTAGAGGCCAAAGTTGAACTAGTGACATGTGGCAATCCATATAGGTTCGCTATCCTCTTTTATCCCATAAACAGGTCACGTTGCGGTACTTAGCATAATTCTCTCTCAGAGAATCCAATTGAGGTCAGACTTGTGGGGTTGGAAAGATGACCAGTCAGGCTACCACATGACGAATTTTCAAACCATGTGCATTTTCAATTTCAGAGATGCACCATAAACAATCAGAAGCATATTTCTGTCAAAACAAAATTGGATTCTGAGCACCTTCATTCTTGGCTTATCACTACTACGCGAATTTAGGGCTTCGGAGAAAGTTGGAATTTTTGGAATAAAATTCCATGGCTGGATTCTCCTTATCAAAATTGAAATTTAGAGACCAAGGTCAAAATTTTTGGTTGGGAAGAAGGTCAAGCTTGATTAAACCCTAGTTTGGGATTTTGATCGGAAAGATGGAAAATTAGGGCTTCTGCAAAAGTTGGAATTTTTGAAGTCTGTGACCACGGCTGGAAGCTCTTCAGAAAAATTGAAGTTTAGAGCCTTGGATCAAACCTTTTGGTTTGGCAGAAGGGTGGGATTTTTCAAACCCTAGTTCAGGGTCCTGTCGAGTGAATCTAGAAGTTTCAAATCAAATTTTGAGGGGTCAAATTTTGCAGTTTTCAAAATTGAAGTATACTAGCTTGATTAGCTCAGTAAGGCGCATCTTTTCATCCAATCAGAAGTTTGAAATTCAAAATTTGAATTTTTAGGGTTTCTCTAAGAAACCCTAATCCAACTCGAGATCCAGTTTTAGCATATCAAAGTGGATTGGGTTAATCCTAGAAGAGAATGAATTGGACAACTACATAAGTGAAGAAGTTCTAGTTCCATAGGGAGATGAGGCTAAGGCATTACATAAGAATGCTACAAGCAATCTCGACAGGTATGACTTGAGGAAATACAGGGATGTTCATGATTAAGTTTATGATATTATTTGTCTTCATACTATTTAGTTTAGTACAATCTTCATTAATGTTATACTTGTCTTATCATCCTAGTAAAAGTATGAATGCATGTGAATGATAGAATACATTCATTGATTAGGGTTATGACACTTATGATTATACTAATGCACTGTGGTGTTGTATGAGGATGACATTGTCCTCTAACATGAAAGTTTCATCAAGAAAGACAAATCAAGTTCTAGATCAAATGACCATGGTGACATGAAGACAAAGACTCATCCATAGTCATGGATCACATAGAAACTCTACTTACGAGGTATGTATAATTTTGGTTCTACAATGGTTAACTTATGAGTTATGCAGGTTACTAGCACAAGTATTTGAAGAAGAACAAAAAGACATTATATGGGTATGTTAGACATAACTAGCAAGCATGATAATCTAGGTATGCTTTTCCTATATCAAGTTAGAATCCTACCTTATGTTAGGATCTTATACTTTTATATGAATGATTATTCTTGAAGTTAGAAGTTTAAGTAATCAATAGTTTATGGATATTATGTTTCTTACTTTGATTGATGATATGTCTAACGAGAAGACTTTAATGTCCCTCGTTAGGAATTTTATCAAAATGACAATTTTTCACTTTTTGCCCTAGTTAGACCTTTGACTAGTTTTGATCTCTAGGTCCCAAATTTGCCCCAAATGATCCCAAATATTCTGAGAAGGTATATGAATTATATTAGAACATAAATATGTGTTTCAGGGATGCCTTTGGACCTTTAAAATACCTCTGCAAATCCTCTTTCAATTTTGGTCAATGTAGGTAACTTTACTACTGATTTCCCTTTGACTAGTATTGGTCTCTAGGTCTCAAATTGACTCCAAATGCCTTCAAATATTCAAGGAAGGTGTATAAATTATATTAGGACTTGAATATGATGTTCAGGGATGAAATATGGCCACCAAAATACCTCTTCAAACTCTCTTAAGATTCTGGACCAAGTATGCAATTTTACTAGTAATTTGGGGTTCAAATCCCCCTGGGGTAAGTACTGAAAATGGCTTCCCAAATGCCTCCAAACCCACTCAAATTTATGAACAGAGATAGGGAATTTATTGAGGATGTTATTAAGGTCTCATGGGAACCATTAATTTATTATTATATCTGTTCCAACCCTCTCCCATTCAACTGCAAAAATCACCAATTCGACCCTTGGGGAAATGGCACTATTTCTTCTCACAATGCAATTAAACTGAGTAAAAATAATTCAAATGCTCATGTACAGTACATGAAACTTGTAAAATAAATCCATGGAATTCCATTAATCAAAAATTCATCATAGAATCATCCATTCATTCGAAATCATCAGCATTACGTTGATTCACAACAAGGTAGTGGGGAAATGGCACTGTTCTTTCATTAAAATTGAGATTTATACATTTCTACTTGGAATTTCGACCTGAAAATTTTTGGAGATGAATAATAGAGTATTTAATTCATATTATAATAGAAATGGGGAATTATAAGCTCCCCCAAATAGTATAATAGCTCACCAAAAATGCCCTCCCTCAAGGATCAAGAATATGCCATCAAAACTGGAAATGGTTGAAGGAGTGAGATGCAATAGAAGAAACCATGAGCTGCCCTGTAGATTACACCTGCAAATAAATACTCCATTAAATATCCAATTGAAATTTCTGAATGGCCTTTCCAATTACCAACTTGGATGGGAATCTTTCACCCTCGAAATTGGCTAAGGCAAGAAACTAGTCATCCACTAGCTCTCCCTCTTCACAAATGCAATTGAAAATTCTACAAATGATCAAAATATATTCTCATACTTCATTTCTACATTTTATAACCAACATTATCCTTCTAAGGGTCGAAATCCTCTCAATAGATTCAATAGATTTCCATTTAGGAAATATTCCACATTTGCCACTTGTCTCCTAGTTCCAACCTTCCATCTTCTCCCAAATTTGATTTTGAGTCTCTTTGGCTTCTCCAACTCCCAAATTCACCTTCCTTGAGCCTATTTTTGGGTCTGACATGTCATAGTGGTCATATTTCATAGGTCAGGTCTGCAATTTGTCATAGTTGTCATAGATGCTCCATCATTGGTGTCATAGGGGCTAGGGAATCTAGCCCAAGTGTCCACAAACTTCCACTTTGACTCTTTATCTTCCATGGAGGTTACCAATCCTTCCCAATTAGACCTAATATTCTCAATGAAACGTGTTATGACTTACCAACTCACCCAAGAGTGTTCACATTCCCATTAATTCGAATTTGCAAAAGAGAGATACCATGTGTTATGAAAAATCAAGCTAGTGTGGGTCCCACATCCTCCATATGTCTCTAAAACCATTTGTCACCTAGGATTTCTCTTGAATTTATTTATTCACTGTATATATTAAATACTTGATCCCTTCTAATGTCTAAACATCATTTATTATCCCCCTTATTCCAAATCCCAAAGCTTCCACCCCAAACCTAGGAAACTAGTAATTTTCCTCCTTGGCAATTATTTGACCCTTAACATCAATTTTACAAACTCTAATGAATATGGATAATGTGATTAGGCCATTGTGACCCAATTCAAAATTTGGGACATGACAAATCCTCCCTTCCCAATATTGCTTTTCCTCAAGCAATTTCAAACATGGGTGTTGAAGAACCTGCTTTTTGTATAATTCTTTGAAGTTGCCATTGAATTTCCAAACCTTGAGTCTTTGAGTTTCCATGAAGATTTTAGAGAGGAACCACCATGCTTGTTGCTGCACTAATCTGATAAAAATCACTTTATTAAGTGGGAAATCCATCTCCCATACTTCTTGTTTCCCCAAAAAATTGAAACCAATGAGATAAAAATTATTCCAGAGTCCCATTGCTTGTATTGCACCCCAACAATGAAGAGTGATCTCCAACCCATACCATCAGATATGATGATTCCTGGATCCCATTTTCTTGTATGCATTCTTCCAAACATCATGAGTACAAAATATATATCATAAAAGTACATAACTACATAATTAAAATGTACATCAAGGAGGTGCTTCATCAAAGAATCATGAAAGTGCTTGTACCTCCAAGCAAGTAGACCACGATTTTCCAAGTGCATACAAGCTTCAAGTGGCCAATCAAATCTGCTCCAATGACATAGGTGAGGATCCCATGTCCTATAATTTTTCTCCAAAAGGATGTTATATGCATCAAAATATTCAACCATGTATTCTTTCATCCAAGAAGTGAATGAAGAATCTCCACTAAAATCTGAACCAAATAATGAGCAGAAAAAACAAGGAGACTTCAAATGACTCAAAGAAGTCTCACCCATACATCCATGAATGTGAGAATCATAAATATGTAACAAAGTATGTGGCTTACAAAAAAACTGTTCTCCCATCATAAATCTATTCACCCAAGTGTTGGATGAAGTTCCTCTAACATCAAATGAACCCGGTGTTGAGCAAGAAAAACTATGAGTCTTCAAGTGACTCAAATCCATATCATAGGTGCATCCATGTAGATGTGAATCATCATAAAGTGACAAATTATGCTGCTGCAAATGTGAATAATAATGTGCTCCAACCATGTTATCATAAAAGTTAAATTTAGGAGTACCATACTCCTCATGTGGTACCAACAAAAAGAACCCTTTCACCCATACTTCATTGAGACTAATGTTGCAAAACATGGAATTGTAGGATGTAGGAGAATGAACTAAATCACCCAAATGATAAAAAAGTGCAGAAGTTTCATCATGGGAAGGATCCATAGGGATATTATCATGCATCTCCTTCAAAAGTGTGAAATCTTTGTCATAGTTTGGTTCCAATGTAGAGGAATCATGCTCTTCTTTAAAAATTGCATAACCTTCATCAAGAGACAATTCAAGTTCCTCTTCCACCACATCAAGTGTTTGGATCTCTTCAAGTTCATCTTCAAACACATCAAGAACATTCAAATTTCGACATTTCTCATGATCCACCATGTCATGAGAATCCTCCAAACAATCTACCATTTGACAATCTGAAACATAGGAGGAAAAACAAGTATCTTGCAACTTTTCAAGAAGTTGCTCATTTTGAATTATGAGCTTATGATTATCCTCATTATTCTTCAAGTATGCATCATGTAACAATTCATTAAGCTCAAACAAATGGTTTCTATCAAAAATCAAAGACATGAAATTACCTTTGATGTGGCACATTGCTCTTTGAAGCTTTTCCATGTCTTCAAGGAAGGATGTTTCCTCCAATGAAGTATCTCTCCAACAAGAATTTGACACCAATGCTTGAGTGTCATGGAGAATGTTGAGGGACTCTTGGATATTCTTTTCATTCATATTTAAGGACCCTTCAAGAAAATAAGGCTCTTGCAAATGAACCTCCTCATCTTCTTCATTTTTTCTTGGACCAACTTCATGAAGCTCAAGTGGTGATGGAGAAGTTGATCTTGGTCCTTCTTCAACTGCTACAAGGTCTTCATTATCATGCTTAATGAAACTTGTACTTGTAGAAACACTTTCAAAAGTGATCTCTATGTCACCAACATAGAGGTGTGAGCACTCATCAGTAGGTACTCCTTCATAGTTTAAGCATCCATCAGTAGATGTTCTTTGGTTCATGTCTAAGCTAGAAGGTGTCTCGAAATGATCTTCCATATTTTCAATAGAATCTTCTTCATGCTCTTGTGATGTCTCTTCCTTTTGCTCCTTAAAGCAAGCTGATGCATTTTTCCCCTTGTTTTCCTTAGGATCAGTATTTTTGGAATCTCTTCTTGAATAAATCTCAAAAGCTCTCCTCAAGGACGACATCATTTCATGCACACATATATGATACTCGCTCCAAGGGTTTTTACAAGAAGGGCATAAACTTTTCTTCACTAACTCCACATATTCATTTTTGGGCCTATTTTCGAAAACATGTTCAACATAGTACTCAAAAGACATGGCATTTTGTGTATTTTTGCTCGAAACAATATATTCTTGATATTTTTATATTGTTGGGGTAAGGTTTTATATTTTTCTCTCCATCTTTGGAACTCGCTCATAGAATTATCGTTGGTTTGCGTGACACACTCATATTCATCAGATCCAAAGTCATAAGAATAATATTCATTTATCCTAAAATTGTAAGAAGTGTTGCATGATGGCACCTCTTCCTTGTACCATTCACATTCTGCGTCATATTGCTCATAAGCATCTGCATATTCCTCATAAGAATTGTACTCATAGGATTCATCATAATAGTAAGACATGGCTGCCAATTATTCTTGAATGTATGTACCTAATCCACAGGTGCAAGGACCATGCTCTGATACCACTGTAATGTCCCTTGTTAGGAATTTTATCAAAATGACAATTTTTCACTTTTTTCCCTAGTTAGACCTTTGACTAGTTTTGATCTCTAGGTCCCAAATTTGCCCCAAATGATCCCAAATATTCTGAGAAGGTATATTAATTATATTAGAACATAAATATGTATTTTAGTGGTTCCTTTGGACCTTTAAAATACCTCTTCAAATACTCTTTCAATTCTGGTCAATGTAGGTAACTTTACTAGTGATTTCCCTTTGACTAGTATTGGTCTCTAGGTCTCAAATTGACTCCAAATGCCTTCAAATATTCAAGGAATGTGTATGAATGATATTAGGACTTGAATATGATATTCAGGGATGACATATGGCCACCAAAATACCTCTGCAAACTCTCTTAAGATTCTGGACCAAGTATGCAATTTTACTAGTAATTTGGGGTTCAAATCCCCCTGGGGTAAGTACTGAAAATGGCTTCCCAAATGCCTCCAAACCCACTCAAATTTATGAACAGAGGTAGGTAATGTTTTAAGTATTTTATTATGGTATCATGTGCACCATTAATTTATTATTATATCTTCTCCAACCCTCTCCCATTCAACTACAAAAATCACCAATTTGACCCTTGGGGAAATGGCACTATTTCTTCTCCCAATGCAATTAAATTGAGTAAAAATACTTCAAATGCTCAAGTACAGTACATGAAACTTGTAAAATACATCCATGGCAGTCCATTAATCAAAAATTCATCAGAGAATCATCCATTCATTCGAAATCATCAACATTACGTTAATTCACAACAAGGTAGTGGGGAAATGGCATTGTTCTTTCATTAAAATTGAGATTTATACATTTCTACTTGGAATTTCGAACTGAAAATTTTTGGAGATGAAGAAAAGAGTATTTAATTCATATTAGAACAGAAATGGGTCATTAGAAGATCCCCCAAAGAGTACAATATCTCACCAAAAACGCCCTCCCTCAAGGATCAAGAATATGCCATCAAAACTGGAAATGGTTGAAGGAGTGAGCTGCAATAGAAGAAACCATGAGATTCCCTATAGCTTACACCTAAAAATAAAGACTCTATTAAAGCTCCAAATGAAAGTTCTGAATGGCCTTTCCAATTACCAACTTGGATGGGAATCTTTCACCCTCGAAATTGGCTAAGGCAAGAAACTAGTCATCCACTAGCTCTCGCTCTTCACAAATGCAATTGCAAATTCTACAAATGATAAAAAGCTATTCTCATACTTAATTTCTACATTTTATAACCAACATTAGCCTTCTAAGGGTCGAAATCCTCTCAATAGATTCAATATATTTTCATTTAGGAAATATTCCACATTTGCCACTTGTCTCCTAGTTCCAACCTTCCATCTTCTCTCAAATTCAATTTTGAGTCTCTTTGGCTTCTCCAACTCCCAAATTCACCTTCCTTGATCCTATATTTGGGGCTGACATGTCATAGTGGTTAGATGTCAAAGGTCAAGTCTGCAATTTGTCATAGTTGTCATAGATGTTCCATCATTGGTGTCATAGGGGCTAGGGAATCTAGCCCAAGTGTCCACAAACTTCCACTTTGACTCTTTATCTTCCATGGAGGTTACCAATCCTTCCCAATTCGACCTAAGATGCTCAATGAAATTTGTTATGACTTACCAAATCACCCAAGAGTGTTCACATTCCCATTAATTCGAATTTGCAAAAGAGAGATACCATGTATTATGAAAAATCAAGCTAGTGTGGGTCCCACATCCTCCATATGTCTCCAAAACCATTTGTCACCTAGGATTTATCTTGAATTTATTTATTCAATCTATTTATTAAATAATTGAACCCTTCTAATGTCTAAACATCATTTATTATCCCCCTTAATCCAAATCCCAAAGCTTCCACCCCAAACCTAGGAAACTAGTAATTTTCCTCCTTGGCAATTATTTGACCCTTAACATCAATTTTACAAACTCTAATGAATATGGCTAATGTGATTAGGCCATTGTGACCCAATTCCAAATTTGGGACATGACAAAGAATCCTATGGTTAAATAATAATTTGCATGAGTAATAGAGGTCCTCCCTGAAACCTTGAATACTAATGCTTGTGATAAATTACATGTGTGTGAAATGATTATGACCATACATGTTAAGATTATAATGTTTTAATAGTATTGAGATTATACTAATGTATGTATGGTTATGTATGAGATCTTGAGGATAACACAATCATGACACTAGTGCACACTTAATCATGCATAGTGATCCAGGATGGATATAAGTTCAAAGACATGTAATCCAGGAAGCAAAGATCAAGATTGAGCACACTCCAAAAGTTCCTGCAAGGAAGCAAAGATAAAGAGGGAGTCCACCCAACAACCAAACAATGATAAGTATTTGAATTTTCATTTATTATTTGTACGATTACTTAAATGATGCTATTCATTCATGTACATACTTATATTCCTAGATTTAGGATGTATATTATGCATATTAGAAAAGTTGCATTAATGAACAAGATACTACTAATATGCAAGTAATGGGTAAGTGGCCTATGGTTCTATACATCATTCCATTGCTACTTATCTAGAATGAAACCTCTCTTCTAACATGTTGGGAGTTGTGCACACTCTTAAAAAATGTTCTGGTAGAGATGGAAGGCATCTAGAAAGTTACTGTGTGAATACGGGATATGGATAAATGTTGTATTGAAGCATTGGCTAAGATAATTGCATGACATATGTATTTATGCATAAGAATTTGTTCTGAAAAACTATGAGATGTTTCTAACCATGCAATTGAATTTGACTTGTAGGAAAGATCATGTACAATCACCAACAAAAGAAGGACTACAACATTTGTTCCAGCAAATGAAATTCAAAGAAAACTATCAATTGAATATATTGAAGAATCTGAAGTTCCTAGGATTCGAGATGCAGTAATGGCAGAATGCCATGATCAAGGAATATCAGTCGATCATGAAGAATGATGTTTGGGATGTGGTCCGAAGACCAGAAGGGAAGTCTGTTGTGACTTCCAAGTGGATCTATAAGGTCAAGCATGCTGCAGATGGTAGCATAGAGAAATACAAGGCAAGGTTTGTAGCTCATGGCTTCACCCAGAAAGAGGGAATAGATTATGAAGAAAATTTTTCCCCTGTAGCCAGATACACTTCCATCAGAACCATACTTGCTCTGGCTGCAGTGATGAAGTGGAAGATACACCAGATGGATGTCAAGACATCTTTCTTGAATGGTATAGTCGAAACGGAAGTGTATGTGGAGTAGCCACTTGGTTTTGAGACACATGACAGGGAGTCATATGTGTGCAGATTGAAGAAAGCCTTGTATGGCTTGAAGCAAGCTCCTAGGACTCGGTATGGTAGGATGGAAAGCTTTCTATCCAGTTTGGGATTTACCAAGAGTAAAGCGGATTCCAACCTTTACTACAAGGTTGAGGAAGGAAATTCTGTGATACTACAACTGTATGTGGATGACCTGTTTGTTATAGGTGAGGATAGATTAATTGTCGACACAAAGAGGAAGCTTGCTTCCGAGCTCGAGATGAAGGACTTGGGGATGTTGCACTACTTTCTAGGTATGGAGGCGTGGTAGAGTGCAGATGGGATCTTCCTTGGACAAGGGAAGTATGCACTAGAGATCCTGAAGCGGTTTAGGATGATGGACTACAAGGCCATGGCCACACCTATGGCATCGAACCTGAAGCTTCTATGTGATGCTTCATCTGAGCCAGTTGATGTCACTGTGTATCGTCAGATGATTGGGTCCTTGATGTACTTGACGAACACGAGACTAGATATTTGCTTTGTGGTGAACACATTGAGCCAGTTCTTGACGGATCTTAGAGGTGTTCACCTGGTTGCTATAAAGGATATTCTGAGGTACCTGAAGGGTACAATTGATTATGGGCTCAAGTATGATGTGAATCAAAAGTTTAACCTAGAGGGTTATGTTGATTCAGATTGGGTAGGTAGTGTTGCAGATAGGAAGAGCACTTCGAGGTGCTAGTTTAGTATGGGATCTAGTGTGATCTCTTGGTTTAGTAGGAAGCAGTCCTGCGTAGCACTGAGTTCAACCAAAGCAAAGTATGTCACATCTTGTTCGGCTAGTTGTGAGGCAGTATGGCTAAGGAAGCTACTGTTTGAGTTATTTGAACTTCTGTTGGATGCTACTGGTATCTATTGTGACAACTGGAGTTGTGTGAAGCTGTCTGAGAACCCGGTGTTCCACGATAGGTCGAAGCACATCGAGATCAAATATCACTATATCGGGGATATGGTGCAGAGAAGAGCAGTGAAGCTCTTGTATGTTGCGATGGATGAGCAGGTTGCACATGTGTTGATGAAACCACTAGCCAGAGAGAAGTTTGAGTACTTCAGAGAGAGGCTTGGTGTTATTCAGATAGAAGATACTTCAAGGAAGAAGTGATGGGAAACATTTGTAGGAGCCATTCCAAGCATGGTGAGAGGAGGATCCTTCCCATAGCTGTGGATGTAAGCGCTATGTGATGAGCATTAGGACGATGCTCTAGATGATATGCATCAGGACGATGCAGTGATGATGATCAGGATGATCATGTGTGATGAGTATCAGGACAATGCTCTAGATGATATGCATCAGGATGATGCAGTGATGATGATCAGGATGATCATGTGATGATGATGTACATCAGGATGATGTATGGTATGATGATGATCAGGTTGATCATTAGCATCAAGATGATGCTCCAAGAGAGGATTATCAGGTGGATCATGAGTTTTAGGATGATACTCAGAGGTCGAGGATATGTGGCAGGTTGTGCAGGTAGCATGTAAAAGATCCTGGGAGATATGATAGGTTGAGCTATGTGCTCGTAATTAGTCCTGGGATGCTCTTTAGAGGTTTTTCTAGGGAGGCATGTAATCACTCCTAGAGATCCGATAGGTTGAGATGTGTGCTCGTAATAAGTACTAGGATGCTCTTTAGATATCTTTCCGGTCATGCTTAGGCATGTAAATTGTTCCTGGGATATTATTTTAAGGTTTTTCCTAATCACATGTAATCAGTCCTGGAGATCCGATAGGTTGAGTTGTGTGCTCGTAATAAGTCCTGGGATGCTCTTTAGAGATCTTTCCAGTCGTGATGAGGCACGTAAACTGATCCTGGGATACTCTTTAAAGGTTTTGTGAAGGGATGCATATAAGCCTTGGGAGATCTTTCCAGACGTGTTTAGGAACGTAAACTGTTCCTGGGATACTCTTGTCAGGCATTTCATATGCACGTAATGAGTCCTGAGAGACCACCTCTATCAGACCACTCGCAATGATGATGAAGACCTACAGGTGGTGGGCCTACATCCAGCATGAAAAAGGGTTGGCTCTGTAGAACTTCCTATGGCAAGCAGAATTCAGAGATATCCCAGTGATCAAGATGATGAGTACAACAACAGTGATGATGATGATGCTCCATGATCAAGTGTTGATGATCCAGCTCCAAAATTGAAGACTTGTATCGATATGTATTGATGACTTGGGTCAAGAGAATACCTTCCTATTTAAGAGGGAGTGTTGATGTATTTGTAACTTTGGAAGATATTCGCTTGTATATTGTATTTGTACTTTATTGTATTCCCAATGGAGATCTATTATTCCTCCAATTGGAAGTGTCGTCAGTTGTACTTGCATGTGTCACAAATTCTATTGTAAGTGTCGTAACTTATACTTGATGGGTTATTAGACCACCTTGATGCAGTCAGCCCTGTATGAGTCTTGTGGATTAAAGGGTTATTAGACCAACCTAGTGGGGTCGGTCAAGTTAGTATTTTGTTAAGTGGTTATGTTGAGGCCAACCTAGTTGAGTAAATGTCAAGTGAAAGTTAGTGTATAAATAGAGAGTGTGTCTCTCTCATTTTACACATTCTATTATTCACTCACTTCGACTTAGTGAGAGAAGAGGAGGATTCCCAAAAGTGGAGGAGGAGCATGCTGCTGAAGGTGTCTATCTCTTGGGTTTGATCATGGTGATCCTTGTATTGATGCTTATTCTATCTCTGAGGAAGTTGCGGGGTTTTTCACCTTCTTGGTTTTCCCTGGTGAAATGTTTTGTGTCTCTTGTCTCTTATGCTTGATATGATGTACATGTTGTTCTTTCAGTTAAGATCCTATATCTATTGAATTAAATGATTAAAAAATAGCACTGTTTGCATCCTTACCATCCAAATGTGTAGCCTTTACCGAGGTTCACGAATTTGGAACATACCGATACTCCATGCATGTTCAATCTGCGAACTAAATCTCTGCCACTGATGCCTTTCCCCTCCAGATCTGCACCATTGAAACATGCGGTCCCTACCAAAACTTCACAAATCTGAAAATTCCATTTCCCCGCGCATTTCAAATCACCGAAGTACCTGTCGTCCATAGATCTTTCCTTCCTCCCGTCGATCTAATTTCCAACTTTCTCGTGGGCTAGCAACACTCTGCCCACACTTAAACTGTCCTATCTCAGTTTAGGGAACAATGCTTGTGGTCATCGATCTCCGTCAAGCTTCTGTAACCATTGATCTTTGTCAAGCTTCTGGCAGTCTAGAACTAGTATGAAAATAATAGTGCGCAGAAGAAGGGTCGGCCACCCCTTCATTTATGAGGGAATTGTGCAAATATTCAACCTATGAAGTATAGGCTGTCAATTCATGTATTTCCGGAATGGTGAAGACTACAAAAAAACTAAGCACAAGAAGGGTTGGCCGACCCTTCATTTAAGATGGAAAAAGTGGTGAAAATGACCTTTGGTAAAAAATCACAGTAAAATCCACACATCAGGTAATTTTCGAAGATGAAAAATAATAAAAGGAAACATAAACAAAATCAACATATTTATTAATTCTGTCAGGTAAAATATGTGCCGTAAGACTAAGACAAATTGACGGCTGAGATCTAATTTGTGAAATGCGGAAGACGAGTTTTGGGGGTTTATTTTTTTTTAAATATATACAATGTTCCCGCAATCCGCAATTGCGGGTTGCAGGACTACAACTCGAAATAAAAACAAACCTGCATTTCCGCAATCTGCATTGTAGGTTGTGGGTTGCAGAAACGCATGTCGCAAATCCATTATTCAAATACTTCCCACAATCCTCAATCATGTATAACTAGATAGCCACTTCAACAAGCTATAGCATGATATGATGGTTCATGCATTTTTCTCAAACCATGAATTATGGCGGGCATTCTCTCATAGTAGTTTTGACTACATTTTCCATACTCTGTTAATTTCCAAAGTTTCACAAACTTGTCATACTTTTCTAGAATGATGTCAGACAGCACCAGAACACCATCAAGTGTCTTTCCAGCTGCATCACACATTCCATGTAATCATAGATGCCATGTCATCACTTCCTATCGTGTGAGATGTTGACCTGCCAAAATAGAGATCAATTCATTTATAACCAGAATGGTCAAGACTGGAAAAATATAAATCATAAGAAGGGTTGGCCAACCCTTCGTTTAGTAGATAATTGTGAACACCAATATCCAGCAATTCACCTGTATCCAGACTGGTGAACAAAAGAAGGATCAGACGACCCTTCTAGCAGTCTAGAACTAGTATGAAAATAATATTGGGCAGAAGAAGGGTCGGATGCCCCTACATTTATGAGGGAATTGTGCAAATATTCAACCTATAAAGTATAGGATGTCAATTCATGTAGTGAAGACTGGAAAACTACTAAGCACAAGCAGGGTCGGTCGACCCTTCATTTAAAAGAGAAATGAATTTTTTTTAACCTACAAAGGTTGGGACAACAATTCCCTACTACCAAATTCCACAGAATATGGTAGGGATCGGGACATTACCTATGTTATAACATGTAAACAATATTTATCCTGTCTTTCAAGTGCCGACAAGATGGATCGACCGCCCCTTCTCTTAGTAGATAATTGTGAACGCCAATAAATGACAATTCACTTGTATCCACAATGGTAAACCCAAGAAGGATCGAACCACCCTTCCTGCAATCTAGAACAATTATGAAAATAATATTGGGCAGAAGAAGGGTTGGCTACACCTTCATTCATTTATCTCGAGCCTCATTCAAAAATGGTGTGTTGGTTAATGATATTCAACTTCAAATGAAAACAAACCAAATTTTCCGCAATCTGCATTGCGGGTTGTGGGTTGTGAAAATGCATGTCGCAAATCCATTATTCAAATAGTTCCTACAATCCATATTGCAGGTTTCCAAAACGAAGAACGCAAACATTTACAATACTCTTCCTGCAATCCGCAATTGCGGGTTGCAGGTTGCGGGCATCAAATCCCCCATTATTGGAAAACCAGAATGATCAATCATGGAAAAATACTAAGGCTAGGTCGTCATTTCATGTATAACCAGAATGGTCAATAATGGAAAAATCCTAAGCACAAGAAGAGTCGGTTGACCCTTCGTTTAGTAGATAATTGAGAACACTGATATCCAGCAATTCACTTGTATCCAGAATGGTGAGCACAACAAGTATCGGGTGACCCTTCCTGCAATCTAGAACAAGAATGGAAATAATACTGGGCAAACCACATGAATTGGGAGGACCATCGAAGGAGAGAACTGGAGACACTCTATACTTGGAGACTTGTAATGTTTTACAATCTTTAAAGATCTCCAGTTCGTTTCTATTTTACTTTCTTTTGTTATATGAATCAAATTTCCTTGATTCATTTTGGTTTTTCATACATACATCTACTAACTCTATTTTGTATTGTTAAATCATAAAAATATACATCTACTAACTCTTTTTAATCCTTTGACTAAAATAACACAAGAATCTTTACTCTTGAAAATATGCATCAACTCTGTTCGGTAATATTATTTCAGAATTGAAGGGCTCATACAAAACGAGTATATCTTCACGATTTCCAACCCTTACTAGATTTTCCAAAAAAAATCTAATCGTTTCAATAAAATAACACTAGAATCTTTAGTCTTGAAAATATGCATCAACTCTACTCGGCCATATTTATTCAAAATTGAAGGGCCTAATACAAAACGAATATCTCTTCACATGTTCCAACACTTACTACATTTCCAAAAATTGTCTTTTATACATTGTAAAACCTCTCAAGGTAAAACGCTAACTGCTTCATAACTAAAAATAGAAAATTATAAACTAACTATTACATTCCATTTCGGTCAAAATTTATACAATTTCCAAAATTTCTGAGAATATAAAATTTGATGTCTTTCTATTGGTTGTAGCTACTGACCGGGCTTCTTTCTTGAACAGTAGTCTTCCAGTGTGCAAGGTGTACTTCATTTTCTCATATCTCTCCACTGTCTTCCATTGCTCTATAGAAGGTACCTCATAACTAGTCATCTCCTTGACCAGAACTTTCATCTCTATCTGCTCTGCAATGGAAGTTGGAGGAATCGTTTCAGCTATCATGGCCAGTTGGTTTAGAATTTCAAAGTCAAGGGAGAGTTTCTTTAGTATAATTTTCCCTGTTAGAACATGAGTCAAACCTTGAAATTGCTCATGGTTCCTCCCAATGTTATATAGTAAATCCTTATAATTGTCCTGGGAAATTAATTCATTATTTTCATCCCAAAAAGAAGGCAGTCCCTTTCGTATTACCTTTTCGAATCCCTTTTTGAACGCTTCAACCTGTTCCTTCATCTGTTCTGCACTAGCCTGAACATTCTCAATGTGAGAATGTTTTCCAAGGAATCTCCTAGCCCAAGTTATGACCGTTACCCTGTTTTCGATAGCCATTGCTTCCAGATCACCATCTGTTATAGTATTTAAGAAACCTATGGTACCCTAGGCTGTATCATTTGGTATCTTATCTAAAAATTCTCTCATTTCTTTACAACTTTGTAAGCTATCATTTTCGATGTCTTCCTTTGTCTTCATAAAATCTAAATAAGGTCTCAATTTTTCATCCTCATCGATTATTAAATCCCAAATCAAACGCTTTGCACCTGATATGAACTGTTACACCAAAACCCCGAGGTGTTAGTGAAGGTCGCCCACTAGGATCTTAACATCCCACCACGCTCTGGAGTCCAGAATCTGGGATGGATTTGCACCCGTATGGTGGTGTCCCCTTTGAGGCATACGAGCCTCAAACGAACACTGCAATGCCGACATTTCCACCCGCTCTATGACTTGAACTTGGGTGGAGGCTCTAATACCAAAGGATACGAACCGTTACACCAAAACCCCGAGGTGTTACTGAAGGCCGCCCACTAGGATCTTAACAACACCTTGCAATGCTATTTGTCCTATCACTTGGCCTATCATCCCCTAATTTTTGCCTACCAAATCTTTATTGTTTTTTGTCAACTCTTTTATTTCATTTTCCTTTTTCTGATTTTCCTCTTCTAGTCTTTGTTTTTCGTCTTTTAGTTCTATGATCTCCACCTCTTTCAAGCTAACTTGGGACATAACTTGAACTATATAATCTGTGCTTGCCTCTTTGTTTTCTTGATCTGTTCCTTGCTTTGCTAGTGCTGTATTTGCCAATTTGGCCTTTAGATCTTCAATTTCAGTCTGAAGACTCGATCTATCTTTCTCCCAACTTTCCTCTTTTTCCTCAAGCTTGAGCAATTTAGCAAGACAATCATCCATTTCTCGAGATAAATTTTATTTTTCTTGTTCTAACATAGTTAATTCAAAGGATTGAATTATCCAAGTTGTTGGAATTCTAACCTTTTGCTGAAGTAATTGGATATTCTTTTCTTTCTCAGCTAAAAGCTTTTTAATTGCCTCCCCTCTATTTGTTTCATCATTGCGCTTCACCAGTTCATCTTGTGATCTTTTTATTTGCAGCTGATGAGCTTTGTTCTCTGTTTTCTCTTGCTTCAACTGGATTTGAATCATGTTCACTGTTTTCTATAGTTTTTACACTGTTAAAGTAGCTTTCATCATATCAGCATAAATCGCCTCTCCAGTCTGTCTGTGTAGGTGAATTTTATCAAGGACTATTATCTTCTGCAAATTCAATTTCATTTCTGTGACCTTATCATCAGACGATACAACCAAATTCAAAGTATTTTTGTCTAGATCTCTGCTAGTCATCAGAGTAATTTCTGAATCAACAACATTCCTAACTTCTGGAAACAAATTATGCATTTCTTTTGCTGTTTTTTGTCTGTCTTTGCTATATTTTACACATATTGCATCTCTTGAATGAAATTTGCTAGAATCACCTGCAGCTCTTGCCTCGTCAAATTTGTATTCCTGTACTTGAATTCCTGGCCCTTGGTATTTTTCGTTCTTCATTCCCTTTTCTTTGTCAGATACAACTACTTCATCTTGCTGGCTTGATTTTAATCTTTTGGCTTCTCTTTCTTCCTCCACCTACATATCAGTACTTTCATAAAAACTTCTTTTACTTGTTGCTTCAACCTTTCCTGGGTAGGTACCATCTCAGGTACCAACTCAGCTGAAAATTTATCCAAGGTAGAAGGATTAGCGTGTGAACTCCCCGAAAATTTTGTGTATGATTCATATTGTAGTAAATTTGCCATCTTCACCAATCCTTTAACCTCTTGGTGATCAAAGGCTTCATTTTTGTTCTCTTTCCTTCAGTTAGAAATAACATGACAAGGATCATAATTAATAGTTGTCACTTTCCTAAAACTCAGTGCTTCTAAAGGGAGAGCATTCTTGTTCTTGATGATAAAAGGACCAATTTTTAAAGGGAACTTTATATCTGTAGCTTTCTTGAAATGTAGAAAATGATCATTTTCTACTGTCGATTTTTGTCTGATAAACTCCAAAGCAAAAAATCTCGGAGTCAAAAAGGCTGGTAGAATATAGGGCTCCCTAACAAATCCATAAAGTCTAATTACTGTATCTTGCTTCCCTAAAAAACAGTCTCCAATTGCTTTTTTTGGGCTTAATTGCATTAGGGTCTTCATCTCTGATAATACTCTAGGAAAATTTTCTCCAAACATCAATCTATATACTTCTGATTAAATAAAATTCATAAAATTAAACATACTGTCTTCCACTATTTCTGAAAACACAGATTGTGGGAAATGTAAATCTTTTTGACTGCTAAACAAGAGCATTTTCAACAGGTGTGTCTGGAATCTGAAATGTCTCGAAGTGTGGAAATTCACTAACTGAGAGTGGATGTTCCAAGACAAGAATTCATCAAATTTAAGGTAGGTTACTTGACTGTAATCCATTTCTGGTTTCGCAACACTTAACCTAAAAAACAAACTTAACTGGACCTTTGTGACCATGGAATCATCATCAAACCCTAAAAACTGTGAAATGAGTGACAAAACTAACTATGAATTTTCATCAAAGAAATTAATGTCAAGTGGATAGGGGGTGTTATCAATGGCAAGGCCAGGTTTTAGACAACTGGTCATGAAGATTTGTTTGGTCTCAGGGGATGACTCTTTGTACTCGCTAACTAGGGCTTCTTTGGCAAAATCTTCCTGGTGGTGGGAGGAAAATAGGGGTACTACTAGAGCTTTCCTAAATGTAGATGCATTTACAAGGCAAAGAATTTTCTTTCATGATGAATTCATAACGACTCTTTGACTTTGAGAATAATTTACTGCACACCATGAAATGAATTCTGGAAACCATGAAGGTTGTTCGGGACAAAAATAGATAAAACGAGACTTATAAACATTGTGCACATCCAAATTTTGTTTATATAAACCCTCCAACTTGCTTTTGATTTCTGAAACTAAGAATTTAACCATTATGGGATCACGATTGTCACTATCTTTGTCCACTAGGGTTTCTCCTATCCTCATAGTTTCAATGTTTGGATAGACGGTTTCACTACTTCCTTCCATTATGTAAACAATTCTAGTTACTTTCACAAGTTAAGAGGAACTACCTGGCACAGATATGTTCCAATCCTCCGTTGTTCGCAACACAAAAGTCAATTTTTGATGTGCCCTTCTCTTTTATACACCACCGAAGGTGGTTTCACAATGCGGGATGGTGGTTTTCCTTACCTCTTTCTCTAATTGCATAATGATGTGGAGACGACACACGTACTGTTGAATATTGTAACTTCTAAGAATATTATATTTGTATATTATTTATTCCAGAGATGTTCCATACCTCCGATGTGATTATACTATGAATCCGGAGATGTTTATTCCTCCGAGAAGTTGTGGTAACTAGGGTTATTAGACCCACCATGTGGGGTTCGGCCCAGTTAGTTATAATAGGGTATTTAACCTAATGGTTAAATACGATCCTACATGTACTTGTGTAAAACATATGTCAGTGTAGTGTATAAATAGAGGAGGTGTGTTCCTCATTTGACACACTCACTCACTTGAGAGAGGCACACTTGTGGAGGAGAGGTCTGCTATGGTGGAGGAGGAGATCATGTCTTTGGTTTGCATCTTTGTATATTGCTGGTCATCTATATTAAGGAAGCTTTGCTAGGTTTTCTACCCCATGAGGGTTTCCCAGGATAAATTTGTGTCTCTTGTGTTTATGCTATGCTTGTTGTTTCTTCAGTGATCCTGTATATTCTATTATTGAGAAATGGAATGTAAGGCAAGCATAGCATAAACACAAGAGACACAAACATTCCTGTATATTTAATATGCTGCTATTTTTTGTATTAGCATATTAAATCTTAACATGGTATCAGAGCTAAACTAAAGGAAGGCAACGTATGGCACTTACGACACTTGCTTTACTTACGACAATTTGAAGGTTAGGGTTTTATATAGCAAAAACCAGTCATCGTGGAAATTTCGCTATAAATCCATTTTGGCAAAGGTTCGGGATCTAAAACCTTTACAGGTCGTAGACAACATCTCCAGGTATCTTGTGTCCAAAGGGAACCCTCATATTCGTTGTACTTTGTAAGTTATAATTAGTACAAGTTAGGGTTTATGCCTCTTCCAGATCTCAGTCAAAATCAGGTGACCTTGGAAAAAAGGTCATAACTTGGGCTAGGAAGCTCCAAATGAAATTTCGTAAATAGTGACAAGTAGTACACAGACTGTACTATCTCACGAAACTTTTTCAGAGGCCGAAGGTGAACCAGTGACACGTGGAACGCAGTACACGTTCGCTCTCCTGTTTTATCCCATAAACAGGTCACGTTGCGACACTTGGCATAACTCTCTTTCAGAGAGTCCAATTGAGAACAGACCTATCAATATGGAAAGATAACAGGGCAATATATCTCAAGAAAAGTTTTCAGAGGCCGAAGTTCAAACAATGACACGTGGCATGCCGTACAAGTTCGCTCTCCTGTTTTATCCCATAAATAGGTCACGTTGTGACACTTGGCATAACTCTCTCTCAGAAAATCCAATTGAGGTCAGACCTGTCAGGATGGAAAGATGACAGGTCAGGATACTGCAAAAAGGTTTTTAGACCCTGTGGAGCAGAAATTTCAGAGTTATAGCAGAAACAATCAGGTGCATATTTTTGTCAAAACAGAATTATTTTTGGAGCACCTTTATTCATGGCTTCCGGAATTTAGGGTTTCGGAGAAAGTTAGAATTTTTGGAATCGGAGTCCATGGCTGGAAGCTCCTCAGAAAAATAAGAGTTTAGAGCCTTGGATCGAACCTTTTGATTGGACAGAAGGGTGGTCTTCATCAAACCCTAGTTCGGGTTCCTGTCCAGAAGATCCAGAAGTTTCGAAGGCAATTTTGAGGGGTCAAATTTTGGAGATTTCAAAATTGAAGAATGCTAGGTTGATTAGCTCAGCAAGTCACATTCTTCCATCCATTCAAAAGTGTGAAAGTCAAAGATTGAATTTTTAGGGTTTCTCTAGCAAACCCTAATCAAGCTCCAGATCAAGTTTCAGGGGGAGTTGAGGCTAAGGCCTTACATAAGAAGACTACAAAAAATCTCGACAGGTATGACTTAAGGAGGTTCAGGTATGCCTTGAAATCTAATTCTTGATTAAGTTCATAATGTGTTTGTCTTCATGTTATTTATTAGTACAATCTTGATTAATGTTATTAATTGTCTTATCACCCTAGTAACAATATGAATGCATGTGAATGATCGAAGACATTCATTGATTAGGGCTATATGATTGTACTTATGCATTATGGTGTTGTGTGAGGTTGATGTTGTCTGCTAACAAGACACAGGTACATCACAAAAGACAAATCAAGTTCCATGACCATGACAACATGAATACAAAGACTCACGAGGTATGTATGACTTTGTTATATCATGTTTATCCTACGAGACATGCAGGTTCTAGCTCATGATCTCTAAATCATTGAAGAGATTGTTTAGGTATGTTGTACATAACTAAGCAGGTATACTAATCCAGGTATGTTTTCCTTTGTCATGTTAGAATCTTACCTTGTGTAAGTATACTTGGTATGATTGGTTAGTAATCAAGGGTTTATGCATATTATGTCTCTTATCTTGGTTGATGATTTAACTAACTATATCAAACAAGAATATGCATGAGTAAAAGAAGACTTCCTTGAAACCCTGAATACTAATGATCATGACTGTACATATTCAAGATTATTTAGAATTAGAATGTTTTGATAATATTGAGAATATACTAATGAATGTATGTTTGTGTATGAGATCATGAGGATGACACTAGTGTACACTTGAGCATGCACAGTGGTACAGAATGAATAGAAGTTCAGAAGACATACAGAAGATCAAGCGGGAGGCAACCACACAAACATAAAAGATAAGTATTTGGGTTGTTATTAGAAATAGTAAATGATATTGCTTGTATGCATATTTGTATTCCTAGAATATATCATGCTGAGTGTAAACATTCATAAAGCATTGAACAATATACTACTAATATGCATATGATTGGTAAATTGGACAAACATTCCATTGTTGCTTGTCTAGAATGAAACCTCTTTGCTGACATGCTGAGAGTTGTGCACACTCTCGATAGTATGTTCTGGTAGAGATGGAAGGCATCTAGATAGCCACTATATGCATACAGGATATGGGAAAGTGTTGTGCCAAAGTATTGGTCAAAATAGTTGCATAACTATGTAAATGATATCTGTATGCATAATAGGTTATCATATCAATATGATTTGATGATTATGAAGTATTACTAATCATGTACTTAATTTTGATTTGTAGGAAAGATCATGATGAATGATGAACTCTGAACAAGTGATGGATGTTCAACAAAATATTTACAAATCAAACACACTATAGAAAGCTTGTGGTTAAGAGATTCTCTTAGAAAGAGGAAGAGAATCATGATGAGATGTTTTGCTCCAAGGGACTAGATAAGACCATTCTCTTAATAATGTAATCAGGTTCTGTATGGGTTCCCAGGATCGGTAGTCAATTGATGAGCTTAATGATCATCATTGGTGATGTGAATGCAAGAAGGAACTCACCACAGAGTTCGAATGATTTTGAGGCTCATATTAGTAGACCCATCTGACGAGAGATGGCACAGATAGATATGCAGAAGATCACTCAATGCTGAGTGTGAATAATGGACAATTGACAGCTTCATGACAAAGCATGGGCTTTACCAGAAGTAAAGCTATTCCTAACCTTTATCTTAAGGTTGTGGATGATGAACCTATCATACCATTATTGCATGACGATGATCTCTTTTTGACAAGGAATGAGAAACATGTCATGAAAATGGCTGCAGAAATGAAAATGAAAGATCTCGGATTAATGCACTACTTCTTAGGTCTAGAAGTATGGCAATATCCAAAAGGAATCTTTTAAATCAAGGTAAGTATGCTGTGAAGTTTCTAAAAAGATTTGATATGTTGGAGTATAAAGCCATGGCCACTCCCATGGACTCCAACTTGAAGTTGTTAGTTAATGACTCATCGTATTTAGTGGACCTAACCCTATATAGACAAATCATTGGGACATTGATGTATTTAACAAATACTAGGCCAGATATATGCTTTGCTGTAAATACCCTAAGTCAGTATCTAGTAGAACCTAGAAAGGTGCACTTAATAACTACAAAGCATGTAGTGAGGTACCTAAAAGGTACATTAGATTTTTGGTCTATATTATCTTGGAGGTCATGAACTCCGTTTACATGGTTACTCAGATTCTGATTGGGCAGGAAGTGTCTCAGACAGAAAGAGTACATCAGGTGGATGTTATAGTCTTGAATCTGCCATGATCTCATGGTTCAGCAAGAAACAATCTAGTGTGGCTCTCAGTACTGCTGAAGCAGAATATATGGCTGTCTGCTCTGCCAGCTGTGAAGCAGTGTGGCTTCAGAAGCTTTTATATGGAGTGTTTGACTGAGAAATGGATCCCACTGTGATTATGTGTGACAATCAAAGCTGCATTAAGATGACTGAAAATCCTGTGTTCCACGATAAGTCAAAACACATAGAGATCCGATACTTCTATATACGAGATATGGTGCAAAAAGGAGCTATCAAGCTCTAATATATATATAAGCACTGAGGATCAGATTGTTGATATCTTGACTTAACCTCTGTCTCGAGTAAAGTTTGAATACTTTCGAGACAAGATTAGTATAGTTCAAAAGGACCCTCCTCGAAAGGGGGAGTAGCATAGTATCTGATAACAAGTCTGTCTCATCAATGATGAGGTTACCTATTTACTGCACCTAGTTACTTAGAATTATTTAGATTTAGGAATCTTATATTTTTTACTCTTGATGATAGATGTATTAGTGAGAATACATGCTTTTGATGATAGATGTATACATGTTTTTTGATAGATGTATACATGCTTTTAATGATATATGCATTGATGCTATTGATGAGGAAACATGTTTTGATGATGAGGATACATGCTTTGATATACATGTTTTGATGATGAGGATACATGTTTTGATATACATGTCTTGTTGATGAGAATACATGTTTTGATATACATGTTTTGATGATGAGGATACATGTTTTGATGATGAGGATACATGATGCCTTGATGTACTTGTATGGATGAAGATACTTGTACCCATGATTGACACTTGAGGGGATTGGATCATCCCTGGACTTCAGTCCTAAAGAGAGCCGTAGACGTATGTCTTCGAGAATGAAGTCCTTGGTGGACTTGAGGGGATTGGATCATCCCTGGACTTCAGTCCTAAAGAGAGCCGTAGACGTATGCCTTCGAGAATGAAGTCCTTGGTGGACTTGAGGGGATTGGATCATCCCTGGACTTCAGTCCTAAAGAGAGCTGTAGACGTATGTCTTCGAGAATGAAGTCCTTGGTGGACTTGAGGGGATTGGATTATCCCTGGACTTCAGTCCTAAAGAGAGCCGTAGACATGATGTCTCCGAGAACTAAATCCTGAATGAACAGGTAAGGGGATTGGATCATCCTCGGACTTTAGTCCTTTGAATTGAGCCGTAGACATGATGTCTCCGAGAACTAAATCCTGAATGAACAGGTAAGGGGATTGGATCGTCCTCGGACTTTAGTCCTTTGAATTGAGCTGTAGACATGAGGTCTCCGAGAATTGAATGATAGGACTGGATCGTCCCTGGACTTCGGTTCAAAAGGTACATGATAGGACTGGATCGTCCCTGGACTTCGGTTCAAAAGGTACATGATAGGACTGGATCGTCCCTGGACCTCGGTTCAAAATGTACGTGACAAATCCTAGAATTGTTCTAGGTTACATCCAGCATGAAACAGGGATGGCTCTGTAGTTGTGATACATCCAGCATGAAACAGGGTTGGCTCTGTAGATGTGATACATCCAGCATGAAACAGGGCTGGCTCTGTAGTTGTGATACATCCAGCATGAAACAGGGTTGGCTCTGTAGATGTGATACATCCAGCATGAAACAGGGTTGGCTCTGTAGTTGTGATACATCCAGCATGAAACAGGGTTGGCTCTGTAGATATGATACATCCAGCATGAAACAGGGCTGGCTCTGTAGATGTGATGCATCCAGCATGAAACAGGGCTGGCTCTGTAGTTGTGATACATCTAGCATGAAACAGGGCTGGCTCTGTAGATGTGATACATCCAGCATGAAACAGGGCTGGCTCTGTAGATGTGACACATCCAGTATGAAAGAGGACTGGCTCTGTGGCGGTAAATCCTAGATTTGATCTAGGTCACATCCAGTATGAAAAAGGACTGGCACTGTGGTCGGGATTGGATCGTCCCTAGACATGAGACTTGTCTTAAAGAGATAAGGATTGATCATCCTAGAACTTGATCTGGATTGCATCATCCATGGACCTATGTCCTAAAGAGAGCAGGATTGATCATCTTGTAATATGATCGTGTGATGACGATGCTAATGATCATGTGATGATGATGCTGATCGTGCGATGATGATGTTGATGATCGTGAGATGACGATACTGATGATCGTTCGATGACGATGCTGATGATCGTGATATGACGATGCTGATGATCGTGTGATGACGATGCTGATGATCATATGATGATGATGTTGCTGATCGTGATGGTCTAGATGATGATGCTGATGATCGTGTGATGACAATGTTGATGATCGTGTGATGACGATGATGCTGATCGTAATGGTCTAGATGATGATGTTGATGATCGTGAGTATCCAGACGTTGATGTTGCTATAGTTGTTCGAGTGCTGCAGAAGATAAAGACTCAGTACTGAAGATGTTGATGTTCCAGTAACTGGTTGAGTTACTGATGATGTTGAGAAAGCTTCCAATGATTTATAGATGTATCATGTATGATGTATGACTCGTTGCTCCTGCAGATGTTTTTATAATATCCTTCTCGTTAAGGGGGAGTGTTGAATATTGTAACTTCTAAGAATATTATATTTGTATATTATTTATTCCGGAGATGTTCCATACCTCCGATGTGATTATACTATGAATCCGGAGATGTTTATTCCTCCGAGAAGTTGTGGTAACTAGGGTTATTAGACCCACCATGTGGGGGTCGGCCCAGTTAGTTATAATAGGGTATTTAACCTAATGGTTAAATACGAGCCTACATGTACTTTTGTAAAACATATGTCAGTGTAGTGTATAAATAGAGGAGGTGTGTTCCTCATTTGACACACTCACTCACTTGAGAGAGGCGCACTTGTGGAGGAGAGGTCTGCTATGGTGGAGGAGGAGATCATGTCTTTGGTTTGCATCTTTGTATATTGTTGGTCATCTATATTGAGGAAGCTTTGCTGGGTTTTCTACCCCATGAGGGTTTCCCAGGATAAATTTTTGTCTCTTGTGTTTATGCTATGCTTGTTGTTTCTTTAGTGATCCTGCATATGCTATTATTGTGAAATGGAATGTAATGTTGCTATTTTTTGTATTAGCATATTAAATCTTAACACGTACAATGGTATCATATTTCACAACTGCTTAGACCTCCATTACATCGAAAATGTTGGCAGTGCGGAAATATTATGGACCGTCGATCTAACAGCCCTTTATCGAATAGCCATTGATCTAACCGCCCTTTTATCATTCTCCCATGAGGTACAGTGGGCATTTTCCCAAGGCCACCTAAACCAGTTTTGCAACACTTGGTCATTTCCAAGATTTTCTCCAAGGTTGATCCTGAAACCCTATTTTGGTAGACTTCTAACTTTCTCCTCGAAAATGATTAAGGCAAACTGAGACCATGATTAGATAGCCACTTCAACAAGCTATAGTATGATATGATGGTGCATGCATTTTTATCAAACCATGAATTATGGCGGGCATTCTCTCAAAGTAGTTTTTTCTACTTTTTCCATACTTTGTCAATTTCCAAAGTTTCACAAACTTGTCATACTTTTCTAGAATGATGTCAAATTGAGACACTAACTTAATGATAGCACCAGAACACCATCATGTGTCTTTCCAGCCTCATCACAAATTCCATGTCATCACTTCCTATGGTGTCAGTTCTCTCTTCGAGGCTCACACGTGTTCGATTTTGGCCTGCCAAAATAGAGATCAATGTTGGCAGGCGGTTTGGTAAGTTAACATCGCAACATTGCGGGTGCTATGACAGTCAGAAGATACCGCGAAGGGTAGAAAGATGGGCACATATGAGAATATTTTAGGTATTTTTTGAGTCAGTTGGACCACAACATGTGGGTCTTGGGTCGATTGGACCATATGTTATGTAATTTTGGGTCAATTGTACCGCAGTATGCGGATTTTTGGGTCATTTAGTAAAAGTATCGGTTAGGAAGTTGTTAGTAAGTGGACAAGCAATGTAAAGGCGAAAGCCTATAAATAGTCATAGATGTGTAAGTGTAAAATAATCTTGGATGGATGCGTCTTTTGATTGTATATATGATATTGAGAGATACCTGCGAGATCTGTATTTTGCGGAGATATTGTATCTGGGTTTTTGCTGAGTTAATATGATATGATAGAGCTATTTTGCAAAATACCTGTGTCTCTTTTGTTCATCAGTGGTAATGCATGTTGTGATATATGAATGATGCTATGTTTTCTTGCTACAATTAATGCTTTACTGTCATATTTGTTGCGATGATGAATGATGAATGATTCTATGAATATAAGTGATGTCTGAATCAAATGCATAGATTTATTTCTGAAATGTTGCAATAAGTCAAGTAATTGAGCCGCAACCATCCTCCTTCATTCTGCGGAAACATGGTTTCGTTAACTCTCCCTTAAACATCTCGGGTGAGACCTCATATGTTCTGTAGGTGTTGCTGGACTGGGTAAAACCTTTCTGGGCCAGTGCTTAGGGAGATCGCCGCGGTTTGGGTGTCGATAGTGAGTGGAACCCCTGTCGACTGGGTTTGAGTCAACAAATATGTTGGCGATTATTGGGATGATGAGATGATGGGAAAGGCCATCGACTTATTGCATGAATTCCAAGACCTTTTTCCTACAATTGTTTTTCTGACATGAAAGGTATTTTGGGTGATTTAGGGGAGATGAAGGTCCCATTGAGACCAGATGCTAAACCAATCAGGAAGCGACCCTACCGGCTGAATCCGTGCCATAAGGAGAGGGTCAAGGTAGAACTTGATCGCATGTTGGATGCTGGTAGTATTGAACCAGTCGAAGAGTCTGAATGGATCAGTCCCATGGTGGTGTAGGACAAGAAGACTGGCGAAGTGCGCATTTGTGTTGATTTGTGGAGGTTGAGTGATGCATGCTTGTGTGATCCCTCTCCGACCCCTTTTACTGACGAGGTACTCGAAGAGGTGGGCAGCCAGGAGATGTATTCTTTCACGGACGGGTTCTCAAGCTATCATCAAATCCACATTGCGAAGGAAGACCACCAGAAGATGACTTTTGTGATAGAAAGGGGATGTTTTCTGTACACAGTGATGTCATTTGGATTGAAGAATGCACCTGCAATATTCTCGCAGGTTGTCGTTGTTGCATTCAAGGATTTCATTCAGAATTTTTTGCAGGTATACATGGATGACTAGACAGTCTATGGTTTGATCCACGATCATCTAGAAAACCTGCGATTTATGCTGGAGCGCTGTCGACAACATCAGATATCGTTGAACTTGAATAAATGCATCTTTTGTGCACCATTTGGAATTGGTTGGGTCACATTGTGTGCAAGTAGGGATTGTTGTCAATTCATGTATATCCTGAATGGTGAATACTACAAACATACTAACCACAAGAAGGGTCGATCGACCCTTCATTTAAAAGAGAAATGAAAAAATATTTAATCTATGAAGGTTGGGACGACAATTCCCCACTACCAACTTCCATAGTATATGGTAGGGATCGGTACATTGCTTAAGCTATAACATCTAAACAATATTTCTCCGGACTTCCGACTGCCGACAAGAAGGATCGGTTGCCCCTTCTTTTAGTAGATAATTGAGAGCACCAATATCCGACAATTCACCTATATCCAGAATGGTGAACACACGAAGGATTGAACCACCCTTCTTGTAGTATAGAACTATTATGAAAATAATAGTGGGCAGAAGAAGGATCGGTCGACCCTCCATTCATTTATCTCGAGCCTCATTCAAAATGGGGTGTTGGTTAATTAAATTCAATTTGAAATGACCATCATATTATACAGACACCGATTCATTTGATAATTTGTATCTTTTTTACAACTTAAAATGACCGTCATAATTATCATATCGGAACACACCAAAAACCAGTTTCAAAAGTGGCAATATCAAAAGAAAAAGTATGGTTTTGGAACCTGGATTTGGCACTTTTGTAAACAGATTTGGCTCTTTAGGAACCGGTTTTGCCACTTTTGGAACCTTGATTTGGCACTTTCGGAATTAGTTTTGGCACTTTTGGAATCGGTTTTGGCACTTTTGGAACTGGTTTTGGCACTTTTGGAACTGGTTTTGGCACTTTTGGAACCTTGATTTGGCACTTTTGGAACCGGTTTTGGCACTTTTGGAACCCGGATTTGGCACTTTTGGAACCAGATTTTGCTTGATTTTGGGGTTTAGAAAGGCTATTTTTGACCCGTCTTCAAAGTGACATGGACTAGAATAAGTCCAAGTTTAATGAAATTGGCATTGAATGTATGATGATGTGGCATGTGTGATGAATTTGGAAAGACACATGTTGGTGTTCTGGTGCTATTATTAAGTCAGTGTTGCAATCTGACATCATTATGGAAAAGTATGGCAAGTTTGTGAAACTTTGGAAATTGACTATGGAAAAAGTACTAAAAAATTCCCTAAGAGAATGCTCGTCATAATTCATGGTTTGAGAAAAATGCACACACCATCATATCAGGTTATAGCTTGTTGAAGTGGCTATCTATTCATGGTCTTAGTTTTCCTTAATAATTTATGAGGAGAAAGTTATAAGTCTTCCAAAACAGGGTTTCAAGTTTCTTTTACACCAAAGTAGAAAAACTTCCTCAATGGCCTTAGGGAAATGCCCACCATAGTTTGTGGGATGAAGAAAATTCCCACATCATATGGTCATCTTGTAGAATGTTTTTTTGTGCATCTGACCATGGTCTCATATTGTCCAAAGAGTCTCTGAGGAGGAAGATATTGATCTACAAAAAGTGCTTCTTAGCCTGATTTACACTACTCCAGTAAAATGCTCACCGAGGAGAGAGAAAGAGGTTTCAAGGGGTGAAATTTGTTTGGATAGAATCCCCTAGTTGGCCCCTATCCAGTGGATGTCTCACACTTCAAATTTGATGAAAAGAAAAATCACTTCATATTAACCTAGGGTTTGATAATTTTTCTTAAGTGTCAAATCAGCAGTTTGGAAGGCCACTTTCAAATGCCCGCCAAATGATGGGTGTGTGTCAATAAGTTCATATTTTGACATGGTCTTGCTCATTGTTGAAATAGCTATCCATCCATGATTTTAGTTTTCCATATGTTGATCATATATGAAAGAAATCAATATACCAAAGTGAAGAAAAAGGTATTTTACATATTAAAGACAAAAATTTGTCTGTCAAACTCACATGGCTAAGAGGCCATTTGGAAATGCCCGCAAGGAGGTGTTCATGTGATGATAAAATTAATCAGATGGCATAGGCTTTTTATCTGGTGATTGTTTTATCTAACCATGAGCTCATATCTTCCTATGGAGTTCACACGTGCAAAAAACAAGCCTGTGAAAATGAGAAAAACCTTGTTTTTATTGTTCAAATTAAGGTTGAAGAGTCATTTGGAAATGCTCGCAAGGAGGTGTCCTTTTGCTGATAAAATTCATCAGTTAGTATGGGATTGTTCCTTGATGAACTAGCTATCCATCCATGGAGTCAAATTCCTATTTGGTGCTCTCACGTGTGAGATTTTGGCCTTCCAAAATAGAGAAAAATAAGGTTAAATACAACTTGTATTATGCCCGCAAAGGCTTAGGAAAATGCTCACAAGGGGCTATGTTATGCCTGTAAGGGCTTATGGTATGCTTGCAAGGTATTAAGTGAATTCCCACAAGGGCCTTGAAGCATAAATCTCCCAAGAGCTTTATTATGCCCGCAAGGGTTAGTTTATGCTCACAAGGTCTTAAATGAATAAGCTCACAAGAGCTTAAAGAGATGCCTGCAAGGGATTATGTTATGCCCATAAGAGGATTAATGGATAAAAGCTAAAGAGATTCCCGCAAGGGCTTGTGATATGCTCGCAGGGGATTAAAAGGAAAGCTCATGAGAGCTTGGACTATGCCCGCAGGTGAAGAAAGAGAATAGCTCGCAGATGATGGGAGAAGCCTGCATAGGAGGAGAATCCCACTAGCATGATATGAAGGAAGCCCGTAGCCCTAAGACAAAAGAATCCAATAGGATTGAGATGGAAGAAGCCCACAGATGACCAAAAAGGTCAATTAATTAAATTAATTAACAATTAAATATTTAACAGAATTCTGAATTAAATATTAAAAAGAACAGATATTTGAAGAGACACATCTTACTATTGAAAAGATGCAATGTTTAGAAGATGTGAATAATTGATATATAAAGAAGAAGGAATATGCATCAGAAGTTCATATTGAAGGTTCAGGAAGAACAAGAACTGAATTCTATGTTGGGATTTGAGATGAATATCTGAAGCAACATTGAGACCAAAGTAAGAGACCAGAATGTTTGCACAATCAAGATGAAGAAGTGCATAACAGAAGTCAAATAATTAAAGGGGAATAATTGAAGCTGTCTGCTGCCCAGATCTATGTAGCAGCAAGAGAAGAAAAATATTGAAGAAACAAGGAATGATATGGAAAAAATTGAAGAAAGAAAGATATGGAGGATTGATATAAACATATTAGGGAGGTAGGATGGTGCTAGGGAAGGCTACTGGCTTGCAAGGGGGTTGTAGCCTCCTTCCGGTGGTAGATCTGGTAAATAGGGTGTCAAAGCATCCTTTCAGTTGTAGCTAATAAACCAAGGGGTTGTAGCCTCCTTCCAATAGTATCTAGTAAATAGGGTTTTGAAGCATCCTTTCAGTTGTAGCAGATAAACCAGGGGGTTGTAGCCTCCTTCCAGTAGTAGCTGATAAATAGGGCTTCGAATCATCCTTTCAGTTGTAGCTGATAAACCAGGGGGTTGTAGCCTCCTTCCAGTAGTGGTTGGTAAATAGGGTGTAGTAGAATCCTTGGCTGTTATAGCAGGAAGAAACTAGGGTGTTGTAGCATCCTTCAGTTGTAACTAAAAAATTGGGTGTTAGTGCATCCAACAAGTTGTAGCCTTCAAAAACTACTGTAAACATAATTTTGCAGTAGAGAAAGATTTTGTAGTTTTCCCAATTGGGTTTCCACGATAAAATATCTGTTTTGTGTATCTTGTTGATTCCATGTTTTAATTAAGTTTAATAAGTGATTTAAAATGGTAAAACGTTAACAAAACTGATTCACCCCCCCTCTCAGTATTGACCAATTTTCCAACATTAATCTGTGACAGCAACCCCTTGGGGGTGAAAGATCCAAGCATTGGAAAATTGGGAGGGTTGATAGCACCAACTTGATCAGGACAATGTGACCAGTTGCATTTAACTAGTTTGCTCCACATTTTTTGAAGTTCCCCTTAATTTTACTTATGAAATATTTCTTTGGGAGGATGAAAGCGATATTGGCATGCCGAGGTAATTAAATTTCTTCCACGTGTTGGTAATTGGGAATCTCATGATTCTAGCGATATTATGTATAATTTCAGTGTTGACATTGCACCCATAAATATTTATTTTACTTTCATTAATGGCACATTGAGTAGCATCTAAAAAGGAATCAGAGACTAATCTGAATCTAGCAACAATTATTGTTGATTCTCCTCCAAGAAGCAAAGTGTCATCAGAAAATTGTGAATGATTTAAGGATTTTATGTGTCAAGATGGATATGCCTGAAAGATTCCCCTTTACTCTCTCACTTTTCAAATTTCTACTCAATTCCTCTATCATGATGAGATACAAGGTAGGGGACATTGCGAAGCCCTAATGAAGTCCTTTACTACTTTTAAAGAAGTTGGTGGGATTTCCATTAACTAGCAATGCTATACAAGGCCTACTAACACATGCCTTTATAATATTGATAAATTTGCATCAATTTTGAATTTGATCATAAATTGAAAAATAAAAGGTAATCTAACTCTATAGAATGAATTTTCCATATCAATTTTGATCAACATATCTCAATCCTTGTGATCTTAGCTGGAATGGACCACTTCTTGCCAGGGTAAGTTTTAGGGGCGAAATTTCACCAATTGGCTATTTTTTGGGCTTTTTTCAAAAAATAAATTTGCTATTTGGTCATATTTAGTCTCTAATATCGCCTATATATACATAAAAGATGTTTTTTTTATCATAATTTTCGCCAAAATTTACAAATTTCAGTAGTAAATTGTATGTTTCATATTTGATATTCGCCTACTTATCTATTTATATGTTTTTTTCAATCCAAAATGATCGCCTAGAATACTATACGTAAGTATAATATTAGAATCCTTAAAAAATACCCTGCTTCTTGCACCATTATTATATTGTCTACAATTTTTTTGTTTTGCATGAATCCACCATAATTCTCAACAATGATAGATGGAATATTTTTTTTAGATGGAAGAATTTTTTAGTTTGTTTGCAAGAAAATTGGTAAATATTTTGTAAAAAGAGTTACAAAGTGAGATTGGGTGGAATCTCAAAAACGAGGAGGGTTTTTCCTCTTTGGGGATGATATCTAGGAAGGCCAAATTCATCCCACCCCCTACCTTTTGATTCTTCATTATATAAGCATACATTTTTTGAGGTATTCTTTTACTCATGATTTTACTATGTCCTATTATGCCCTTTAAAAGTGGATAGTGAAGTCGTCTGGACCCGCGGCCATGTTCGGGGATGGAGACCAAATAGCTTCGATGACCTAAGACTCCTCTATTATTTGGATTAGATATTCATTATCACCTTCTGATAATGTTGTGGGAATGTTCTTGAAGCGTAAAAGATTCTTAATGCCAGTAATAATTCTAGAATCCCCACAAATAATAGAGTTCGCACATGGTGATAATTAATAATAATAGATTGATAATAGATAAGATAATGAATATACAAATGTTGGCCCACTTTTTATAATATCTTGGGCATTGATTATTGAGTGGACGCATCCTCTCATTATATTTAATTATTAATCTTTTTAATTGTTATTAATATTTATGTGTTATTAATTATTTGTTACATTTCCTTCCCCTTAAGGAAAGCTTTGTTTAGTGAAGGACTTATAAGTTATTTTTGTTCATAAAATCTTCTCATGTCTCCCTAAAACTATAACTCCGATACTTGATGAAACATGGCGACATAATTTTTGAATCCCTGAACTGAAATGTTGCATTTCCTGGGAAGTGATCCATCCGATATTTACCTTCATCAGGTTGAATGTTGGTCGCCTTGTTGGGTAAATATTCCTATTTTATTTTTAGGTTGTATATTTTGTGCTTATTCGCATGTGAAATCATAAGTTCTCTGTTTATGTTCATTTTGACCCTGTTATTGCTAAAAATGAATTTTATGATTGGGGTTTCAATAAGGAGTTTTTATTCTTCGCTCTTCTGGTGGATTGACTTCTTTTTTAACTATGATGAAGGCCGAATTTGTATTTGTTTCATCTTCATTAACTTGAAATTGTTTTCTAGAGAGTCTAGATGATTCCTTCTGGATTTGCACACTCTGAATATTCTCTAACCTTTCGGCTTGCGATTTTTTTCCTCTTTTAACTTCTTGATTTGTTCCTCTAGTTGTTCATTAAAATTTCTCAGATGCTGGTTTTCTTCCTCTTTATCTAGTATTTTTCCTTCGGTATATTCGTTTGATTGTTCTGTCTTCTTAGTACTTTTTAACTTCCTGATTTTTCGAGTTAATGTTTTGTTATGGTTTCTTAACCGATATAATTATTCAGTGTTATTTGATAACATGCTTTTGACAGCTGTAATCTCCAACTTATGCATCTTTTTAGTGTCGTCCTCTTTCTACTGGATTTCACTAAAATGTTCCTAAAGGTGGAAGTTCTCTACTTCTAAGCATCTTACTTTTGTCTGAATTTGCCCGATTTCGTCATCTTTCTCCTTGATGATTTTGTCCAAACATTTGATTTCTTCTTCTAAATCATTATTGCTTCTATAAGGTGATTCTTCAACATTTTTTGAGTTTCTGATTTTTTCTTCAAGGTTTTGATTGTGACTTTTTAGATGTGATATTTTCTTATCCTTATCTGATAACATTTTCTGAACCTCTCGCTTTTGATCTTTTAAGCTACGATTCTCATGTTTTTCTAAATGATTACACAATTCTTGCTTCATAATCTCAAACTGAAGATATTTATTGGTCACTCTATATTTCTCTAACTCGCCCAATGCTGCTTGCAACTACAACCTCATTTCTGAATATGTAGGTGCCATTGTTTGCGGTTACGACTTTTTGTCAACTTCGTCTTCTATTCTTCCAATTTGTTCCTTGGGAAAAATCTTCTTTGACATTTTTTATTTTGATTTATTTTGTGTTCTTTTTTATTCTTGTAATTAAATATTGTAATTAATACAATTATTAAGTAATTATTATTACTATTAAAAATAATAATATTTTTTTGTTGGTTTAAGAAGATTTTCAAACTTTTTGAGATAATAATAATAATATATATTATTATGATTATTAATACTATTATTATCTCTTTTTTTTTAATTATATATGTATATTATAACAATAATTATTATTTAATAATAATATTATTATTATATTATATATATATATATATATATATATATAATTTTTTGAAATGGTTGAAATGTAGGTTTTTAAACCCTAAGTAGTGGGCATGATGCAGGTGGAGGGAGAGACGGGGAAGAGGAATGCACGGGAGAAGGGAAGAAGGGGAGTGGAAGATGGAGGGAAGAGAGTGGGTGAAAGAGTGTGCAATGGGAAGATAGCCAATGAAGAGTGCAGGTGAAGAGTAGCCTTGGAATGGATGCAGGATGAAACAGAGCCGAGGAGAGGCATGAGCGGTTGAAGCAAAGGAAATGGAGCAATGGGGATGAAGTGGAGGGAAGAGACGAGGTGTTGCAGGAGAAGAGTGAGGAGGAAGGGGATCGAGGGGAAAGGGAGTTGAGGGAGATAAATGGAGGAGGGTGGCGCAACTGGCAGTGACAGTAGGGTGCAGCAGGTGTGCATGGAAACAACGGGGGAAGGGTGTGCTGGTGGAGGTGGCGAGGATCTAGATGAAGGTGGGAGCATGGAGTGGAGCAGGGGTAAGTGAAGCATGGAGCGGTAGTGGTTGGGGGGGGGGTTTGTGTGTGGAGGTGGCGGGGATCTTCACATGGGCTCAGGATGACAACGGAGGTGGTGGGGAGTTGTATGCAAGAGGTAGTGTGGAGTGGAGGGGGGGGAATTGGAGCGTGGAGTGGGATCAAAGGGGAGGCTATATGTGGAGGTGGAGGGGAGCTAGACGTGGGCGTAGGATGCAGCAGGAGGTGGTGGAAAGCTGGACAAGGAGGGGAAGTGTAGTGGAATTGCACAGGGGTTTTCCGAATGGTGGGTGGTCAAGGACCTCACAACTAGAGAAGCTCTGAAGTTATGGCTAAAATCTAGGTTCTGAGAAACTCCAAAATGGATGGACAAAGGGCCCGAATTAGCAAGGATCGAGAAGGGCTGGCTCTGATACCAATGAAGCATACAAGCTTCTTAACACCAGTAATAATTCTAGAATTCCCACAAATAATCGAGTTCCCACATGGTGATTAGTAATAATAATAGATTGATAATAGATAAGATAATGAATATACAAATTTTGGCCTACTTTTTATAATAGCTTGTTAGCAACCCATGTCTTTACTTTGTTAGTATGTTGTTGTTGGACGCATATGCTTTGTTAGTCGTCTCGTGGTATTTGTTGATCAATAGTTTATGTTATTGTTGCTGGCCCATATGCTTTGTAAGTCGCCCGTAGTATTGTTGATCCATAGTTTGTAGTGGCCCATGGTTTTGACCCATAGTATTGGCACCTAGACTTAGTATATAAGTGTGTGTTGAGACCTATGAAGGCACCATGAAGTTATTTGTATTTAGCTTGCTCATAGGAGGTTGCCCCCTCGAAGTGGCTTGTGATCAATATAAAAGTGATTCTGAGTTCTGTCATTTGTGCTATTTCGCATATTTGTATTAATCAATTGTTGCAGGTGCATCACATCTGGTATCAGAGCACTTTCTTGGGTTTGTTGGGTAAAATTTCTGCCAATATTTTTTTCGCATCTGTTGCAGATTCGGATTTGGGAATAATACCTATCCTCTTAAGTGTGGAAAGTACTTGGGAATAAGCCCTAAAACTCATTGGGAGGAGTACCATAGGAACCCTGAAGTAGCTGGCCCATTGAGAGGAACTGCCAGCGAAAAGGGCAACGACCCCTACCTGATTGACTAGTTCCCACCCGTGAGGTAAACCAAGAGCTGTCGTTTGTGGAAAAGCGGTTATCAGTTTTACCTGAGCCATGGAGTGAGGGGTACTTCCCCAATATGCAAGCTGTCAGATAGCATTGGTGGCCAAGTGAAACCCTTGAACTGTTAGGAAGCCGCACATACCTGGGGTCCATATCTACTTTCAGCTGAACTATTGTCGATCACTACTGCGTCGTTTCAGATCCATTTTGCAAGCCGTTCGAGATCCAGCCGTTTTCAATCCATTCGGCATTGTTCCAGATCCCTTACAAGCCGTAGCCGCTCTAGTCTTAAAAAAAAAAAGTATAAAATTCAGTTCTTTTTCCATATCTCCCTTGTTTTCACTCTGTTTCCCTTGAAATTTTTGGGGAACCCCTGTCATCCCATTCAGCATATTTCATTCCTGAGGACCCTATCCCCAATTCCCCTTCCCAAAGCCCGAAAGCCCACATTTGTGTATTTTTAGGGTTTTCCATAACTTCCTTAGATTTCACCCAATCACCTTCAAATTTTACCACAGAGTTCCTTTCTGAATTTAGCTTCTTTGTCCCCCTCTACCAAATTTTGCCATTCTTTCACCCCTCTTCTGAAATCCTCATTTTTGCTTCCCTGTCTAGTTGACAGTGTCCAACACCTAGTCAAACCCCAATTACCCTTGATATTTTTTCCCAAGTCCATATTTTCCCTTACTGAAGCAGTTTCTGTTTTTGTTTTTCTACCCAGTCAAAAAAAAAAACTCCTGGTTATGGTTGTCACCCGTGCAGGAGCAAAAACCATGGAAGAAGCACTTGCAGCCATCGAAGCCAAACTCCAGGATCTGGATGAAAAATTTCTCGGCCTCCATCTTGAACATTCAGCTATGAACAACAAACGGCAGTCCGAGTCTTCATCAAACAATGGGTTCTCTTCTTCCATCAATTTTCGTGGTCTGAAGCTTGATTTTCCTCGCTTCAATGGTACTGATCCAACTGGATGGATCTATCGTGCAGAACAGTATTTCAGTCTGCATAATACTTTTGATGTCAACAAAGTTCCGCTGGAATCCTTTCACTTGGAACAGGAAGCTCTTCAATGGTACCATTGGTACATCAAGGATCATCCAGATCCCAAATGGTCAGACTTTTGCCAGCTCCTTTTGCAACGATTTGGTCCTAGTGCTTTTGATGACTTCACTGGAGCCCTCACTAAACTTCGCCAAATTAGCACTATGAGAGAGTATCAAACCGAATTTGAGAACCTAGCCAACCACACCGAAGGATTGTCTGGTGACTTTTACCGGAGTTGTTTTATCAGTGGTCTAAAGGATGCCATCCACTCTGAGGTCAAAATGTTCTGTCCCACCACAATGATGGAAGCCCTAGGGTTTGCCAAGTTGGAAAAAGACAAGATTGCAGCCCAACAATGCTCCAAGCCCACTTTTGTTCCCTTCTGAAATATGGGTTCTCAGCAACCACCTATACCGCAGGCTCCTCGACCAACTCCTATCGAGCGTTTTTCTGAAACAGAGATGCAAGCACACAGAGAAAAGGGGCTTTTCTATAATTGTGATGAGAAATTCACTCGGGGACATAGATGTGTTCAATAAAAGCTCTATCTCTTGGATGTGGAGTCTCCACCTACCTCTGAAATTGGTGACGAAGATCCAGAAACACTGGATGCTCCGGTCGACATTCAGGAACCGCTTATTGACCCTCCGTCTTAGGATGACCAGCCAGAGATATCTCTCCATGCTTTAGCTGGAATCACCACTCCCCAAACAATGAGGGTCAGGGGTTACTTCAAGAAGCTTCCTCTTACAATACTCATTCATTCTGGTAGCACTCATAATTTCATTGACCCTCATATCACCAAACAAGCTAATTGTTTTATCCATCCTTGCTCCAACTTTGAAGTCATGGTTGCCAATGGGGGCACCTTACCTTGCAAAGGGAAGTGTCGAAATGTGCGTATCTCTATGGGAGATTATACCTTGCGCTCTGACATGTTTTCCTTTCCCTTAGGAGGATGTGATGTGGTTTTGGGCGCTCAATGGCTACGGACACATGGCCCTATCTTATGGGATTTTGCTGAACTTTGGATGCAGTTTTCCCTCAATGGAAAAAAACACACATTGACGGGATTACAACCAGGTTCTCTCAGCATCATTAGTTCACATCGCATGGAAAACCTCCTCAAGTAGAATTCACATGGTGTCATCACTCAGATCCATTCCATTCAGATGCAACCATCAGCAGTCTCCACTACTCCTTTGGATCTATAACAAATTCTGGATTGATATACAGGTGTCTTTGCTAAATCAGTGGGACTGCCACCTTCCAGGCCAGAAGACCATCGTATTCAGCTCCTTCCTGGTAGCATTCCTCCCAACATCAGGCCCTATCGCTACCCATTTCACCAAAAAACGGAGATTGAAATGCTCGTTCGGGACTTATTGAAGCAAGGTATTATTCGCCCAAGCACTAGTTGTTGATGTATATGTAACTTCGGAATGTATTTCACATATATGTATATTGTATTCCTATAGAGATGGTATTATTCCTCTATAAGGAAGTGTCGTCATTTATATTGTAAGTGTCGTAACTTATACTTGATGGGTTATTAGACCACCTTATTTGGGGTCGGCCCTGTATAAGTCATGTGGGTCAAAGGGTTATTAGACAACCCTATTGGGGGTCGGCCATGTGGGTCAAAGGGTTATTAGACCACCCTATTGGGGGTCGGCCCACTCAGCATTATGTTATGTGGTTAAGTTCGAGCCTACATGAGTTAGGTAAAAAGGCAAGTCAAGTCAAGTATAAATAGAGTGCGGGAGGCACTCTATTTACTCACTCACTTCTCACACATGCACTCAAGGAGGAGTGGCGCACTTATGGAGGAGGAGGATCTGCTGCTAGGTTATGGCTATCTCTCTTGGTTGGTTGTATCATTGCTCTATCTATCTCTGAGGAAGTTATTGGGGTTTTTCACCTTTATGGTTTTCCCCAAGTAAATCTTTGTGTCTCTTGTGTGCTTGCATTATTGTCTCCATGATTGATATGCTGTAGAAATGCTGTACATGTTGTTCTCTCAGTTAAGATCCTAGATCAGATTGAAGTAAATTCTGAAAATTTAACATGGTATCAGAGCTAGCCTGAAAGAAGGCATGATATGGCATGTATGACACTTGTTGCACTTACGATGCTAGGGCTTGATATAGCAAAAACCAGTCATCGTAGCACTTTCGCTATAAATCTGTTTTGGTGAATTTTTCGGATCTGAAATTGTTACAGGCCGACGCTAAGATCTCCAGGTATCTTGTGTCCAAAGGACAACCTCTAATTCGTTGTACTTTGTGACTTATGATCTGCACAATATAGGGTTTCTGCCTCTTCCAGATCTGAGTCAAAATCAGGTGACCTTGGGAAAAAGGTCATATCTTGGGCTAGGAAGATCCAAATGAAATTTCGTAAAAAGTGACAGGTAGTACACAGTCTGTACTATCGCAGAAAACGTTTTCAGAGGCCGAAGTTGAACCAGTGACACGTGGCATGCCGTACAAGTTTGCTCTCCTGTATTATCCCATAAACAGGTCACGTTGCGCCATTTGACATAACTCTCTCTCAGAGAGTCCAATTGAGGTCAGACCTGTCAATATGGAAATGTAACAGGCCGAGATATCTCAGAAAACGTTTTCAGAGGCCGAAGTTAAAACAGTGACACGTGGCATGCCGTACAAGTTCGCTCTCCTGTTTTATCCCAAAACAGGTCACTTTGCGACATTTGGCATAACTCTCTCTCAGAGAATCCAATTGAGGTCAGACCTGTCAGGATGGAAAGATAACAGGTCAGGCTATCTCAGGAAACGTTTTCAGACCCTGTGGATCAAACATTTCGGAGTTACACCAGAAACAATCAGGTACATATTTCTGTCAAAACATAACTATTTTTTGGTACCTTCATTCATGGCTTCCGGAATTTAGGGCTTTGGAGAAAGTTGAAATTTTTGTAATCGGAGACCACAGCTGGATGCTACTCATCAAAATAGAAATTTAGAGACCAATATCATAATTTTTGGTTGGGCAGAAGACCGGGCTTGATTAGACCCTAGTTCGGGACTTTGATCAGAAAAGTGGAAAATTAGGGCTTCTGTAAAAATGGGAATTTTTGAAATCTGTGACCACGGCTGGAAGCTCCTCAGAAAAATAGAAGCTTAGAGCTTTGGATCAAACATTTTGATGGGGAAAAAGAGTGGGCTTCATCAAACCCCAGTTCAGGGTCACGTCCAGTGAATCCGGAAGTTTCAAAGGCAAAATTGAGGAGTGAAACTTTGCAGTTTTCAAATTCTGAATATACCAGTTTGATCAGCTCATCAAGGCGCATATTTCTATCCTTTCGAAAGTTTGAAATTCAAAGTTTGAATTTTTGGGGTTTCTCTGACAAACCCATATCCAGCTCGAAGTCCAGTTCTTGCAAATCAAGTGGATTGAGTTAATCCTAGAAGAAGATGGATTGGTCACCTGCATAAGTGAAGAAGTTCATGTCTCAGAGGGAGATGAGGATAAGGCCTTATATAAGAAGATTACAAGCAATCTCGACAGGTATGTCTCATCGAGGTATGTTTCGATATTTGTCCATGATTAAGTTTATGGTATGTTTGTCTTCATGTTATTACGGTTAGTACAATTTTGATTTTAGATTTGTCGTATCACCTTAACAAAATTATGAATGCATGATAGAAGATATTCATTGGTTAGGGTGTTGACACTTATGATTGTACTAATGCATTATGGTGTTGTATGAGGTTTATGTTGTCTACTAACATGAAAGGTACACCAAGAAAGACAAATCATGTTCTGGTCCAAGAACATATGATCATGATAACATGAGGACAAATATTCATCCATTCTCATGGATCTCATAGAAGATCCATTTACGAGGTATGTATAACTTGGTTTTGTAATAATTAACTTATGAGATATACAGGTTACTAGCACAAGTCATTGAAGAAGAACAAGAAGACATCATGTGAGTATGTTAGACATAAATAGCTAGCATGCTAATCCAGGTATGTTTTTCCTATATCAAGATAGAATCCTACCTTGTGTTAGGATCTTATACTATTGTTGATAATGATTATTCATGAAGTCATAGGTTTGAATAATCATGATTGTATGCATTTTATGTTTCTTACCATAATTGATGATATGACTAACCAGAAGAATCACGATGGTATAGGATTGAATAATCACAAGTTTTATGCATTTTATATATCTTATCTTGATTGATGATTCAACTAACCTGAATAGTCATAGGTTTGAGTAATTACAGGTTTAGACATGTTATGTTTCTTATGATTTGACTAACCATAAGAATCCTACATAAACCTTGAATGCTAATGCTTATTATTTCTGTTTGAAATGATCATGACTATACATGCTTGAGATTATTGTGTTTTAATAGTATACTAATGAATGTATGATTTTATATGAGATCACAAGGATAACACATTCATGATACTAATAAGCATGCATAGGGACCTAGGATGAATATGAGATTCAAGAACAAGTAATCCAGGAAGCAAAGATCAAGAGGGAGTACACTCTAGTGGTTTATGCAAGGATGCAGATATTCAGAAGGAGTTGACCATCTCTCTACATCCCACAACAGAAAGGTGTAGAAGAAGCTACTTCAGATTCGGACTCCAGTAGCTCCTGCAAGGAAGCGAAGACTCAGAGGGAGTCCACCCAACAAACAAACAAAGATAAGTATTTGAATTGTCATTTCTTAAATAATACTGTTCAATAATGTATATACTGATGTTCCTAGAATTAGGTTGTGTATTATGCATATTAGAATAATTGCATTGATGAACAGTATACTCCTAATATGCATGGGTAAGTGGCCTATGGCACTGTACAACATTCCATTGCTACTTATCTAGAATGAAACCTCTTTGCTGACATGTTGGGAGTTGTGCACACTCTTAACAATGTTCTGGTAGAGATTGGAAGGCATCTAGAAAGTTACGGAATATGGATAAATGTTGTATTGAAGCATTGGCTAAGATAATTGCATGACTGTATGACATATTTATTTATGTGTAAGAATTTGTTATGAAAACTATGAGATGTTTTCTAATCATGCAATTTAACTTGTTGTGTAGGAAAGATCATATGCCATCACCTACAAAAGAAGAACTACAACATTTGTTCAGCAACAAAAATTATCTATTGAAGATATTGAAGTTCCCAGGATACGGGAAGAATGCCATGATCCGTCGATCATGAAGAATGATGTTTGGGATGTAATCCCAAGACATGAAGGGAAGTTTGCTATGACTTCCAAATGGAACTATCAGATCAAGCATGTTGCAGATGGAAACATTGAGAAATATAAAAGTGATGAAATAGAAGATACACCAGATGGATTCAAGACAGCTTCCTTGAATGGTGTAGTTGAAGAAGAAGTATATGTAAAGTAGCCACTTGGTTCTGAGACACATGATAGGAAATCATATATGTGCAGAACTTGGTATGGTGAAGATAGATTGATTGTCGACACGCAGCGGAAGCTTACTACCGAGTTTGAGATGAAGAACTTGGGGATGATGCACTATTTGTTTTTGACATGGAGGTGTGGCAGAGTGCAGATAAAATCTTCCTTGGACAAGGGAAGTATGCAGTAGAGATCCTGAAGAGGTTTGGGATGATGGACTGCAAGGCCATGGCCACACCGATGACATCGAATTTAAAGCTTCTATGTGATGCTTCATCTGAGCCGATTGATGTCTCTATGTATCATCAGATGATTGGGTCCTTGATGTACTTGACGAACACGAGAGCAGACATTTGCTTTGCTGTGAACACATTGAGCCAGTTCCTGACGGATCCGAGGAGTGTTCACCTGGTTGCTGTAAAGCATGTTCTGAGGTACCTGAAGGGTACAGTGGATTATGGGCTCAGATATGAGGCGAATCAAAATTTTAACCTGCAGGGTTATGTTGATTCAGATTGGGCTGGCAGTGCTGCAGACAGGAAGAGCACATCTCGGTGTTGCTTCAGTATGGGATCAGGTGTGATCTCTTGGTTTAGCAGGAAGCAGTCCTGTGTAGCACTGAGTACAGCTGAGGCAGAGTATGTTGCAGCCTGTTCAGCTAGTTGTGAGGCAGTATGGCTACGGAAGCTACTGTCTGAGTTATTTGATCTCCCGTTGGAGGCTACTGGTACCTTCTGTGATAACCAGAGTTGTGTAAAGCTGTCCGAGAACCCAGTGTTTCATGATAGGTCGAAACACATAGAGATCAAATATCACTATATCAGGGATATGGTGCAGAGAGGAGCTGTGAAGCTTCTGTATGTTGTGACGGACGAGCAGATTGCAGATGTGCTGACGAAGCCACTAGCCAGAGTGAAGTTCGAGTACTTCAGAGAGAGGCTTGGCGTTCTTCAGATCGAGGACACTTCGAGGAAGAAGTGATGGACACATTTGCTGAAGCCATTCCAAGCATGTTGGAAGGAGGATCCTTCACATGGCTGTGGATGTAAGTGCAGGATAATGGGCATCAGGATGATGTTCTGGTTTCTGCTGGATATGATCAGTTGGATCATTTTTATGTATGTACGCACCACGTTGGATGCTGGATATGATCAGTTGGATCATTTTTATGTATGTATGCACGCATCATGTTGGATGCTGGATATGATCAGTTGGATCATTTTTATGTATGTATGTATGCATCATGTTGGATGCTAGATATGATCAGGTGGATCATTTATGTATGGATGCATCATGTTGGATGCTGGATATGATCAGTTGGATCATGTGTATGTATTTTGTATATGCATCATGTTGGATGCTTGGACCATGTATCTGTATATGTATCAGGTGGATACATTGTATGATCAGGTGGATCATGTATGGTGATATGTATCATGTATCAGGTGGATACATTGTATGATCAGGAGGATCATGTATGATGATATGTATCAGGTAGATACTTGGTATGCATCAGGTGGATGCATTGATGATCAGGTGGATCATGCAGCAGGATGTTGCAATGATGATCAGGATGATCATGGATGATGAGCTTCAGGATGTTGCTCCAGATGACATGCAGCAGGACGTTGCAGTGATGATGATCAGGATGATCATGAGTACATCAGGATGATGTATGGTGAGTATCAGGTTGATACTCTGTGGCCGTGGATCAGGTTGTGCAGATGAGCATGTCTGGGAGATCCTATAGGTCGGATTTGTGTACCCGTAACAGCCTGGGATGCTCTTTCGAGACATTGCTCTGGGAGGACATGTAATTTGTGCCCTGGGAGATCTCAGGTCGGAGTTGTGTACCCGTAACATCCTGAGATGCTCTTGCGAGGTTTTGTCCTATGGCATGTAATTTGGGCCCTGGGAGATTTCAGGTCAGAGTTGTGTACCCGTAACATCCTGAGATGCTCTTTCGAGGTTTTGCCATGACCACATGTAATAGCGCCCTGGGAGATTTCAGGTTGGATTTGTGTACCCGTAACATCCTGAGATGCTCTTGCGAGGTTTTGTGGTGGACCACATGTAATTTGTGCCCTGGGAGATTTTAGGTCGGAGTTGTGTACCCGTAACATCCTGAGATGCTCTTTCGAGGTTTTGTGGTGGGACCACATGTAATTTGTGCCCTGGGATATTTCAGGTCGGAGTTGTGTACCCGTAACATCCTGAGATGCTCTTTCGAGGTTTTGTGGTGGGGTCACATGTAAGAGCGCCCTGGGAGATCCTACAGGTCGGATTTGTGTACCCGTAACATCCTAGGATGCTCTTTCGAGGTTCTGTGATGCACGTAATAAGTCCTGAGGATTCCACAGTATGGCCAGTGATGACGAAGACCTACAGGTGGTGGGCCTGCATCCAGTATGAAAAAGGACTGGCTCTGTAGAACTTCCTATGACGAGTAGATTCAAAGATTGATTGAGATAGCAGCAGCAGTGACGATGATGATGACTCGATGACGATTATCTAGTGACGATGATCCAGAGAAGATGACTTGTGCTAGAAGAACTGTGCTGAGAAATACCTTCCTAGTTAAGAGGGAGTGTTGATGTATATGTAACTTCGGAATGTATTTCACATATATGTATATTGTATTCCTATAGAGATGGTATTATTCCTCTATAAGGAAGTGTCGTCATTTATATTGTAAGTGTCGTAACTTATACTTGATGGGTTATTAGACCACCTTATTTGGGGTCGGCCCTGTATAAGTCATGTGGGTCAAAGGGTTATTAGACCACCCTATTGGGGGTCAGCCATGTGGGTCAAAGGGTTATTAGACCACCCTATTGGGGGTCGGCCCACTCAGCATTATGTTATGTGGTTAAGTTCGAGCCTACATGAGTTAGGTAAAAAGGCAAGTCAAGTCAAGTATAAATAGAGTGCGGGAGGCACTCTATTTACTCACTCACTTCTCACACATGCACTCAAGGAGGAGTGGCGCACTTATGGAGGAGGAGGATCTGCTGCTAGGTTATGGCTATCTCTCTTGGTTGGTTGTATCATTGCTCTATCTATCTCTGAGGAAGTTATTGGGGTTTTTCACCTTTATGGTTTTCCCCAAGTAAATCTTTGTGTCTCTTGTGTGCTTGCATTATTGTCTCCATGATTGATATGCTGTAGATATGCTGTACATGTTGTTCTCTCAGTTAAGATCCTAGATCAGATTGAAGTAAATTCTGAAAATTTAACACTAGTTCCTTTTCTTCTCCAGTTATTCTTGTCCACAAAAAAGATGGGTCATGGCGCCTCTGCATTGACTTCCGAGCACTTAATCACCTCACCATCAAGGATAAGTTCCCAATTCCTGTTGTTGATGAGCTTCTTGATGAGCTTCATGGGGCTCACTTTTTCTCCAAGTTGGATCTTCATTCTGGGTATCATCAAATTCGAGTTCATGAGGATGATATCCCTAAAACAGCTTTCCGCGCACATGATGGCCATTATGAGTTTTTGGTTATGCCCTTTGGCCTCACTAATGCTCCTTCCACATTCCAGGCCTTAATGAATAAAATATTTCGACCCTACTTGCGGAAATTCATTCTGGTATTCTTTGATGATATCCTCATCTACAGTAAAACATGGGATGAACATCTCCAGCATCTGGATCTTGTCATGCAACTTTTCTCTGACCATCATCTCCATGCCAAGAAGTCTAAATGTGTTTTTGGACAAAAGGAATTTGAGTATCTCGGGCACATTATCTCATCACAAGGGGTTCGCGTGGATCCTACCAAAATCGATGCCATGAACAATTGGCCGCATCCTCAGACATTCAAGAGCCTTCGTGGTTTTTTGGGGTTGACTGGCTACTACCGCAAGTTTGTCAAGGATTATGGGAAGATTGCAGCTCCATTAACTGCTCTATTGAAAAAGGATGCTTTTACATGGACACCTGCTGCTCAGTGTGCATTTGAAAAACTAAAACAATATGTGTACTACACCTATTCTAGCTATGCCCAATTTTTCCAAGCCCTTCACTATTGAGAGTGATGCTTGCGGCAATGGACTTGGTGCTGTTCTCCTTCAAGATGAACACCCCATTGCGTTCACTAGCAAATCCCTTTCAGGTAAGAATTTAGCTGCCTCTACCTATGAGAAGGAAATGATGGCTATTTTGCATGCAGTACAGAAGTGGCGCCCATACCTATTAGGGAATCATTTCTGCATCAAGACTGATCACCGGAGTCTGAAATATTTCTTAGACCAGCATGTCTCCTCCCCAGCACAACAGAAATGGGTTAGCAAACTCATGGGTTATGACTATGAGATCAATTACAAGAAGGGTAAAGACAATATTGTGGCAGATGCTCTTTCTCGCACATTTGATGCCCAAGGTTCTCTTTCAGCTATTTCTATGCTTGTTCCAAATTGGTTGCAATCTGTTCAACAGGGTTATGTCAATGACTCTTCCTTATCTCAAATCATCCAACGCTTGACTAACAACCCTTCTGCTGTAGCACATTACTCTTGGGATGGTGCTTCTCTGCGATACAAGGGTCGTCTGGTGCTTCCCCAGAGCACAGATCTTCAACAGGCTGTCTTCTATGAACTCCATGCTTCTCCATCGGCAGGGCACTCTGGGTTCCTCAAAATGTATGAACGAGCATGGCGTAACTTCTTTTGGAAGGGCATGAAAAGGACAATTCAACATATGGTGGCCGAATGTGATACCTGCCAGCGCAATAAGGGTGAAACAACACTCCTTCTAGGATTGCTTGAACCCTTGCCCATACCTACACGGATTTGGACAGATATTGTTCGGATATCCACATCATCTTTTTCAGAATCTTGCATGCAATTAGGGTTTCCATGCAAATTCTAGGGTTTGCATGCACTTTGCATGCATCCCAATCACCATGTTGATGCCTCCAGCACCTTAGCCACCTCTTTCTAGCGCCCAGGAGCCACTTACTTCAGTTCTTTAGCCCTCCTAGTCTGAAAGGTGCCCACTTCTCACCTACTTCCAGAGAAGGGCGCACTTTCTCACCTACCACTGCAGTTCCACTTCAGTTACATTCAGTTAGCTCCGATTCTCCCTGATTTGAGGCTAGTTTCACTCCTGACTGACTGTTTCACTTCCGTTGGACCTCCAGATTGACTAGACGACTTGTTCTGACTTCAATTAGCCTCCCATGCGCCCCCCACTAAGCCTCCTTCCCTTAATCAGTGCTACACACTTCAGTTACACTTGTTACACTCAGTTAGACTCAGATTGACACACGGATGACTGGTTCTTGTGCATTGATGAGCACCACCGATTGATGATGAGGACTCCTAGTTGGAGTCAAGCTACTCCATTCAGTGATTCGAATGGCCTACTTAGTCAATTCGAATTGCTCACTCACATGATTCAGATTGTATTGTAATTATTCACCCTTATTGGGATATTGAGCACTACTACATGTTTTGCACAGTTTTACACCATATTCTCTATGTTCATCTGTTGTGATTGATTTACTTGTTCATTAGATCTGCTGTGACTAATTTTACATGGTATCAGAGCCATGACAGGGACAAGATTTCTTTTCTACAGGTGTTCTACATGAAGAGAGAGCAATCTTTGCTCACCAATATATTTCAGCAGCGGCATGCAAAATCTCATGTGCATTCGCTCATGTGCATGCAAGGCTGAAAACATAGTGTTTGTTTGTGTGTGATTTGCAGGTTTCTTACTTCTCCATGTGCATTCGCTAATGCAAAGATGGAGACTTCTTCTTCACAAAATATTCTTACTCCATTCAACTATGATGAATGGAAACCAAAGATGATTGCATTCTTGAAGAGACAATGTCCTTTTGATATGTGCATTGGTAATACAAGAGATTTTGATTCCGATGAAGAGGAGAATGATTGGCTCAATGATTGTGATAGAGATTTTGGAGCAATGTGTCTTGCTATGTCTCCTTGTATGTGCTACCTCAGTAATACTGCTGAAAATCCAAGTGATCTATGGGTCCAACTTGACAGAGAATTTGGAAAGCAGGAAGAAGAGGATCATGCTAGCCTTTTGGAGAACAAGCCCAATGAAATCTCCTTATGTGTTCTTTCCGATCATGTGTTGGCCTCAACAATTGTTCAAGATGAAGAAGAAACTGTAGATTCAAAACTCACTCTCTCAAAGTCTTCTATTTTGAATTCTGAGCAAGATAAACAAGCTCATACTCTAGATTCCGAAGAGGTTCTTGAATCCTCTCCTTCACATGAGTTTGTCGGCATGCAGAATAATGATCTACTTGATGTTTTGGAGGTAAAATCTGATTTTGGAGGTGAAGCATTCGCCCTCCTTGATTGCATGCCTTCTATAGACTTATGTTCTATCATTTGCAAAGTTTCTCAGATTTTTAATGAAGATGAAGAGCACTACCATTCACTTGAGTTCAATTCTCATGCACGTTTTGTTGATTTTGGTTTTGATCTCACCCTTGTTGGTTCAAAGGAGATCTCAAGAAACCATTCATCTATTTTTGGAGCTGATTTAACTTCTATTGATAAGAATTTCAAGTTTCAAGATCTATTTTATCTGATTGGAGCTATTCCTACCTCACTTGGTTCGAATCACAGGTTCTAGGATCATCCTTATATTTTCAGATTTGTTCTCACCATTTTCGGTATGAAGAGCAAGTTCTTAAAGTCTCCACATTCGCTTGCATCCACTGATGGAGAATTCAAGCACATGTTTTTGTAGCATGATCCATTTACTCCCAAGAGTAAGATACCTTTAGACATATCTATTTGAGTTTGGAGCAGTTAAATATTTTGGTGTGTTACAGTTCATTTTGAGGGGGGGTATTTTTCCCATGAGGTTTTCCCCATTTCCTCGGTTTATTTACTGTTATTAGTTTGGATTATTATTGTATTGGGGTGACCTTTGGTCTTAGTTACCAGGGCCCCACATTATTTTTTGCACATCATAGTCTAGCTTGAGGGGGGGTGTTCGGATATCCACATCATCTTTTTCAGAATCTTGCATGCAATTAGGGTTTGCATGCAAATTCTAGGGTTTGCATGCACTTTGCATGCATCCCACTCACCAGGTTGATGCCTCCAGCACCTTAGCCACCTCTTTCTAGCACCTGGGAGCCACTTACTTCAGTTCTTTAGCCCTCCTAGTCTGAAAGGCGCCCACTTCTCACCTACTTCCAGAGAAGGGCGCACTTTCTCACCTACCACTGCAGTTCCACTTCAGTTAGCTCCGATTCTCCCTGATTTGAGGCTAGTTTCACTCCTGACTGACTGTTTCACTTCCGTTGGACCCCCAGATTGACTAGATGACTTGTTCTGATTTCAGTTAGCCTCCCATGCGCCCCCCACTGAGCTTCCTTCCCTTAATAAATGCTACACACTTCAGTTACACTTGTTACACTCAGTTAGACTCAGATTGACACCTGGATGACTGGTTCTTATGCATTGATGAGCACCACCGATTGATGATGAGGACTCCTAGTTGGAGTCAAGCTACTCCATTCAGTGATTCGAATGGCCTACTTAGTCAATTCGAATTGCTCACTCACATGAGTCATATTGTATTGTAATTATTCACCCTTATTGGGATATTGAGCACTGCTGCATGTTTTGCACAGTTTTACACCATATTTTCTATGTTCATCTGTTGTGATTGATTTACTTGTTCATTAGATCTACTGTGACTAATTTTACAGATATTTATATGGATTTCATTGAAGGGCTCCCTAAATCTAGCAGGAAGACAGTGATTCTCATTGTGGTTGATCGCCTCTCCAAATATAGTCATTTTTGTGCTCTCAGCCATCCCTATACAGCCTCCTCCGTCGCTCAAATTTTCCTGGACCAGATATTTTGTCTTCATGGCATCCCTTCTTCCATTGTATCGGATCGTGATGCGACTTTCACCAGTCATTTTTGGACAATACTATTTCGCCACACTGGCACCAAACTGAAGATGAGTTCAGGGTATCACCCACAAACAGATGGTTAGACTGAAATTATCAATAAATTCTTGGAAACTTATCTTCGTTGCTTCACCTCGGAACAACAACATCAGTGGGAAAACTGGCTCCCTCTCGCTGAATGGTGGTACAATACCTCTTACCACACTACCTCTAAAATGACCCCATATGAAGCAGTCTATGGTCAGGCACCTCCAGCTCTTCTTCCATACACCCCCACCAATTCACCAGTTCAGGAAGTTGACACGATCCTTCAAAACTGCGATCAGATTCTTTGCATTTTGCGAGACAATCTTCACATGGCAAGAAATCGCATGAAGCAACAAGCTAATCAGCACCATTCTGAGCGCACTTTTCAAGTCCGCGATATGGTTTTTCTTCGTCTCCAGCCATACAAACAATCCTCCTTGAAACTCAAAGGGCATCATAAGATCACTCCAAAGTTCTATGGGCCATATCGGATTCTTCAGAAGATTGGGTCCGTTGCGTATAAATTGGAACTTCCTCCTTCTTCCCGCATTCATCCAGTCTTTCATGTCTCTTGTCTGAAGAAAGTTCTTGGCACCAACATCAGTGGACAAATGATTTTACCCGAACTGGATAATGAAGGATCCATCCTTTTGGAGCCAGAGGCCATCCTCAATCGGCGCACGCGTCAGCTTCTCTCTCACTCTATCACAAAGATCTTAATTCAGTGGCATGACATGCAACCAGAGGATGCTACATGGGAACCACTCCTTCAGATTCAACAAAAATTTCCACATCTAATGCTTTGAGGAAAAAGCTTTTTTTTAAGGGGGAGGGGATGTTAGGAACCCATGTCTTTACTTTGTTAGTATGTTGTTGTTGGACGCATATGCTTTGTAATTCGTCCCGTAGTATTTTTTGATCAATATTTTGTGTTATTGTTGTTGGCGCATATGCTTTGTAAGTCGCTTGCAGTATTGTTGATCCATAGTTTGTAGTGGCCCATGGTTTTGACCCATAGTATTGGCGCCTAGACTTAGTATATAAGTGTGTGTTGAGACCTATGAAGGCACCGTGAAGTTATTTGTATTGAGCTTGCTCATAGGAGGTTTCCCCCTCGAAGTGGCTTGTGATCAATATAAAAGTGATTCTAAGTTCTGTCATTTCTTCTATTTCGCATATTCATATTAATTAATTCTTGCAGGTGCATCACATAGCTTGGGCATTTCTTATTGAGGGGACACATCCTCTTATTATATTTTATTATTAATCTTTTTAATTGTTATCAATATTTACGTGTTATTATTATTCATTACAGTTCTCCAGAAGAGGGCATGGGAGGTTAATCGATCATGTTCTTTCTTTGTTATACAATGAAAATTATTTTTGGCCTCATCCTTTATCTCTACAATTACCAAAATGAGGGAACCATCTTTGGATCTAATTTCTACGACTTTATTTCTTTCCTCTTTTATTTTCATTTATGATGGAAGTAACAAGTGTTTTTGTCCCCAACTTTGAACCATAAGATCTCGGATTGTATCCTCCATTGTTCTTAATCATCTCTCTGGGATTTGAAAAGATTATATCTAATCTCTTTTTCTTCATTCCTAATTTGAAGGGTATTTTCTACTGTCTTCGTTTTCCACTAGAAAGACTCTAGATGGGCTGTTAGAATATCTTGTTTTTTCTTTCTACGGATTGACATAGCATTTTTTTTCCTATTATTCTAGATCGAGCTTGGTGCATTTGATTTTTTGATCCCAAACAATAGAAGGGGATCCATCTATCTAGAAGGCCCAAGAGGAGGAAATCACATCAAAGTGATAGGGGTCATGAAGCTAGAGGGGATTGAAGTAGAGGGGTATGCGGCCAAGGTAAATTTAGCTTTTAAAGTTTAGAGATATTGGCTTGTGATATGAAATTGTAGAGGGGGTGGTATGGGAAGTTATAGAGTGATTAATGACTAATAGATTTCTATGTAGAAGAAAATGATCTAGTCAAGTAGCTATATGTTTAGGTCCCATCCTACAATTTGTGTAGGTGAAACATCCTTTTGCAAGATTTAGATCTAATAGATCCCAATATGCAATGAGATATTCCATCCTTTCTCAAAAGGGATCTCTTATTATTCCCCCACCTCTTTTCTCTTTATTGTTGAGAAATGTGTTGAAGTCACCAACCACTATACTACACTTTGTCAATGGGGAGTTGTGAATATTTTGCAAAGAATTCCAATAGAGAGTCGTTTCTTGATAATTAATGCCAATATACAAATTAAATATGTTTATAATTTTACCTAAACTTGAGGTTATTAATGATGTCAATAGCCAATGTTGATTTTGGGGCTAGCCCTCAAGGACAAAGATCTGAGGATCCCACATAATACATATTCCTTTAGAATATCCTCTTGAGCTTACTGCTTTACATTCACATATTTTGCAATTCTTCTTTTCTAAGTTCACAATTTCGTCTGCTTTTGATTTGGTCTCCTAAAGAAAAATGAGGGCCATTCTCTCTTTTTTTTTTATATCTCTTAGGGTTGCTTATGTTATTGTGTTTCCTATTCCTCGACAATTCCATTGAATGATATGCATCATTTAGAATATTGTGTTTTTCTCCCACTCCCATGCTGAGGGATCTTGTTTCCTTGATTCTGAGTTGAGTTGATGTTTCCAAATATTTTTTGTATGGTGGCCTAATTCTCCAAGATTTTTTTTTTGTTTTCCTCTTATTCTCTTTTTTCCTTGCATGTATTTATGTGAACTTTTCTATGTATCGGTTCTTCTTTAGGGAGATCTTCTCTCCTCTACTTTAGAGTGTTGTGGGACTTACTACCTTGTAAGAATTATGTTTGGTTGAGAGAGATGGTCTGGAAAGGGATTTCAAGAGTCATCATTGGGGGAATACGTGATGGGATAATTGATTTGTAGCATGCGAAGGGGAGATGAAATATACTTATCATTATTCATAAATTATTCTAAGGGGGTGTCTTCTTGATGAAGGGATACAAATTTGTTTGGTATAAATAGAGTGATACTAGGGGGGTGAGCCTTGCACCACTGCTATGAATGAGGAAGGGTGCAGAGAAGGTTTAGAGGGGATATAAATAGGGTTTGAGGAAGATTGAGGTGCGTCCAAAGTCAAATGGAGGGAGGACAATGTGATAATTTATAGGAGAGATCACATAGCTGGAGCAAACCTCACTAAAACTCACGCAATAATATAAGAGAAGAGATTCGAGAAGAAGAACTGTTGAATCAATAATGACTCATTAACACAAGAAATGACAAAAAAATGTTGTATCATACATAAGGTGTAAGTTGGCACTATGTAAAGTGAATAATAACTAAATACAATCAAATGGATTCGAATGCCCCTAAAGTCATTTGAATTCTCCTCAATGTGTGGCTTGGATAGCATTGGAGACATCATCCAATCAGAGGCAGTAGTCACAAATAGTCAAAAGTCAGTCAAATGACTCTAAATGAGTCTAACTGAGTCATGTGAGCACAAATCAAGGGATGGAGACTCCAAGGAGGGCGCATGAGGCTATTAGTAGGTCAAGTGGCACTCCGATATAGACAACTAGAAGCTATAGGCAGTTAAACTGGGAAATAAATGAATAAATTGGTCAATAAATGTTGCAACTGACTATTAGTGATCCAAGTAGTGTAGTATGGAGCATATGTCATCAAGGTGAGGAAAACAAGGTACACTAGGTAGGTAGGAGGGCTCCCGAGGGCTAAAAACAAGCTATAGGGGGATGAACATAGGCTCGAGGTGTTGGGGAGACTACCATACTATTGAATGGATGCATGCAGTCATGCAAATATAAAAAATGATGGTGAGAATATTCCAATAGCCCCCCACAAGCCAAACTATGAGGAAACAACTGAAGGAACTAATGGTAGGGCCCTGGTGACTAAGACCAAAGCTCACCCCGTACAACAATATAAATAAATAAAGTGAGGAAAGAGGGAAAATACAGTGGGAATAAAGCCACCCCTCAGATAGACTGTGGTAGGATAATCAATCATGTACATCACTCACCCCAGATGGTATGTAATGTGAGAAGGATCAAACCTTCCATTCTGATAATCAGATATGGTTCTCCTTTTATCATGTGGATCTCCCACAAGATCTATGACAGATCTAAGAGTAGTGGCTTCCCATCTAGGAAGAGGAGGATCTGCAAGCTGTAGATCTGGATCTTGGTCTTCCATTCACTGATCTTCACTAATAGGTGCTAGATCTTCAGGTTCTTATGGATCTGGATCTAGCATTCGCTTAAAAAGAGTTATCTTCCTCTTGGGAAGAAGTGGGTCATGCTCCAAAAACATGTTCTCGAGTTCTCCAACAATGGATGCAAGCAAATCTAGAGGTTTCGTGAACTTGCTCTTCATACTAAGCATGGTGAGAACAAATTAAAAAATATGAAGGATCATTATGGAGCATGTGATTCGAACCAACTGAGGTAGAATCAACTCCATGAATGTGTATGTAGTTCTTTGATACCTCCTTTGAACCGAAATAGGTGAGATCATAACCAAATGGAATAATACATGATGGTGGTGTCTTGGACTTCAAATCAGCTCCAAGAATTGAAATATGGTTTCTTATGATCTCCTTTGAACCAGCAGGGGTGAGATCAAAACCAAAATCACAAGGATATGCATGAGACTTGAAACCAAGTGAATGATGGTGTCTTCCATCTTCGGTAAAACTCTGAAAACATGTGCCAATGACCAAATAGGATTTTATAGGAAGCATTTGATGAGGTAGAGAGAATGCATCACCTCCAAAATCTGATTTTACCTCCAAAATACACAGTAGATCATCATCTTGCACATCATCAAGCTCATGGGAATTAGAGTTTCAAAAGTCTCTTCAACTTCTAGAGTAGTAGCTGACATATCTTGCTTAGAATTTTAATTTGAAAATGGATCAACTTCATCAGTGGTGATGGACCATTTTTCAATAGTAGATCCTGATATCATGTCTTGCATTTCGACTTCATACTGAACAAATTCATCATGAGAAATGATTGAGGTCGAATCATGAGTAGAGAGAGAACTGAAGGAAGTATTACTAGGCTTGTTCTCCAAATCAACCTCTTCCTTCTGCTTTCCAAATAATCTGTCCAATCTTGTCCAGTTATCACTTGGATGTTTAGCAGTATTAATGAGGTACTCCATATTGGAAAGCATAGTAGTACATATTGTTGCCGAGGCTCTGTCATATTAATCTAGCCAATATTCTTCCTCTTCATAGGAGGAAAAATATCTCTTAACACCAATACACATATTGAAAAGATCATATCTCTTCAGGTATGTTGTCATATTTGGTTTCATTTTTCATAGTTGTATGAAGAGAGAGAAGGAATTACTTTCAGATCCATGGAAGTTGTTGTAGAATTTGAATCTACTGCTGCAATTGCAGTGTGATGAACCTGCAATAATTATTTAATGCAAATACACAAGATATCAGAAATAACAGAACATAATCACTTTTATATTGATCACGGGCCACTTCGAGGGGGCAACCTCCTTTGAGCAAGCTCAATACAATTAACTTCATGGTGCCTTCAATGACCTCAACACACACTTATATACTAAGTCTATGCCCAATACTATGAGTCAAAACCATGGGACATATAATACTACAGGACGACTTACAAAGCATATGCTTCCAATACTATGGGTCAATACTATGGGCTAATATAAACTACGGATCAACAAATACTACGGGACGACTTACAAAGCATATGCATCCAACAACAATATACTAACATAGTAAAGAGAAGGGTTGACATAGGTTCCTAACATCCCCTCTCCCTTAGAAAAAGCTTTGTCCTCAAAGCTTTGGTTGGAGAAATTGCTGCAAACTCTGAAGGAGTGGTTCCCCGGTAGCATCCTCGGTTTGCATTTCGGGCCACTAACGCCTTTGGAGTGTCAAGGAGGATTGCTTGGAAGGCTGTAGATGAAGAAGAACCCTGTCAGCTACGTGGAAAATGCACTGAGAACGGTGTTGATCGACTTGTTGTTTCCAGCGAATTCTGGCCATGTGAAGATTGTCCTGCAGAATGAGAAGAATCTGATCGCGGTTTCGAAGAACCGAGTCAATTTCCTGAACTGGGGAGCTGCTAAGGGTGTATGGAAGAAGAACTGGCGGTGTTTTTCCATAGACTGCTTCATATGGTGTCCTTTGAGATGTGGTATTGTACCACCAGAGTGCTGCTAGGAAATCCATAGAAATAGTTGGCCAAATCTGTGTAGGGATGGGCAAGGGTTTGATCAATCCCGAAAGGAGTGTCGGTTCCCCCTTGTTGACTTGGAAAGTATCATCGCTAGCCACCATATTTTGAATTGTGATTTTTAGTCCTGGCCAAAAGAAGTTACATTGTTCCTGGTCATACATTTTGCAGAACCCAGAGTACCCTGTTGATGAAGAATCATGGATTTCATAGAAGAGATAGCCTTGTTGAACATATTGCAACCAATTTGGAACAAGCAGAGAAAGAGCTGTAAGAGAAACCGGGTCATCAATTGTGCGAGAAGGAGCATCTTCCACCATATTGTCCTTACCCTTCTTGTAAGTGATCACATAGGGATAACCCATGAGTTGGATAACCCAGTGCAGGTGTGTTGGGGAGGAGACCCATTGTTCCAGAAAATTTTTTAGACTCGAGAGATCAGTCTTGATGCAGAAATAATTGCCTAATAGGTATGGCTGCCACTTCTGTACTGCATGCAAAATAGCCATCATTTCCTGCTGAGAGGTAGATGTGGCTACATTCTTACCGGAAAGGTCTCTTGAAGGCAGCAAGCTCATTGGTTCAACAAAGATACCTGCATATCTTTCCAAGGGATTAGTGGAGACTGTTGATGGGTGCATCTGAATGGAATTAAGCTGAGCGATGACACCATGTGAATTCTTCTTAAGGATTTTTTCTAGGCGATGTGAACTGATGATGCAGAGAGACCCTGGTTGTAAGCCCCTAAATTTGTGTTGTGCCCCATTGACTTTAAACTGCATCTAAAGTTCAGCAAAATCCCATAAGATGGGGCCAAGTGTGCGTAACCATTGAACGCCCAAAACCACATCACATCCGCCTAAGGGCAAGGCAAACATGTCAGAGCGTAGGTTATAATATTCCATAGAGATACGCACATTGTGACACTTCCCCTTGCAAGGTAAGGTGCCCCCATTGGCAACCATGACTTCAAAGTTGGAGCAAGGATGGACAAAACAATCAGCCTGTTTGGCAATTCGAGGGTCAATGAAGTTATGAGTGCTACCAGAATCAATGAGTATGGTAAGAGGGAGCTTCTTGAAGTATCCCCTAACCCGCATTGTTTGTGGGGTGGTGACGCCGGTTACAGCATGGAGAGAGATCTCGGGTGGGTCGTCCTTAGATGGGGTGTCAACAGGCGGGTGTTACATGTCGACCGGATCATCTACTGTATCTGTAGCTTCTTCACCAAGTTCTAAGGCAGGCGGAGAATCCACATCCAAGAGATAGAGCTTTTGTTGAACACATCTATGTCCTCGAGTGAATTTCTCATCACAATTATAGCAAAGCCCTTTTTCTCGGCGTGCCTGCATTTCTATTTCAGACAAATGCTTGATAAGAGTTGGTTGAGGAGCAGGCGTGATGGGAGGTCGTTGGGAACCGATATTTCTGAAGGGAACAAAGGTGGGTTTGGAGCGTTGTTGAGCTGCGATCTTGTCCTCGACCAACTTAGCCAACCCTAGGACTTCCATCATTGTGTTGGGACAAAACATTTTGACCTCTGAGCGGATTTCATCCTTGAAACCACTGATAAAACAACTCCTGTAGAATTCATCAGACAATCCTTCTATGTGATTGGCTAGTTTCTCAAATTCCATCTGATACTCTCTCACTGTGCCAGTTTGGTGAAGTTTAGTGAGTGCTCCTGTGAAGTCGTCAAAAGCACTAAGACCAAATCGTGGCAAAATGAGTTTCCAAAAATCTGTCCAGTTTGGCTCGGGATGAGCTTTGATGTACCAACGGTACCATTGAAGGGCTTCCTGTTCCAAATGAAAGGATGCAAGTGGAACTTTCTGAACATCAAAAGTATTATGCAGACTGAAATATTGTTCTTCTCAGTATATCCATCCAGTCGGATCAGTACCATCGAAGCGAGGAAAATCAAGCTTTGGCCCACGAAAATTGCTAGAAGCAGAGAACACGGTGGCTGCAAAAGATTCTGGCTGTCTGGTATTGTTCATGGCTGAATGCTGCAGATGGAGGCTAAGAAATTTTTCATCCAGATCTTGGAGTTTGGTTTGGATGGCTGCCAGTGCTTCCTCCATGGTGTGTGCTCCTGCACAGGTGACAACCATAACCAGGTTTTTTTTTTTTTTTGGTTGACTGGGTAGGAAAACAAAAACAGGAACTACTTCAGTAAGGGAAAAGTTGGATTTGGGAAAAAATCAGAAGGATAATTGGGGTTTGACTAGGTTTTGGACACTATTGGATAGACATGGAAGCAAAAATGAGGATTTCAAAATCGGGGTGAAAGAATGAGAAAATTTGGCAGAGGGGAACAAAGAAGCAGAATTCAGAAAGGAACTCTGTGGTAAAATTTGAAGGTGATTGGGTGAAATCTGAGGAAGTTATGGCAAACCCTCAAAATAGGCAAATGTGAGATTTCAGGCTGTAGGAAGGGGAATTGAGGATAGGGTCCTTAGAAATGAAATATGCAGAATGGAATGACAGGGGTTCCCTGAAAATTTTAAGGGAAACAGAGGTAAAAAAAGGGAGATATGGAGGAAAAACTGATTTTTTTTTTTTTAATTTACAGACTGGAGTAGCTACGGCTCAGAAGGAATCTGGAACAACGTCGAACGGCTGGATCTGGAATGGCTTGCAAAATGGATCTGAAACGGCGCAGCAGTGATCGACAATAGTTCAGCTGAAAGTAGATATGGACCCCAGGTATGTGCGGCTTCCTAAGAGTTCAGGGTTTTCACTCGGCCACCAATGCTGTTTGACGGCTTGCGTATCGGGGCAGTACCCCTCACTCCACGGCTCAGGTAAAACTGATAACCGCTTTGCCACAAACGACAGCTCTTGGTTTATCTCACGGGTGGGAACTAGTCAATCAGGTAGGGGTCGTTGCCCTTTTCGCTAGCAGGTCCTCTCAATGGTCCAGCTACTTCGGGGTTCTTGTGGCACTCCTCACAATGATTTTTAGGGCTTATTCCCAAGTACTTCCCACAGTTAAGCGGATACGGATTATTCCCAAATCCGAACCTGCAACAGAAAAAATTTGGGCAGAAATTCCACCCAATGTTCAAAAACCGGATCTATATTTCTCAGAATCGCTATTATAGCATGTTTCTGGAACTAGAACAACCACTTTGCTTCTACACATGAAAGCGGAATAGAAATCTGGGCACTCGGCCAAAAGATTTTCTTGCCGCAATTTCCGCTGCCGTCACCGAAATTCTGAAAAATTGCTGATTTTAAATCCGCGATATCTCCACTTTTAGAACTCCAAATGAGATGATTTTTTTTTGAAACTGTGTATTTTTGAAAGAGGAATTTAGATATGCAATCGGTTTCTTCTGATTTTGTGCATAAAGTTTCAGAAATTGATCTGAAAGTCCAAAAAAGGAAAAAAAAAATCCCACTTGTGCCAAGGAAAGTGCTCTGATACCAGATGTGATGAACCTGCAATAATTAATTAATGCAAATACACAAGATATCAGAAATAACAGAACATAATCACTTTTATATTGATCATGGGCCACTTCGAGGGGGCAACCTCCTTTGAGCAAGCTCAATACAATTAACTTCACGGTGCCTTCAATGACCTCAACACACACTTATATACTAAGTCTATGCCCAATACTATGAGTCAAAACCATGGGACATATATTACTACAGGACGACTTACAAAGCATATGCGTCCAATACTATGGGTCAATACTATGGGCTAATATAAACTACGGATCAACAGATACTACGGGACGACTTACAAAGCATATGCGTCCAACAACAATATACTAACATAGTAAAGAGAAGGGTTGACATAGGTTCCTAACATGCAGAAAACTATTGCAACTGCAGAAAACTACTACAACTATAGAAAACTGCTGCAACTACAGAAAACTTCGAATAACCTGCAAAAAGAATGGAGATCCATAGTATCTCTTGAATTTGAATCTATTGAAGATGGATTATAATGATGGAATAACTGCAAAAAAAATGAAAATTGTAAATGGAGAGCTGCTGCAATTCGAATTGAACACTGCCTTAGGACAATGACCACATGTGATTGGATGCTTCACACCTAGAAATATCTGACTACATTTATCCAGTGAATTCAAGACAATTGTACCAAGAATTGTTGTGGAAATCCAGAGGCTTCTGGTGCACAATGAAACACAATTGCTCAAAGAATTGCTGCAACTGTTGTTGCTGCAATTCGAATAGCTGACTCTAACTCTGATACCATGTCATGATAATTTACAGGAGAGATCACACAACTGGAGCAAACCTCAATAAAACTCACTCAAGAATAGCAGAGAAGAGAAGAAGAATTGTTGAATTAATAATAACCCATTAACACAAGAAATGAAAAAAATTGTTGTATCATACATTAGTTGTAAGCTGGCACTGTTTAAAGTGAATAATAACTGAATACAATCAAATGGATTCGAATGCCTCTAAGGTCATTTGAATTCTCCTCAATGTGTGGCTTCGATAGCATTGGAGACATCATCCAATCAGTGGCAGTAGTCACAAATAGTCAAAATTTATTCAAATGAGTCTAACTGAGTCTAACTAAGTCATGTGAGCACAAATCAAGGGATGGAGACTCCAAGGAGGGCACATGACATTGATGAGGATGTCCATAGGTCAAGTGGTACTCTGATACAGACAACTGGAACTTGGAAGCTACAAGCAGTTAAACTGAGCAATAAATGAATAAATTGGTCAATAAATGATGCAAATGACTATTAGTGATCCAAGTAATGTAGTAGGGTGCATATGTCATCTAGGTGAGAAAAACAAGGTGGACTAGGTAGGTAGGAGGGCTCCTGAGGGATAAACACAAGCTCTAGGGGGCTAAACATAGGTTCCAGGTGTTGGGGAGACTACCATACTGATGACTGGATGCATGCATGATGACTGGATGCATGCAGAATGCATGGAGGCATGCAAATATAAAAAATGATGGTGAGAATATTCGAACAGATAAGTGGATCTTAGAGTCAATTATTTGCTTCCATGGATTATGTTTTTTCTTCACTCTTTTCTAAGGTTATTCTTTATCATTTGTTGCATCTGATGGAATTTTATTTTTTGGCATATTTTTGCAAAATGGCCATATTCATGGCAAATTTTGCATTTGAAGGAAGTTGCTACAAGTAGCCCCGTTTCCAAATCTACTTCCACGTATATTCCGTTGCATGTGAACATTCCTTCCTTGGCCTTAGATTTATTAATGTATTTACCAAGCTTCCTCCCTATTTGTCTTAGAGAATCATCTCCCCACCACAAATGGGGCAAGTGAGGTAGTGTGACCCAAACCAGAATGGATGATGGCACAACCAATTCTAGATTGAAGTTTGGAATCCATCTGTTGAAATACATTCCATTATTTTCATAGAAATATGTCCCATTTCTAAAAAATAGATCTTTGTCAACTTGTAGTTCAAAGAGGAAGGCATGGAAATCCCTTCCATAGAAGAAATGGGATAGATTTCCTTGAATCAAATTTACCCAAGTTTTCTTGATCCATTTTGGCAGGATTCTCAGTGATGACTAGATACTTATGAATTGTCCAATCATTTCTCTATTTGTGAGTGTTAGAGACATATATCTTGAGGAGGATTCAGGGAACTCCCCCATAGGGATATCATGCAATTTTTTCACAAACTTCAAATGATGGTTTTCTTTGTCAAGGAAATGGAGGACATCATGGCCTGAAAATCCTATTCATCACTATCTATGGAGGGAGAGCAACCCCATTCTGAGGCTGCATCCATTATCAGTTAAGCTGATTAATGGCTAGGTTACTCCGATCTATGGGTGGTAGTTGCATATCTCATGGTTTGATGAGGGCCTTAACATAATTAAAAAATATTTCCTTTTATAGAGATTGTAGATCTCAGTTTGTCAATTAAGTCTAGCCCAAGTGACTATTGGATGGAGTGCTCTCCTCCACACCCAAGTTCAATTCTTGTATGTGACATGCTGATATCATAATGACTATATATTTTTTAATTGGCTTTGTTTCCTACAAAATATAGGGTTTACCTTGGGGTCCATCCTTGAAATCAGGATAAGTGCATAGGGGTTTTCCCTAGGATAATACTTGGAAAAAAGATAGATCTTGGTCTATTGAAAAATAATATAAAAAAATGAATATATTGAGAGGAATATAAAAAATGGAGGCTTTATTATTTTTTCATTCAAAACCACTAGGTTTGTCATACCAAACCTAAATCTAAAGAAATCAATTCAACAAACACATAATTTGAAATTATTAATCCTACCTAGGAAATTTTGAATTTAATATTGAATGCACATGCGTGCACATTCTAAAATATGTGCAAATTAATAGAATGCACATGCATTATTGTGAGTAAAAATTCACAAAAGGACTACAAATGTGTCCTCTTACTCATAACACTAACCATTGGTTAAACAAGATCAAAATCCAATGCTAGGAACTCCTATATTATATTATAGAATGCATCTCTCTCTATTATATATAAATCTTCTTACATCTTAGAAGAAGTATCATGAAATCAATAGTGTTCATGTTGTTCATGAGATAGTGTATTTGAACAAAGAAATTGAACAATTAAACAATAATAATGAGAAGTGAATTGTAAGAGGTTTGATTTGAGTTTATCATGTTTTATCTAATATTTTAGGGATCACCTCTTTTATTCTATAAAGACATCCATTAATTCTCAATCAAGTATAATATAAAGTGTATTACTCTTGATCCAAAGGGAGAAGTCAACCAATCATAGTCCTAATGGGAGGGGTGGCTCCTCTTTCTACACAGTATCACTAATCAAATATTTAAATTCCATTCAGAAGGAAATTTATATAATTAGAGCTTGATAACACAAAGAAACTTATACCTTCTTAAATAATATACCCCCATCTAAACTTAAATACCCTGAAGTTATCATAATCATGAAAAGCTTAGTAGAGCTTAGAATATGTTGAAATGGAGGTTCATATTTTCCTTTCCCTTTTTCCCCATGTTGTTGTATCATAGAATACACCCCTTATTTCTAATGTGTATGGTATATGTGTTCATGAATATTAATCTTGAAAATATTTGTTTCTTACCTAAGGCCCTTGTTTCCCTCCCCAAACCATGGTAGGCATATTGAGACCCATTGCTATTGTGAAAAACATAGTAACAATGCCCATACTCATAGTCATAGGAATTATTCATGGACATTAAGCACAATAAAGCTTCAATTAGGGATTGAGGGGCTTCATATCCTCCCATTTCCTATCAAAATTATATGGACTTGATGCCATGTAAGAAATTCCACAAATAAGGATCTAAGCACAATGTAACCTTCACTTAGAATTGTAACAACGATTAGAAGATATTACAGAAGAAGAATGAGGTAGAAACACATTAGAAAGAACTCAATTGGATAAAACTCCATCATCTCATTAATGAATAATAAGAGAATTGATTATATAATACATTCCATAGAGGAAATTCAAATGCCTTTGAGGAAATTCAAAATTCTCACATGTGGCAGGTTTAGAATAGAAAAAATCCCCCCATCTAGAAAAAATCAAACTCCAACTCATAGATAAAGGTCATGAATTGGCTAAGTTGGCTTAGGTAGGCCATGAGTGACCAAAGGGAAACTGGTTGGAGGGTTTTTAGGAGAAAATGTAGGAGGGGTTTGAGTAAAAAGTTGGAAAAATTTCCTAAGTTACACTTGTGCACCTAGCTCATCCTTATCCAAGTTAAAAGTAGGATAAAAGATTCCTTAGCTCACAAAAGTTGGATAAAAGCTGGATGAGTGCTCTATCCCATAAAAGTATCTTTAAAGTAGGTAGGTATTCCCACCTATAAATATTGAATGATTTTCCTGTTTAGATTAGAGTAGGTAGGTCTTCGAATAAGCTCACTTGAGTAGTAGTTAGTATTTTCTTCCATTGATCCCCGCACGTTGTTTTTCTTTTCTTCTCCATTGAGTCTATCCCATTTCGTCCTTTTGTTTTCCTAGTTATATTTATTTCCTATAGTAAACGAAAACTTGCTAGTTATTAGATCAGCATTTTGTTTCCAACATTTTATTTCAGTATTTTACATTCAATATCTTTTATTCTCAGCACCTTTTATTTATGCTTAGTTTATATTTATATGATGTTAGTGACAACCGGTCTGAGATATTGGTAGAGCTCTTTATATTTTGCAGATACTAGGTACATATTTTGAAGATGATGCAGAGCTCAAGTGCATGATCGTGGATTGATGCAGTGAGTGTTGGGCACCAGATATTTATAAGGTTCTCAAGCACTCTCTCCCTCATAGAACTTCTCCTAGTTGGAGTTAGATGTTATCACATGCATAGTAGTCGAGCTACCTGATGATTGGAGATCAGTTTCTAGTATATTTTTGAGCTAGTGCTTTACACATTTTGATGAGATTATTTGATGATGGGAAGCATTATGATGATCATTATTATGCATTCATTGGATCAAGAGCTTGTACATTTCCAGTCTCGTGCCAAGCATGAGCCCCATGAACCCAAGTCAAAGACCTTGCTAGCCATTATTCTATCATTTTAGAGCAGATTTATTATCAGAGCCCATGTTATATCTAGATGCAGTGCTTCAGTGGGTTTTAGGCAGTTTAGATCAAATACTTAGGTATATGATTGGTGCATTTGGGTTACTGATGTGCTCTTTATTTAATCTAGGTAGTTTATGACTGGGTATATGATGATTGTTTATTGGATTTATCTTATGGTGTTTTCTTGTTGTTTAGAGTAGAAGTGGTTGGCTACTATGCGTAGGAGGTTCTTGTATATACTTGTTGGTCATACCCTTACTTTACAAAGTACAAACGTTTTCATTCCCTTATTTTTGGGCCTTTTCTATCAATGGCATCATCATTAACTTCCCCATCATCCATTACCTTCCAGTTTGGTTTTATCCCGACTTACACCATAACTAGTAGTCTCGAGGACTTCCCCCACCTAGACCTCTATGTTGGATAGACTCCTTGTTTGCATTGTGTCTTGGCCCTAGAGTATGTGATTTTAGTCACAATGATTGTTCTCCTCTAGTCCTTGAAACCAAGTATTCCTACAAAACATGTTGCTAAAAGCTAGAGCATTAGATCTTAAATGCTATATCTAAAGGAATTATAAGTCAGCAAAAACAGTGTTGCGAAGCACTACTGCTTATATCTATATTAACTAGTCAGTGGCCAAAGGATGAGCACTCATCCTTGTGTTAAAGTTTGAGCATTAATTCAATATACTCTAGGATCTTTATTGAGAGAATAACATGTACATTATATCAATGCATATCAATCATAGCAAGCATGTCAATTATCACAAGAAGCAAACATGAGAGACAATAGACACATAGAGTTTCCGTGGGGAAAACCCTAAGGTGAAAAACCCCACAACTTCCTCGAAGATAGATAGAGCAATAGTACAACCAAAGTACACAGAGATAGACTCCTCTTAGTAGCCGATCCTTCTCCTCACATGTGTGCCACTTTCCGAGTGAAGGAAAGGTGAGTTCCGAGTGATCCAAATAAAGATCGGGAGATATCTATTTATACTTGTCTTGGCTTCCCAATAACCTTATGGGGCCGACTTGTATAGCTTAGTACAATAACCCAATATTAACTTAATCAGGGCCAACCCTACACATGGTGGTCTAATAACCCATCGGCAAGTTGCGACACTTGTCAATACAAATGATGACACTTATGTATAGAGGAATAATAACATCTCTAAAGGAGTACAATATACATAGATGAAATACATGGGTGAAATACATTCCAAAGTTACATATACATCAACACTCCCTCTTAACTAGGAAGGTATTTCTCGACATAGATCTGTTAGCACAAATCTTCTTCTCTGGATCATAATCAGTGAATCATCATCCTTGAATCATCGTCATCATCACTGTTGTTGCTATCTCAATCAATCTCTAAATCTACTCATCATAGGAAGTTCTACAGAGCCAGTCCATTTTCATACTGGATGTAGGCCCACCACCTGCAGGTCTTCATCATCACTGGACATACTATGGAATCCTCAGGACTTATTACGTGAGTCAACAAAAACTCGAAAGAGCATCCCAGGACTGATTACGAGCAAACAGCTCAACCTATCGGATCTCCTAGGATATTTTACATGTAACTACACAACCTATCCACGACCATGGAGTATCATCCTGATACTGATAATCATACTGATCATCGTCCACGAAGCACAGTCCAGATGCACACAACACAACATTTACACTCATCGACATGGAAGGACTTTCCTCTGACCATCCGGGAAGGGCTCAGCACTCACATCAACGCACATGGGAGAACACATCTGCCACCATGTCGGAGAGGCTTTGCACTTACATCAACGCACATGGGAGAACACATCTACCACCATGTCGGAAAGTATCTTCACTTACATAAACACACATGGGAGAACACATCTACCACCATGTCGGAAAGGCTCTGCACTTACATCAACACACATGGGAGAACACATCTACCACCATGTCGGAAATGATCTGCACTTACATTAACACACATGGAAGAACACATCTACCACCATGTCGGAAAGGCTCTATGCATTTGTGTCTTCGGAACTCATCACACATAATCCAACTGATTATGTAATGTATCCACCTGATACATATGATCATCCTGATCATCATCATAGCATCATCCTAATGTATATCATCTAGAGTATCATCCTGATACTCATCACTGCATCGTCCTAATGCATATTTGGAGCAACATCTTGAAGCTCATCATCCATGATCATCCTGATCATACAATGCATCTACCTGATGCATACATAGTATATGTCTGATACATATCATCATACATGATTTACCTAATCATACAATGTATCCACCTGATACATATACAAATACATGATCCACTTGATCATGCCTGATACATATCAACATACATGATCTACCTGATCATACAATGTATCCACCTGATACATCTACAGATACATACACATGATCCAACTGATCATATCCAACATCCAACATGATGCGTACATACATATATATAAATGATCCAACTTATCATATCCATCATCCAACATGATGCGTACATACATATACATATAAATGATCCAACTGATCATATCCAGCATCCAACATGATGCGTACATACATATACATATAAATGATCCAACTAATCATCTCCAGCATCCACCTGATGCATATATAAAGCAGTAACTTTAGCATCGTCCTGATGCTCATCATCCAGTGCTTACATCCACAGCCATGTGAAAGATCCTCCTTCCAACATGGTTGGAATGGCTTTAGAAAATGTGTCCATCACTTCTTCCTCGAATTGTCGTCAATCTGAAGAACACCAATCCTCTCTCCAAAGTACTTGAACTTCACTTTGGCAAGTGGCTTCATCAATACATCTGCAATCTGCTCATCTGTCAAAACATACATGAGCTTCACTGCTCCTCTCTGCACCATATCCCTGATATAGTGTTATTTGATATCTATGTGTTTCAACCTTTCGTGGAAGACCGGGTTCTCAGACAGCTTCACACAACTCTGGTTGTCACAAAAGATACCAGTAGCTTCCAATGGAAGATCAAATAACTCAGACAGTAGTTTTCGAAGCCATACTGCCTCACAACTAGCCAAACAGGCTGGAACATACTCTGCCTCGGTTGTACTCAGTGCTAAGCAGGACTGCTTCCTGCTAAACCAAGAGATCACACCTGATCCCATACTGAAGCAACACCCATAAGTGCTCTTCCTATCTGCAGCACTTCCTTCCCAATCTGAATCAACATAACCCTGTAGGTTAAACTTTTGATTCGCATCATACTTGAGCCCATAGTCAACTGTACCCTTCAGGTACCTCAGAATATGTTTTACAGCAACCAGGTGAATACTCCTCGGATCCATCAAGAAACGGCTCAATGTGTTCACTGTAAAGCAAATATATGGTCTCGTGTTCGTCAGGTACATCAAGGATCCAATCATCTGACGATACATCGTGACATCAACCGGATCAGATGAAGCATCACACAGAAGCTTCAGGTTCGATGCCATAGGTGTGGCCATGGCCTTGCAGTCCATCATCCCGAACCTCTTCAGGATCTATACTGCATACTTCCCTTGTCCAAGGAAAATACCATCTGCACTCCTCCACACCTCCATGCCTAGGAAATAGTGCATCATCCCCAAGTCCTTCATCTCAAACTCGGCTGCAAGCTTCCTCTTGGTATCGGAAATCAAACTATCATCTCTTGTTACGAACAGGTCATCCACATATAGGATTAGTATCACAGGATTGCCTTCCTCAACCTTGTAGTAAAGGTTGGAATCCGCTTTACTCTTGGTAAAACCCAAACTAGATAGGAAATAGTCCATGCTACCATACCAATTCCTAGGAGCTTGCTTCAAGCCATACAAGGATTTCTTCAAACTGCACACATATGACATCCTGTCATGTGTCTCAAAACCAAGTGGTTGCTCCACATACACTTCCTCCTCGACTACACCATTCAAGAAAGCATTCTTGACATCCATCTGGTGTATCTTCCATTTCATCACTGCATCTAGAGCAAGTACTGATCTGATGGAAGTGTACCTAGCTACAGAAGCAAAAGTTTCTTCATAGTCAATTCCTTCTTTCTGGAAGAAACCACGAGCTACAAATCTCTCTTTGTATTTCTCTGTGTTGCCATCTGCAGCATGCTTGATCTTGTAGATCCATTTGGAAGTCACAACAAACTTCCCTTCAGGTCTTGGGACTACATCCCAAACATCATTTTTCATTATTGATTGATCATGGCATTCTTCCATTACTTCATCCCAGATCCTGGGAACTTCAATATCTTCAATAGATAACTTTGTTGATGGAACAAATGTTGTAGTCCTTCTTTTGTAGGTGATAGTATACGATCTTTCCTACAAGACAAGTTAAATTGCATGATTAGAAACATCTCATAGTTTCATACAAAATATTATACATAAGAATATATGTTATACAGTCATGCAATTATTTTAGCCAATACTTCAATACAACATTTATCCATATCCCATAACTTTCTAGATGCCTTCAAATCTCTACCAGAACATTGTTAAGAGTGTGCACAACTCCCAACATGTCAGCAAAGAGGTTTCATTCTAGATAAGTAGCAATGGAATGTTGTATAGTACTATAGGCCACTTACCCATTACTTGCATATTAGTAGTATCTTGTTCATCAATGCAATTATTCTAATATGCATAATACACAACCTAATTCTATGAGCATAAGCATATACATTACTGAATAACATTATTTTAAACAAACATAATATACAAGAAATGACAATTCAAATACTTATCTTTGTTTGTTTGTTGGGTGGACTCCCTCTAAATCTTTGCTTCCTTACAGGAGCTGCTAGAGTCCTATTCTAAAGTAACTTCTTCTACACCTTTATGTTGTGAATTGTAAGGAGTGGTGAACTCCCTCTTAATTCCTGAATAACTACATAGCACTTGAAGTTTGTTGAAGTGAATTCTCCACCATTGTCTGATCTGAATGTTTTGATCTTCTTATCAGTTTGGTTCTCCATCAAGGTTTTGAATTCCTTGAACTTATCAAACTCTTCACCTTTGTTCTTCAAGAAGTAAGCCCAAGTCTTCCTGGAGAAGTCATCAATGAAAGAGACATAGTAAACATACCCACTCAGAGAATTGGATGACATCGGACCGCATACATTTGAGTGGATGATTTCCAAGATTCCTTTTGATTCACTTTCACTACTTGGAAATTCCTTCTTTATGTTCTTTCCTTTTGCACATCCTTTGCAAACACCTTCATGCTTTGTCTTTATTTCAGGAAGACCCTCTACAGCCTTTCTTGCAATTGGAAGTGCCCTATAGTGCATATGAGCAAGTCTTCTATGCCAAAGTTCACTTGGCTCCATGGATTCATGCACCATGGCATGTTTAGGTTGTCCCTTTAGTTTATACAATCCTCCCTCTTGCTCTCCAATCACTACTACATCATCAATAGTTTTACCTTTTGGCTACATTAGAACTTGGCCATCTACAAATGCAACGCGCATGCATTTTGCATCCAATGAAGATATGGAGAGTAAGTTTTTCTTGAGCCCAGGTACATACAAAACATCTTTCATCTTCAAATACTTCCCAGAGTCTAGATTGTAGGAGGCCTCACCACTTCCTTTGATAGGGTATTGGTAGTCATCCCCAAGTTTCACCTTATGGGGTGACTCATGTTCAGATAGATTAGCAAAGGATTCTTTAAACATAGTCATGTGCTTTGAAGCCCCACTGTCAATAAGCCAATCATTACAACCATGAGAGATAGTACCCGTGAGAGCAGAGATTAGAGCATACTCTTCTTCGCTTGATGACTCATCATCATCACTTTTTGCTCTAGCCTTCTTCTTGGGTGGTTCATCATCTTCAGCAACATGAGCATGATATCTCTTTTTGCTTCCCTTCTTCTTCTTGTTGAAATTGTTGTTGTTGTTATTTTTGTTCTTAGGACATTCTGAAGCAAAATGACCCTTCTCATTACATGTGAAGCATCTGAGATCTTTCTTATCTTTATGTTGATGATAGTGTGAAGATTTCTTGGCATGAGAGTGCTCCCTCTTTGACCTTACTTTATTGGTGTGTGTTGTGAGAGCTTGATCTTTACTTCCCAGCTTTTCTTCTCGAGCCACAAGCCTTTCTTCTTCTTGTGAACATTCTTCCTGTAGTCTGTTGAAGGAGATCAACTTCCTTCTTGCACAAATTCCTTGAATAAAGGAATCCCATGACCTGGGTAGGCCATTCAGAGTGGTCATGACAGCTTCACCATTCTCCACCATTTCATCCACTGCTTCCAGTTGTTCCTTGATCTGAGAGACCCTAGAAAAATAAGATTGAATGGTTTCTCCATTCTGAAACTTTACTCCTTTCAATTGGTTCCGCAGGGTCATCTTCCGATTTATGTTCTTCCCTTCAAATAGCTTGGTCAGGGAATCAAACATCTCTTTGGGTGTCTTTAGAGATGACACATGTGGGATGAAATGGTACTTGATAGAATCAACAATGATCCTCTTTGCCTTGACCAAGTTCTTCTTGTGGAGGGCTTTAGCCTCTTCTTCCTCTGGGACAAGGACCTCTCCCCTTATGTAAGAGTCCAACTCATTTTCTTCCAGGATTAATCCAATCCTATACTTCCATGCTCGGAAGTTATCAGCCCCTTCAAGATTATCCTCAAGCTTGGTGTGGTGAGACATCTTAAAGATTACTTCAAATGGAAATAGAAAATATTTAGGTCTTACCACTTGATTTGCTGAAAACTGGATCTCATCCCGGATTAGGGTTTGTAAGAGAAACCCTCAAAATTCAAAAAGTTAATTTCAACTTTCTGAAAGGATAGAAAGATGCACCTTGACGAGCTGATCATCCTAGAGTATTCATAATTTGAGATCTGCAAAGCTTCACCCTTCAGAAATGCCTTTTAGTCTTCCCGGGTTCACTAGGGAGGACCCTGAATTAGGGTTTGAGTTTCCCGGAGATTTACCTAGCCAAAAATCTCGATCCAAAGCTCTAAACTTCGATTTGTCCAAGGAGCTTCCAGCTATGTCTTCAGATTTCAGAAATTCCTATTTTTGTGGAAACCCTAATTTTTAGGGCCAAAACTGAAAGTGCTCAGAATTGAATTCTAATTGAACAGATAGATTCACCTTTCTGAGGATAGTCAATCTATCATATTACTTTTCCAAACTCTATGGACAGAAACCCAATAAACAAGAAACCTTGGTTTTCGTCACTACAGAATGTCTTCTTCTCATGTTAGCTCTGATACCATGTTAAAATTTTGAGCATTAATTCAAGATACTCTAGGATCTTTACTGAGAGAATAAAATGTACAGTATATCAATGCATATCAATCATAGCAAGCAAGTCAATCATCACAAGAAGCAAACATGAGAGACAATAGACACACAAAGTTTCCGTGGGGAAAACCCTAAGGTGAAAAACCCCACGACTTCCTCAGAGATAGATAGATCAATAGTACAACCAAAGTACACAGAGATAGACTCCTCTTAGCATGTAATCCTCCTCCTCACATGTGCGCCACTTTCTGAGTGAAGGAAGAGTGATTTCTGACTGATCCAAATAGAGATCAGGATATCTCTATTTATACTTGTCCTGGCTACCCAATAACCTTATGGGGTCGGCTTGTCTAGCTTAGTACAATAACCCAATATTAACTTAATCAGGGCCGACCCCACACATGGTGGTCTAATAACCCATCGGCAAGTTACGACACTTGTGACACTTGTCAATACAAATGACGACACTTCCGTATAGAGGAATAATAACATCTCTATAGGAGTACAATATACATAGATGAAATACATGGGTGAAATACATTCCGAAGTTACATATACATCAACACATTGTTTGATGTAAGGTTGTTTGTCCCCATAAGGAAACAGGGTGGTCACTCCATCACACCTATGGATGGTGGCGGGCAATGGATGTCATACCGAGTCATATCTAAATCCTAGAATGATTTCAGGTCACTTGCTTTTGGAGGTTCGCTAGTGAAAATGTTTAAAACGAAATAAATTATAAATCTCAAGTGAGAAAAGTTGACAAATAAATAAATTGATAAAAGGTTGCTTGTCTAGAGTCTATTGGAAGCATTCTCATCAATCTACCCATTTGAGATACACCGCCATCCCCCATGTTATTATCTTTCAAGCATATGTATAGGTGGTTCCCCTAGTTCCTTCATCTAAGAGATTGTAGTGTTGAGGTTTTCAAGTATGTCACCTATCCTATCCTTTTCTTTCCACCCTCACCCATGGTTAGCGAATTGTTCCAGTCTATAAATGAGTATACACTTGAGATTCCCATTTATAGTAGCTACTTACTTTGATCTAGACTTATCTTATTTATATTATTTACATGGTTATTCCAATTAAACATCATTCTATGATGTATTCTAGCTGTTGATATAATTGAAGGATCATATCCTGACCTTTTGTACTTCCAGCAACAGTTATTTGTGATCTCGATCAATATTTTGGTCATTCTTAACCTGGTCAACCTATTTGACCAAGTCAAACAAGGGGTCCAGGATGAGTTTGGGAAGATAGTGATTGATATGGTTTATTCATGGCCCATATTTGTCCATTATATGGTTCCATTCTTCAGACAATCTTTTCAGATGATGGTTTGATGGATTTTTATGATTACTATTATTTACAGACCAATATTTTTATTATGCTGAGCATGGATGGGATTACATAGGTACCTTTGATGGTCACATGGTGTATGAGTACTCATTCCTAGTGGATTTGAGCATTCTAATCTCATTGGTGCACTTAGTTATCAATTCTGGGAATTTACAGATGATGATGTGGCTTGATTACTACTTTTGTCTAGATTGCCATGCAAAAATGGCATGTCCAACACTTTTGATGAGCATGCACATTCTCCTAGGGCGCTACAGACCAAAATGGGGTTCTATCTAGTCATTATTACCATATTACCTCATCCCGAGACATTCTGATGCAGTCAGATTTGTGTCTGGGACACTTGGAAGTGAGTTACATGCATTTTTGTCTCTTCAGAGATGGTTTTTCTGTAGTAGAATGGCTAGTTGAGGAAATCGATTTGGCTTAATGGGGAAATTAATTTGCATGATATTGATATAGGATATATTGATGATTATTTCCACAACTTCCAGCACTTGTTCCAGCATCAGTGGGGTCCACACATCCTAGCATTCATCACTTTGGTCATTTTTATTCTGATATTGAGGGGCCACGATTTGGTCATTTGGCCACATTATGATATTAAGTTGACATATTATTTTATAGTGTGCCATGGGGTCATGATAGTGAAGGATATGATACACCTCCTAGCCCCATAATGTGTTGTTTTCATGGGTCTTATTCATTTTTCATGTGGTGTGTCCCCTTGGGAGAATCAGTGAGTGTGCCCCCTCTATTTTTGAGTGATCCATGTATATCTTATTTTGTTTCATCTTAGCCATTGATTTCTATGTTTGTATATTTGTTAACAATCATATCAACCACTCATTTGAAAAGTGGTTAGGGTTATAGTCTCTCTCACTCCTATTTAAAGGAGAGACCCCCCTCATTGTAAAGGGTAATTTTGGCTCTTAGCTATTGGAATACAAAGAAATATTTTGTGAGAATTATTTTGATCTTGGGTTGGATGCTTGGATATGGTGATTGACCCTACTTTTCTAGTGCACTGGAGATATTGGTATATATCTTGCATATTTTGTACCACAATTTTGGTTTGCAGGTGAAGGAGACGATTTTGAGAGCAGGGCGCATTGGTTGGGGAGACTCACCCTGCTTCTTTCTGTCATATCTTGGTTACAGAGGTAATTTTGTCTTTGCACCAATTATTCTCTATCTTTTATTTCTTACTTGCATCTACCCTCATTTTTGTTTACTGATTGATATTTGTCTCCTTGGTTTTGTAGAGAGAGTGGGGCGCACTTGTGGACTTGGAAATTCGTTGTAGCAAGAGAAGTGATCAATATTTCATTTAATATTTGAAGGGGTAATCCTCATCATAAAAGAATTCATTCTCATCATCCAAGTAGATTCACAAGGTACATATTTGTTCCTTTATCTTACCCATCTGTCAATTTCATTCAAACCCTAACTCCTAAAATGTAATCTCCAACGTATGCATCTTTTTAGTGTCGTCCTCTTTCTACTGGAGTTCACTAATCTGTTGCTAAAGGCGACAGTTCTCTACTTCTAGGCATCTTACTTTTGTCTGAATTTTCCTGATTTCGTCATCTTTCTCATTGATGATTATGTTCAAATGTTTTATTTATGCTTCTAAATCATTATTGCTTCTAGAAGGTGATTCTTTGACATTTTTTTAGTTTCTGATTTTTTTCTTCAAGGTCTTGATTGTGACTTCTTAGATGTGATATTTTCTTATCCTTATCTGTTAACATTTTCTGAAGCTCTCGCTTTTGATCTTTTAAGCTACAGTTCTCCTGTTTTGCTAAATGATCCCACAATTCTTGCTTCATAATCTCGAATTGAAGATATTTATTGGTCGCTTTATATTTCTCTAACTCGCCCAATGTTGCTTGCAACTGCGACTTCATTTCTGAATATGTAGGTGCCATTCTTTGCGGTTACGACTTTTCATCAACTTCGTCTTCTATTCTTCCAATTTGTTCCTTGGGAAAAATCTTCTTTGACCTTTTTTATTTTGATTTATTTTGTGTTCTTTTTTATGCTTGTAATTAATAATTCTAATTAATACAATTATTATGTAATTATTATTACTATTAAAAATAATAATAATTTTTTTATTGGATTAAGAAGAGTTTCAAACTTTTTGAGATAGTAATAATAATATGTATTATTATGATTAGTAATACTATTATTATCTTCTTCTTTTTAAAATTATATATGTATATTATAACAATAATTATTATTTATTATTATTATTATTATTATATTATATATATATATATATATAAATTTTTGAAATGGTTGAAATGTAGGTTTTTAAACACTAAGTAGTGGGGATGATGCAGGTGGAGGGAGAGACAGAGACGGGTGGTGGCAGGAGGAGAAGAGGAATGCACGAGAGAATGTAAGAAGGGGAGTGGAAGATGGAGGAAAGAGAGTAAGTGAAAGAGTGTGCAATGGGAAGATAAACAATGAAAAGTGTAGGTCAAGAGTTTCCTTGGGATTGATGTAGGATGTAAAAAAGCTAGGGAAAGGAGTGAGTGGTGGAAGCAAAGGAAATGGAGCAATGTGGACGTAGTGGAGGGAAGAGAGGAGGCATTGCAGGAGTCGAGGGAGGCGGAAGGGGATCGATGGGAATGGGAGTTGAGGGAGCTGGATGGAGGAGGGTGGCGCAACTGACCGTGATAGTAGGGCGTAGCAGGTGGGGAGGGAAACAGTGGGGGAAGGGTGTGCTGGTGGAGGTGGCGAGGAGCTGGATGCAAGCGTGAGCATGGAGCAGAGGGGGGGGAAGTGGAGCATGGAGAGGGAGTGGTGGGGGGGGGGTTGTGCATGGAGGTGGAGGGATCTACACGCAGGTGCAGGACGCAGGAGGAGGTGTCAGGGAGATGGATGTAGGCGGGAGTGTGGAGTGGTGGGGGGAAGTGGAGCGTGGAGTGGTAGTGGAGGGGGGGTTGTGCGTGGAGGTGGTGGGGAGATAGACACTGGCACAGGACACGGGCAGAGTTGGTGGAGAGATGAATAGGGAGGGGAAGTGTATTGGATTTGTGCGGGGGTTTATTGAATGGTGGGTGGTCAAGGACCTCAAAATTAGAGAAGCTCTGAAGTTATGGTAAAATCGAGATTCTGAGAAACTCCAAAAAGGATGGCCAAAGGGCTAGAATTTGCAAGGTCCGAGAAGGGTTGGCTCTGATACCAATGAAGCGTACAAGCTTCTTAACACTAGTAATAATTCCAGAATTCCCACAAACAATCGAGTTCCCACATGGTGATAAGTAATAATAATAGATTGATAATAGATAAGATAATGAATATACAAATGGTGACCCTCTTTTTATAATAGCTTGGGCATTGCTTATTCAGGGGACGCATCCTCTTATTATATTTTATTATTAATCTTTTTAATTGTTATGAATATTTATGTGTTATTAATTATTCATTAAAGTTCTCCAGAAGAGGGAATGGGAGGCTAATCGATCATGTTCTTTCTTCGTTATACAATGAAAATGATTTTTGGCCTTATCCTTTATCTCTACAATTACCAAAATGAGGGAACATCTCTGGATCTAATTTCTGCGACTTTATTTCTTTCCACTCTAATTTTCATTTAATGATGGAAGTAACAAGTGTTTTTGTCCCCAACTTTTAGCCATAAGATCTTGGATTGTATCCTCCATTGTTCTTAATCATCTCTATGGGATTTGAAAAGATGATATCCAATCTCTTTTTCTTCATTCTTGATTTGAAGGGTAATTTCTACTGTCTTCATTTTCCACTGGATAAACTCTAGATGGTATATTAGAATATCTTGTTTTTTCTTCTATGGATTGACATAGCATTTTTTGGCCTATTATTTTAGATCGAGCTTGGTGCATTTGATTTTTTTATCCCAAATAATAGAAGGGGAGCCATCTATCTCGAAGGCCCAAGAGGAGGAAATCACATCAAAGGCACAAGGGTCATGAAGCTAGAGGGGATTGAAGTAGAAGGGTATGTGGCCAAGGTAAATTTAGTCTTGAAAGTTGAGAGATATTGTCTTGTGATATGAAATTGTAGAGGGGGTGTACAAGAGGTTATAGAGTGATTAATGACCAAAAGATTGCTATGTAGGTGAAAATGATCTAGTGAGGTAGCTATATGTTCAGGTCCCATCCTACAATTTGTGTAGGTGAAACATCCATTTGAAAGATTTAGATCTAATAGATCCCAATCTGCAATGAGATATTCCATCCTTTCTCAAAAGGGATCTCTTATTATGCCCTACCTCTTTTCTATTTATTGTTGAGAACTATGTTGAAGTCACTAACCACTATACTATACTTTGTCCATGGGGAGTTGTGAATATCTTGCAAATAATTCCAATAGAGAGTCGTTTATTGATAATGAATGGCAATATACAAATTAAATATGTTGATAATTTTACCTGAAATTGACTTGATTAATGATGTCAATAGCCAATGTTGATTTTGGGGCTATCTCTCAAGGACAAAGATCTGAGGATCCCACATAATACATATTCCTCTCGAAGCTCCTCTTGATCTTACTAATTACATTCACATATTTTTCCATTCTTATTTTCTAAGTTCACAATTTCATCTGCTTCTGATTTGGTCTTCTGAAGAAAAATGAGGGCCATTCTCTCTTTTTTTATTATATCTCTTAGGGTTTCTTATATTATTCACTTTCCCATTCCTCGACAGTTCCATGGAATGATCAGCATCATTCATAATATTGTGGTTTTCTCCCACTCCCATGCCGAGGGATCTCGTTTCCTTGAATCCGGGTTGAGTTGATGTTTCCAATTTTTTTTTGTATGGTGGCCTGATTCTACAAGAATTTTTATTTGCTTTCCTCTTCTTCTTTTTTTTCCTTGGATGTATTTATGCCAGCTTTTCTATGCATTGGTTCTTCTTCAGGGAGATCTTCACTCTCCTCTATTTCAGAGTGTTGTCGGTCTTACTACCTTGTAAGAATTATGTTTGGTTGAGAGAGATGGTTTGGAAAGGGATTTCAAGAGTCATTATTGGGGGAATAGGTGATGGGATAATTGATTTGTAGGATGTGAAGGGGAGATGAAATATCCTTATTATTATTCATAAATTATTCTAAGGGGGTGTCTTCTTGATGAAGGGATGCAAATTTGTTTGGTATAAATAGAGTGATACTAGGGGGGTGAGCCTTGCACCACTGCTAGGAATGAGGAAGGGTGGAGAGAAGGTTGATAGAGGATATAAATAGGGTTTGAGGAAGATTGAGGGGCGTCTAGGGTCAAATGGAGGGAGGACAATGTGATAATTTACAGGAGAGATCACATAGCTAGAGCAAACCTCACTAAAAATCACTCAAGAATAGCAGAGAAGAGATTTCAAGAGAAGAAGAATTGTTGAATAAATAATCACTCATTAACATAAGAAATGATAAAAAATGTTGTATCATACATAAGTTGTAAGATGGCACTATGTAAAGTGAATAATAACTGAATACAATCAAATGGATTCGAATTCCTCTAAGGTCATTCGAATTCTCCTCAATGTGTGTCTTGGATAACATTGGAGACATCATCCCATTAGTGAAAGTAGTCACAAATAGTCAAAATTCAGTCAAATGAGTCTAACTGAGTCTAACTGAGTCATGTGAGCACAAATCAAGGGATGGATACTCCAAGGAGGGGGCATGAGGCTGCCAGTAGGTCAAGTGGCACTCCGATACAGACAACTGGAAGCTATAGGCAGTTAAACTGAGAAATAAATGAATAAACTAGTCAATAAATGTTGCATTTGATTGTTAGTGATCCAAGTAGTGTAGTAGGGAGAATATGTCATCTAGGTGAGGAAAAAAAGGCGCACTAGGTAGGTAGGAGGGCTCTTGTCGGATAAAAGCAGGCTCTAGGGGGATGAACATAGGCTCCAGGTGCTGGGGAGACTAACATAATGATGACTGGATGCATGCATGATGATTGGATGCATGCAGAATGCATGCAGGCATGCAAATATAAAAAATGACGGTGAGAATATTCCAACACCCCCCGTAAGCCAAACTATGAGGAAAAAACTAAAGGAACTAATTGTAGGGACCTGGTGACTAAGACCAAAGGTCACCCTATACAAAAATATAAATAAATCAAGTGAGGAAAGAGGGAAAACCCAGTGGGAAGAAATCCCCCACTTAAGATAGATTGTGGTAGGATAATCAATCATGTACATCACTCGCCCCAAATCGTAAGTAATGTGAGAAGGATGAAACCTTCCATTCTGATAATTAGATCTGGTTCTGCTTTGATCATGTGGATCTCCCACAAGATCTCTGGAAGATCTAAGAGTAGTGGCTTCCCATCTAGTTAGAGGAGTATATGCAAGCTGTAGATGTGGATCTTGGTCTTCCATTCCCTCATCTTCACTAATAGGTTCCAGATCTTCAAGTTCTTGTGGATTTGGATCTAACATTCGCTCAAAAAGAGTTATATTCCTCCTGGGAAGAAGTGGATCATGCCCCAAAAACATGTGCTTGAGTTCTCCAACAACGGATGCAAGCAGATCTGGAGGCTTCTTGAACTTTCTCTTCCTACCAAGCATGGTGAGAACAAATTCAAAAATATGAAGATCATTATGGAGCATATGATTCGAACCAAATGAGGTAGAATCAACTCCATGAATGTGTATGTAGTTCTTTGATATCTACTTTGAACTGACATAGGTGAGATCATGACCAAATGAACTAATACATGATGGTGGTTGCTTGGACTTCAAATCAGCTCCAATAATTGAAATATGGTTTCTTATGATCTCCTTTGAACCAGCAAGGGTGATATCAAAACCAAAATCACAAGGATATGCATGAGACTTGAAACCAAGCAAGTATCTTACATCTTCGGTAAAACTATGAAAACATGTGCCAATGAACAAATAGGAGCTTATAGGAAGCATTTGATGAGGGAGAGCGAATGCATCACCTCCAAAATCTGATTTACATCCAAAATACGCAGTAGATCATCATCTTGCACATCAGCAAGATCATGGGAAGTATAGATTTCAAAAGTCTCTTCAACTTCTAGAGTAGTAGCTGACATATCTTGCTCAGAATTTGAATTAAAAAATGGATCAACTTCATCAGTGGTGATGGACCATTTTGCAATAGTATATCTTGATATCATGTCTTGGATTTCGAATTCATCTTGAACAACTTAATCATAAGAAATGATTGAGCCTGAATCATGAGTAGAGAGAGCACTGAAGGAAGTATTATATTATTGGGCTTGTTCTCCAAATCATCCTCTTCCTTCTGCTTTCAAAATAATCTGTCCAATCTTGTCTAGTTATCACTTGGATGTTTAGCAGTATTAATGAGGTACTCAGGGAAAATTTTAGGGGCGAATTATAGCCCATGGGCAAAATTATAGGGGTCACCAAGAAACCCTGGGCAAATTTTTAATATGAAATGAGTTTTTTTTAATTTAACATATTAGCCCCATATTTATTTAACCCATAGTCAAAAGAAATCGAATAGCCAATGTCGCGAAAGAGGAAAAATTTATGTAGCCCAGTGAACTAATCTCGAAATGGTGAATTCGCCCAGAAATTCGGGTAATGGATGCCCAGAAGAGTTGGTTCGCCCACCATTTAAGGTAATGGAGGCCACGAACCATTGGTTCGCCCAGCCAGCAACTGAGGCCGCAATCAGTTATGAGTTGGTAAGTTGGTTCGAATATTTTGGTGATGATGCCCACGAGCAGTTGGCTCGCCCCACGTTTTCAGAAATGGCGGCCCAGCGTTGAGATTTTTTTATGAAAATCTCATTTCAAATTTTCAAATCCCCCAACTGAAACTCCCCTTGATTTTGGTTAATGGGGGTTTGAATTGAGGTTTCAACCACTAAATTTTGTTGGGTAAAGATGATTTTAACCTTGAATTGGTCCATACTGAGATGAAAGTCTCGATTTTGGTTAACGGGGGTTTGAATTGAGGTTTCAACCACTAAATTTTGTTGGGTAAAGATGATTTTAACCTTGAATTGGTCCATACTGAGATGAAGGTTCTAGAATGTCGAAGTCCCTATATAAGGGGGCAAGAGCCAGTAAAAACCACATGAAAAATCATTAGATCTTTGCATTCGACAAAGCTTGAGTTTTTGACAGTGGCTTCTGCAGTTGTTCAAAGTTTCTTGGGGTTTACAGTCTTCACTGAGGCTAAGAGGTTAGTTTTGTTTTCAATTTCATAGAACTAGATGTCTGGATAACAGTGAATGGTTTCTTAATCTATGATTTTTGGATACTGGCATTACCTCAAGGACCATCGACCTAGGGTTTTGAAATGTGAATTTTCCAGCTATTGATCCAAATATTTTTGGCTAGTGGCATTTCCCTAAGTGCTATAGAACCAGGGGTTTTGGATAATCTACTCTTTGGGGTTTAAAACTCTCTTTCATACCCAATGATAAATTGGTGAATCTTTCACCGTAAAGACTAGCTAGGGCATGGAAATACTACTCCAAAGGCCAACGATTTGTTCTACACGCGAGGAGAGGAATGCAAGAAGGGTGTGGCCTTCTGGTGCTTCCTTTAACATTGAACATTGACTTGAATCTGCTAGTTGATTGCTTATTCCAGTTAAATGCATGATCAGAACCTCCTTAAGACTGTTGTGCATGCTTCAAAAACCACCCAGAACTTAACAAAGCTTCGTTTTGTTGTTTTCTATCACAGTTTTAGCCTTTAGGGTTGTTTTGACCCTAAGACATGCCCATATTTGACCTTTTTTATTTTTAAGAGGCTGCAACATGCCTAGAATTTCCAATAAATGCTCAAAAGTGCTAGAAAATGTGTTTTACTGCAACTATGACTCAAAGTGCCACCCAAATTTGAAAACAAAGGCTGTATGACGGCTGAGAGGAGCCCAGAATTGCAGTTCACTTAAAAAAAAACAAATTCATCTAAGAAGTTCCCATACTGCCAATAAATATGAATGTATTGTTTTTTTCAGGCTATTTGAGGGTTATTTATTCCCATAATAGCATTTTCATTCACAACCTTCATGAAAACATGGCCCAGACCTGATTTTAGGGTTGTTTGTGCTTATACAATTTCTCATAATTGCATTTCATGTTGATTTAAGGCCCCTTTTTATTACTGATTTTCTTATCTATGAGAATTTATTTGAGAAGACAGTTAAGATTAGGCAAAAAGTGGCTAAACTCCAAGAGAGAAACAATAAGAAGATCGAAGGCTCCAACAGAATGATGGTGCAAAACCGAACCCTACAAGAATTGAAAAATCCAAGACTGAGAGTGGCACCCGGGCATGAAATGTTCTTCACAGTAAAATAATAATTTTTAAACCTTTTAGGGTTAAAAATAATATAACAAGAAGCCCAACATAGCCATATACTAATCATTGCTTGCTCCAAAATGCATCCTAAAATAGAGCATGAGATCAGAGAAAATAATTTGTGTGACTGGAGTAGGGGTATTAATTGCCTCGTGGCTTCTCAAAAAACTCCTCAACAAAGGCTATATTATCATAGGAGCAGTTTGTGGCAATCCTAGTGTAAAACTAGTTCAAGGTAGTTTCTTACAATTCTCGATTCCAAGCAACATTGTTGTAATTTTAGGTTAAATATCATTAGTTGAGGAAGAATTGATCCAACACATAATTTAAATATCATTATTTTAGGCTAAAATGATCGAATACAAGATGTTTCTGAATTTGGTAAAAATGTGAATAAAAATACTGTTCAAATTGATCCATGAACAGTAAGCCATTTGGGTCACTAAGCTGGAACACCAAGGAAAACAATCTTAGAATTTAGTAAGATACCCCTTCAGGCCTAAAATCCTATTGCAGGTCTGTTGGAGTGAATTTTTAGGGTGGATTTTTAGGGAATGGCCAAAGATACTCGTTGCACATTTAATTCGTCAAATAAATATCACTATTGGATGGTTGTTGGAGGTTGTTTCACTGCCCAGATATTACCTTCATCATTTATTCATGCTAATGGGTGCCCTAAATGTCCTAATATTGTTGCTTATGCCTATTAACGACTGTTTTGAGTGCCTAGAATTGTCGATTTGATCTGCCTGAAACTTCATGAAGGGTCTATTTTACTGGTGCAAATAGTTTTGAATGTGCCCAGAATTATTATCCTATTGTCTATATTTTATCCCAAGTGTTTTAATACTTGTATGTATGGATATTAATTTGCCAATGTAACTCTAAAACACACACTAATAGACATATTGTTTTTCCATGGATTGTTTGATATTAGTTGTATCTGAGTGAGTGCATTGGTTGTTTTTCCCTACTAGAGAGTTTCCAGGTTTTTTGTTTCATATTATAGAGTTTATAGCTAATGGCTATTTAGCTTGATGTGAATTCACTGGATAAAGGATTTATTGGTACGTCGTTTTTCCATGCCTATTGAATAAATGGATTTTTTTCATTCATGTTAGTGAATTGGTACATGCCCAGACTCTGCTAATAATAATAATATTAGATGAGGATATAATGATTAGTCAAGACACAAGTGAATATGTCCTCCATAAACAATGCATATGCAGGTTCTACACTTTTTAATTGCAGTTAGAAGATAGTGCAGGTCTACTTGATAGATTCAAATGTGTTTGGTCGTGCAGGTCTACTTGATAAATTCAAATGTGTTTGGTCAATATTGGGACCTCTGCCACTGTTTTTTGAACCTTTAAAATTGGGTTTCCATCAGGGTTTATATATTCAGTGATTGGATATTTAACTTTTTAAGTATTGGGCACTAAAAGCATGCATAGACATATAAAGATGAATATCAACGAGTTTCATGTTTGCAATCAAAATTGTGGAGTCATATTGAGTAATGGAATTTTTAGGAGATGAAGGATTCCTTGTAATAAAGATTACTCTTTGATTAGTAATTTCTATCGTCTCAATTGTTGTAGCACTAAGGGCTATGTGAATGGTGTCATGAAAAGATAATGTGTTCTCACTAACAATACCATAAGCGCTTTGCAACACTTGAGCTCCTTGCTAAGACTGTCTTGGAATATATTCCCTAGTTGTTGGTTCTATGGTTTCAAATGTTCTCTCATCAGCCTATATGTTTCCTCTTGCCTCACAAATAGAATCTCCCTTTGGCACTTCATTATATATATATCCAATAGAATAATTTTCTGAGCCTTCATTGATACCTAGGATCCTGTCTTCTGGTCAGCCATATGATGTTGAGCCATTTCTTCTATACATTGTTGATATTAAGTTTTTGTACTTGTGATTTCTGAAGTTTTTGGAGTGGCTCTAGTATGAGACTATGATGTGTTTTACAGGTTCTCCCCAATGGACTTTTCTTGGTGGATTTAGATTATCTACTTATATCATATATTTCCCTCTTATGTTTTATTTGTATCAATCACAAAATATACTAAATTTGAGAGATCTATATATAGGTCTTATGAGCCATCATTCTCATTAGCAAAAATCCATAAGATCCACGTCATGCATAATATCAATATGGCTCTTTTTTATTGAAGCATGTTCTGTATCTTAAAGACAATTTTTTGTAGGATGGATGTACTAGTCTTTGTGTTATGTTTATAAGATAATGTTCATTTGAAACATATTTCTATTGTTAAGGCTATGCTAAAGCAAAAACTAGTTGTGAGTTCATGATTATCCTATTAACTTTCATTTCTAAAATTGCAGGTTTAGAGATCTGACGACAGATTTAACTGGACAGGAGAAATATATTTCATCTATCAAATTCTTGTTCAATCCAAAAACTCCAAAGCAAGAGTTTCTTTCCATTGGAGTGGTTGATCCACATACAATAGAAGCAAAGTGGCACCTAGAAGGGTAATCTTTAGGTTTATGGCATTCCTTTTCATTTGTTTTGGTACAATTGTTTCTATTGTTCTCATATTTTCTTTCATGGTTGAAAAATCCGTTGAGATGGAAGTGATAAATCCTTGTAGTTGTAGATTCAAATGATGAAGGGTTCATGTAATGCTTCTTCTCAAGTATGAGACTGGCCCATCACAATTATACAATTAAAAAGTGGTTAGGTTTTGATTGCTTGATTGTGAATTGAATTCATGAAAGATATGCCTAGAAAGGAAGTATGTTGCATATTATGATCTATTATGTTTCTCCAAAGTTCACTAAGCCATTGATTTTTTATTCCCAAACAACTGTTTGAATTTTTATTTACATGCAGTATGTGACCAAATAGTTGTTCAAATTGATCCATGAATATCTCAACATCTTCCATAAAATCCTCATCCCATCCCTAATTTCTTTCACTGTCCTCATCATTGATTCATATGTAGAGTTTTATGCATGGTCTACATCATCGTGTTCGAAATAAAATAGAGTAAAAAAAAAATATATATTGAAAAATATAAATGTAGACCATGCATAAAACTCTACATACTCTTACAACCTTAATATATAGGTTTTGGGAATGAATATTCAGTATCATGGCCACTTTCTAAACAGATATGTGCAAATCGAGTGAGTAAACAACAAATTCTGGGCTTTGAAAATCAATTCTCAACCATGTTTTGATATCAAAGAAGCATCCAATCTCAAAGTTGGGCCTGTTTGGAAGCAGCAACACTCCTAAACTGTAATTTTGGGTCATGAATCAGAGGTAAAAAGGATTAATCCCACCCCAAATCAGTAGTAAACAGACCTCCTTAAATTCTGGGCATATCTGAAAGTTAAGACAACCCTTAAACAATAATTCGGGGCATATTGTAGCAGTTATGAGCACTTAAATAGTGGTAGAACATGGTTTTTGGTGACTTGACTTGGCATGAATGATCTGGGGGTGATTATGAACAACGATAATGCCCTAGTGGTTCATGGATCCCTAAATCATTGCACTTAGAATCATCCTCTAAAATATGCTATGTGTTAAAACTGTAACTCAATAAGTTTCCCACAAGTCTCGGCATAAGAAATAGCATTTTGAGTAAGTTTACCACAAGTATGAGAATAAAATACAGCATTCTGAGTTGAATGTGATGTGAATAACAGTCAGAAGGACCTGTCCCATACTCTTGCAGCGTTAATGTATAAGTTCTGGGCATAAATTATCAGTATCCCGGGCACTTTCCAAACAGATTTGTGCAATTCTAGTGAGTAAACAACAGTTCTGGGATTTATGGGCACTTAAATAGTGGTGGATAAGACTATTTCTCAGATCGAACAGGTTCAATGGTGAAAATCATTGATTCAACAGCATTAAGGTAATTCCAGGCATGGACAGCATTTCAAGTGAGCCTAAAACCTATGCATTAGGGAAACACATCATCTATTTCGCCCTCCAAACAGTCTTGAAGCTTCAGTATATGGTCTTGGGTAGGCTTGTATTATCATTGGAGGATAGCGTTCAATGGTACTTCAGTCCATAGGGAGGCCACACCTCCTAGAAGTATGCATATCATTTGTTCCAGCCTAATTGAGGTTCAAGCCTTGAGGAGTTTACATCAGTTGGATAAGCTATGCTTTGTAACAATGAATGCTCGTGTTATGTTTAGAAAGAAGGGTGCGCCCAACCATTTAGGAGACACGTGGGAAGAGAGAACCATATTTACACTTACTTGGAAGAGCATTTCTTGTTGGAAAATTCCTAGATCCTCTTTGAATTCCTTGGAACACTGACTTTTAGATGACTGTTTGGTTGTGTTGTGGGCACATGTTGGTGGAGCAGCCACCTTTTGAAAGATCAGCTGCACATTCTAGTTGGGGCGCATGCCTTAAAGAAGCCTTTTGTTGTTATGCGGACATTGCTTGGAGAAATCTTATTGCGCCGAAGAGTGTTAATATTATATATGCTACCATAGACTAGATTGCAAATTCATTAGCATTCAATACATTATTCACAATAGTAGCATAACCAAGATCTTTGAAAGATACACAATCACAAAGCAAAAACCAATATACCCTGTGAAACCCTCTAGAGGAAGAAAACCCAACAAGAACTTCCTCAATATAGATGATCAAGTACAATGCCCCAAAATATGTCTCACAAATAAGAGAGACAAAAAGACCAAACTCTAGACTCAAGCCACTCCTTCTCCTTCGTAGATCTCTCTCTTTCTCTACTAATGCGAATTGCACAAGTGAGTGAATGAATAAATGAAGGAGTCTCTCCTATTTATACATTACTTTTGACCCAATCTTTAACTGTGTTATGTCGGCCCCAGTAATCCTAACTGGGCCGACTTCTCTAGAGAGACTCAATTACCACTTATATCACATTTACTTGGGTACTAATGACCTGACTTACTTGGGTAATTATATCATTGTCGAGTGTTTTTCTCCTTTGCCTAGGGCATCTTTATCACCATTAGACGAATTTTGAAGTGCCTAGGGCAAGTAATGAAGTGCCTGGGAAAATATGGAAGTGGACGGGGGCATTTTTATCTTTGTTGTGAGAATTTTGAAGTGCCTAGGGAAAATATTGAAGTGCCTGGGCGTTTTTATCATCATTGGGAGAATTTTGAAGTGGCCGAGGCAAGTATTGAAGTGCATGGGGCGTTTCTATCATCACTGGGTCAATTTAGAAGTGTATGGGGCAAGTATTGAAGTGCCTGGGTGCAATTTTGAAGTGCGTGGGGAAAATGTTGAAGTGTATGGGCATTTTTATCATCGTTGGGAGAATTTTGAAGTGGTCGAGGCAAGTATTGAAGTGCACGGGGCGTTTCTATCATCATTGGCTCAATTTAGAATTGCATGGGGCATGTATTGAAGTGCCTGGGGGAATTTTGAAGTGCTTGGCGAAAATATTGAAGTGCATGGTAGTTTTTATAATCCTTGGGAGAATTTAGAAGTGCATGGGAAAATATTGAAGTGCTTAGGGCATTTTTATCATCTTTCGGAGAATTTTGAAGTGCCTGTGGCAAGTATTGAAGTGCATGGGGCGTTTTTCTCGTCACTTGGTGAATTTAGAAGTGCATGGGGCATTTTTCTCATCACTAGGTGAAGTAAGAAGTGCCTGGGGTTGTTGTTTATCAATGTATGGATGCTTTTATAGTGTTGGGACGTTTTAAAACAGTGATGGGCAAAGTTATCACTTGTCGAGGTAAATTTGTATGGATTGAGGCATTTTTGTGATTGCCTAGGTGATTATATCATTGTCAAGTGTTTTTCTCCCTTGCCTAGGGCAAGTATTGAAGTGCCTAGGGCATATTTATCATCATTGGACGGATTTTGAAGTGTCTAGGGAAAGTAATGAAGTGCCTGGGCAAACATGGAAGTGAATGGGGTGTTTTTTATCTTCGACGCGAGAGTATTGAAGTGCCTGGGGAAAATATTGAAGTGTATGGGTGTTTTTATCATCGTTGGGAGAATTTTGAAATGGTCAAGGAAAGTATTGAAGTGTGCAAGGTGTTTTTCTCATCACTGGGTGAATTTAGAAGTGCATGGGGCAAGTATTGAAGTGCCTTGGGGGGATTTTGAAGTGTTTGGGGAAAATATTGAAGTGTGTGGGGAGTTTTTATCATCCTTGGGAGAATTTTGAAGTGCATGGGAAAATATTGAAGTGCTTAGGGCATTTTTATCATCTTTCGGAGAATTGTGAAGTGCACGAGGCAAGTATTCAAGTGCATGGGGCATTTTTCTTGTCACTTGGTGAATTTAGAAGTGCATGGGGCATTTTTCTCATCACTAGGTGAATTTAGAAGTGCCTGCAGTTGTTGTTTATCAATGTATGGATGCTTTTATAGTGTTGAGACATTTTAAAACACTAATGGGAAAAGTCATCAACTTTCGAGGTAAATTTGTGTGGATTGAGGCATTATTGTGATTGCCTGGGTGATTATGTCATTGTCAGGTGTTTTTCTGCCTTGCCTAGGGAATATTTATCATCATTTGACAAATTTTGAAGTGTCTGGGGAAAGTAATGAAGTGCCTAGGCAAACATGGAAGTGGATGGGGGCGTGTTTATCTTCGCTGCGAGAATTTTGAAGTGGCTGGGGAAAATATTGAAGTGTATGGGTGCTTTTATCGTCGTTGGGAGAATTTTGAAGTGGTTGAGCAAAGTATTGAAGTGCGCATGGCATTTTTCTCATCACTGGGTGAATTTAGAAGTGCGTGGGGCAAGTATTGAAGTGCCTTAGGGGAATTTTGAAGTGCTTGGGGAAAATATTGAAGTGCATGGTGAGTTTTTATCATCCTTGGGAGAATTTTGAAGTGCCTCGGAAAATACTGAGTGCTTAGGGCATTTTTATCATCTATGGGAGAATTTTGAAGTGTAAGTGCCCAGAGCAAGTATTGAAGTGCCTGGGGCGTTTTTCTCCTCTTTGGGTGAATTTAGAAGTGCATCATTGGGGTGTTTTTCTCATCACAAGGTGGATTTAGAAGTGCATGGTGCATTTTTCTCATCACTAGGTGAATTTAGAAGTGGATGGGGGCGTTTTTATCTTCGTTGCGAGAATTTTGAAGTGCCCAAGGCAAATATTGAAGTGAATGGGTGTTTTTATCATCGTGGGGAGAAATTTGAAGTGGTTGAGGCAAGTATTGAAGTGCATGGGGTGTTTTTATCATCATTGGGTCAATTTAGAAGTGCATGTGGCAAGTATTGAAGTGCATTGAGGTGTTTTTCTCATCACCAGGTGGATTTAGAAGTGCATGGTGCATTTTTCTCATCACTAGGTGAATTTAGAAGTGGATGGGGGCATTTTTATCTTTGATGCGAGAATTTTGAAGTGCTCGAGGCAAATATTTAAGTGTATGGGTGTTTTTATCATCGTTGGGAGAATTTTGAAGTGGTTGAGGCAAGTATTGAAGTGCATGGGGTGTTTTTATCATCATTGGGTCAATTTAGAAGTGCATGTGGCAAGTATTGAAGTGACTTGGGGGAATTTTAAAGTGCTTTGGGAAAATATTGAAGTGGATAGGGAGTTTTTATCATCCTTGGGAGAATTTAGAAGTGCCTCGGAAAATATTGAAGTTCTTAGGGAAATTTTATCATCTTTCGGAAAAAATTTACGTGCCCGAGGCAAGTATTGAAGTGCCTGGGGTGTTTTTCTTGTCATTAGGTGAATTTAGAAGTGCATGGGGCATTTTTCTCATCATCGGGTGAATTTAGAAGTGCATTGGTCGTTTTTCTCCTCATTGCGTGAATTTAGAAGTGCTTGGGGTTGTTATTGATCAATGTATGAATGCTTTTATAGTGTTGGGACGTTTTAAAATAGTAATGGCCAAAGTTATCACTTGTCGGGGAAAATTTGTGTGGATCGAGGCATTTTTGTGATTGCCTGGGTGATTATATCATTGTCAGGTGTTTTTCTCCCTTGCCTAGGGAAACTATTGAAGTGCATAGGGCATCTTTATCATCATTGGACAAATTTTGAAGTGTTTAGGGAAATTAATGAAGTGCTTAGGGCAAGTAATGAAGTGCCTGAGAAATCATGGAAGTGGATGGGGACGTTTTTATCTTTGTTGGGAGAATTTTGAAGTGCCTGAGGAAAATATTGAAGTGTAGGTGTTTTTATCATCGTTGGGAGAATTTTGAAGTGGCTGAGGCAAGTATTGAAGTGCATGGTGCGTTTCTATCATCATTGGGTCAATTTAGAAGTGCATGGGGTAAGTATTGAAGTGCCTCAAGGGAATTTTGAAGTGCTTGGGGAAAATATTGAAGTGCATGGGGAGTTTTTATCATCCTTGGGAGAATTTACAAGTGCCTAGGAAAATATTGAAGTGCTTAGCGAATTTTATCATCTTTGGGAGAATTTTGAAGTGCCTGGGGCAAGTATTGAAGTGTCTGGGGTGTTTTTCTCATCACTAGATGAATTTAGAAGTGCATGGGGCATTATTCTCATCACTGGGTGAATTTAGAAGTGCATGGGGCTGTTATTTATCAATTTATGGATGCTTTTATAGTGTTGGGATATTTTAAAACAGTGATGAGCGAAGTTATCACTTGTCGAGGAAAATTTGTATGGATTGAGCCATTTTAAGTATTCATTGACAAATATGTAACTCCTACCATTCGACACCAAAGTGAAGAAATTTTGGTGAGAAGATTGGTTGGAAGCTTGGAATCGGTCCAAGAACTATCTCTCTATATAAAGGAAGTGGCCTTCTACTAGGATATTCACTTAATTCTATCAGTTTGTTGGCCTGTCAGGATTCATGACCCCACATGTACATTGGACTATTAAGGGATGAGATAACAAGTATAGTCTACTTGCCCTGAATCTATTTAGTGTAATCGTGTTTTGTCGACACCTTCTAGTTGTGAGTGATCAAATATTGCTTGTGAAATGTGTAAATAAATCCATCATCTCCTCATTCATACACTTGTTCATTCGAGAGTCTAGGAGTCAAGAGAGTCCGGAGTTGAGCTTCGATGTATGTTCTTATATTGCACTACCTTAGTAATCTACATAATCAAAAGTTTGAGTCTTACTAGCAAAAGATTCGCCAAATTTTTACTATATTTTATAAATCAGTGAAAGATTCGCCAAGTTTTTACAATTTTTTATAATTAAGTGAAATATTCGTCAATATTTTACAATATCTTATAATTTAGTGAAAGATTCGCCAAGATTTTACAGCATTATATAATAAAATGAAAGATTCGCCAAAAAACATATATATACATATTATATTATTGATAAAATCGCCTTCAAGTTTTCCTCTATATCGGGGGGATTCGCCCGTTTTTTATACATATAAATTTTGGGGGGGTTCTTAAAATCATCCCTGTAGGTACTCCATATTGGAAAACATAGCAGTACATATTGCTGCTGAGGCTCTGTCACAATCATCTAGCCAATCTTCTTCCTATTCATAGGAAAAAAGATATCTCTTAACACCAATACACATATTGAAAATACCATATCTCTTCAGGTATGCTGTCATATTTGGTTTCCATTCTTCATAGTTGTATGAACAGAGAGAATGAATTTCTTTCAAATCCATGGAAGCTGTAGTAGAATTCGAATATACTGCTGCAACTGCAGAAAACTGTTGTAACTGCAGAATTGTTTCAACTGCAAAAAACTACTGCAGCTACAGAAAACTTCGAAACTGCTGCAACTACAGAAAGATTCAAATAACCTGCAAAATTAATGGAGATCCATAGTAGCTGTTGAATTTGAATCTGTTGAAGATGGATTTGAATGATCGAATAAACTGCAAAACAAATGAGAATTGTAAATGCAGAACTGCTGCAATTCGAATTGAACACTATCTTAGGACAATGAGCACATGTGACTGGATCCTTCACACTTGGATATACCTCACTAGATTTCTCCAGTGAATTCAAGACAATTGCACCAGGAATTGCTGTGGAAATCCTGAGGCTTTTGGTGCTCAATGAAAGATAATTGCTCAAAGAATTGTTGCAACTGCTGCTATTGCAATTCCAATAGCTGACTCCAGCTCTGATACCATGTGATAATCTACAAGAGAGATCACACAGCTGGAGAAAACCTCACTAAAAATCACTCAAGAATAGCATAGAAGAGAAGAAGAATTGCTAAATCAATAATCACCCATTAACACAAGAAATGTCAAAAACTGTTGTATCATACATTAGTTGTAAGTTGGCACTGTGTAAAGTGAATAATAACTGAATACAATCAAATGGATTTGAATTCCTCTAAGTTCGTTTGAATTCTCCTCAATGTGTGGCTTGGATAGCATTGGAGACATCATCCAATCAGTGGCAGTAGTCACAAATAGTCAAAATCCATTCAAATGAGTCTAACTGAGTCATGTGATCTCAAATCAAGGGATGGAGACTCCAAGGAGGGCACATGAGACTGATGAGGCTATCAATAGGTCAAGTGGCACTATGATAAAGACAACCAGAAGCTACAAGCATTTAAACTGAGCAATACATGAATAAATTGGTCAATAAATGTCACAACTGACTGTTAGTCATCCAAGTAGTGTAGTAGGGTGCATATGTCATCTAGGTGAGGAAAAGAAGGCGCACTCGATAGGTAGTATAGATCATGAGGGATAAACACGGGCTCTAGGGGGTTGAACATAGGTTCCAGGTCCTGGGGAGACTACCATACTCATGACTGGATGCATGCAGATGCATGCATGATGACTGGATGCATGCAGAATGCATGCAAGAATGTAAATATAAAAAATGATGGTGAGAATATTCCAACAGACAAGGGGAGCTTAGAGGCCATGATTTGTTTCCTTGGATTATGTTTTTTCTTCACTCTTTTCTAAGGTTCTTCTTTATCATTTGTTGCATCTGATGGACTTTGATTTTTTCGGCATATTTTTTAAAAATGGCCATATTCATGGCAAGTTTTTCATTTGAAGGGAAGTTGCTTGTAATCCAAATTTTGGAGGTACTTTCAGTTCAAAAATGATAGAAGGGCTGCTTCAAGTAACCCATTTTCCAAATCTACTTCCATGTATATTGTGGTGCATGCGAACATTCCTTCCTTGGGCTCAGATTTATTAATGTATTTACCAAGGTTCCTCCCTATTTGTCTTAGAGAATCATCTCCCCACCACCAAAGGGGAAAGTGAGGAAGTGTGACCCAAACCAGAACAAATGATGGCACATCCAATTCTAGATTCAAGTTTGGAATCCATCTATTGAAATGCATTGCATTATTTTCATAGAAATGTGTCCCATTCCTAAAAAATAGATCTATGTCAACTTGTAGTTCAAAGAGGAAGGCATAGAAATCCCTTCCATAGAAGAAATGGGATAGATTTCCTTGAATCAAAATTACCCAAGTTTTCTTGATCCATTTTGGCAGGATTCTCGGTGATGACTACATGCCTGTGAATTGCCTGGAATCATTTCTATATTTGTGAGTTTTAGAGACATATATATTGAGGAGGAGTCAGGGAACTCCACCTCAGAGATATCATGCAATGTTTTCACAAACTTCAAATGATGTTTTTTCTTTGTCAAGGAAATGGAGGAGATCATGGCCTGAAAATCCTATTAATCACTATCTATGGAGGGAGAGAAACCCCATTATGAGGCTGCATCCATTATCAGTTAAGCTGATTAATTGCTAGGTTACTCCAGTCTGTGATATCTAGTTGCATATCTCATGGTTTGATGAGGACCTTAACATAATTAAAAAATATTTCCTTTTATAGAGATTGTGGATCTCAGTTTGTCAATTAAGTTTAGCCCAAGTGGTTTTTGGATGGAGTGCTATCCTCCACACCCAAGTTCAATTATTGTATGTGACATGTTGAGCTCATAATGACTATATATTTATTAATTGGATTTGTTTCCTACAAAATATAGGGTTTACCTTGGATTCCATCCTTGAAATTAGATAGGTGCACGGGGGTTTTCCCTAGGATAATACTTGGAAAAAAGATAGATGTTGGTATATTTAAAAATAATATAAAAAAATGAATCATTAGAGGAAATTTGAGGTCTAAAATGGGTCTCCTAAGGAAAATAATAAAATAATAAAATAATATTTATTAATTTTTGAGGAAGAAATAAAAAACTACTTTTTTTGTTCGTATTTTCAACCTATCTCCCTGTGTTTTTACTCAAATTTCGAGTGGGAGCACTCGTTAGATGGAGAATTAAATTCCACATCCAATGAGTACCCACAATGCATACTTTTGACGGAACCCGCTGACCCAAAAACAAGAAATACATGAAAAAACGTGATGATGACATCATCATCACATTTTTTCAGGTATTTCATCATCACGTATTTAAGGTATTTCTTGTTTTTGGGGAAGAGGCGTCCATCAAAAGTATGCAGTGTGGTACTCGTTGGATGCGGAATTTAATTATGCATCCAATGAGTGCTCCCGCTTGAAATTTGAGTAAAAACACAGAGAGATAGGTTGAAAATATGAACAAAAAAATAGTTTTTTATGACAAATATCTCTAGTCAACCATTATGGTGACTCATTTTATTGAAATTCTATTGGTTCTTGAATTCCAACTTATCAAGAAATTATGGTTGGCTCGTTTTCTTATAAGACCCATTTTAGACCCCAAATTTCCTCTAATGATATTGAGAGGAATAAAAAAATGGAGGTTTTATTGTTTTTTCATTCAAAACCACTAGGTTTGTCATACCAAACCTATATCTAAAGAAATCAAGTCAACAAACACATAATTTGGAATTTTTAATCCTACCTAGGAAATTTTGAATTCAATATTGAATGCACATGCATGCACATTCTAAAATGGGTGCAAATTCATAGAATGCACATGCATTATTGTGAGTAAAAATTCACAAAAGGACTGCAAATGTGTCCTCTTACTGATAACACTAACAATTGGTTAAACAAGATGAAATTCCAGTGCTAGGAACTCCTGTATTATATTACACAATGCATATCTCTCTATGATATATAACTCTTCTTACATCTTAGAAGAAGTATCATGAAATCAATAGTGTTCATGTTGTCGTGAGATAGTGTATTTGAACAAAGAAATTGAACAATTAAAAAAGAATAATGAGAACCAAATTGAAAGAGGTTTGATTTGAGTTTATCATGTTTTAGCTAATATTTTAGGGATCACCTCTTTTATTCTATCAAGAGATCCATTAATCCTCAATCAAGTCTAATAGAAAGTGTAGTACTCTTGATCCAAAGGGAGAAGTCAACCAATCATAGTCCTAATGGGAGGGGTGGCTCCTCTTTCTACACAGTATCACTAATCAAATATTTAAATTCCATTCAGAAGGAAATTTATATAATTAGAGCTTGATAACACCAAGAAGCCTATAACTTCTTAAATAATATACCCCCATCTAAACTTAAATACCCTGAATTTATCATAATCAGGAAAGGTTAGTAGAGCTTAGAATATGTTGAAATGGAGTTTCATATTTTCCTTTCCCTTTTTCCCAATGTTGTTGTATCATAGAAGATACCCCTTATTTCTAATGTGTATGGTATATGTGTTCATGAATATTAATCTTGACAATATTTGTTTCTTACCTAAGGCCCTTGTTTCCGTCCCCCAACCATGGTAGGAATATTGAGACCAATTGCAACTGTGAAAAATATAGTAACAATGCCCATATTCATAGTCATAGGAATTATTCATGCACATTAAGCACAATAAAGCTTCAATTAGGGATTGAGGGACTTCATCTCCTCCCATTTCCTGTCAAAATTATATGGCCTTGATACCATGCAATAAATTCCACAACTAAGGATCTAAGCACGATGTAATCTTCACTTCGAATTGCAACAAAGATTAGAAGATAATATAGAAGAAGAATGAGCTAGAAACACATAAGAAAGAACTCAATTGGATAAAACTCCATCATCTCATTAATGAATAATAAGAGTATTGATTATATAATACATTCCATAGAGGAAATTTGAATGCCTTTGAGGAAATTCAAAATGCTCACATGTGGCAGGCTTAGAATAGCAAAAATCCCCTCAGCTGGGAAAAATCAAACTCCAACTCATAGTTAAATGTCATGAATTGGATAAGTTGGCTTAGGTAGGCCATGAGTGACCAAAAGGAAACTGGTTGGAGGATTTTTAGGAGAAAAAGCAGGAAGGGTTTGAGACAAAAGTTGGAAAATTTTCCTAAGTTACACTGGTGCACCTAGCTCATCCTTATCCAAGTGAAAAGTAGGATAAAAGCTTCCTTAGCTCACAAAAGTTGGATAAAAGCTGGATGAGTGCTCTATCCAATGAAAGTTGCTTTAAAGTAGGTAGGTATTCCCTCCTATAAATATTGAATGATTTTCCCGTTTAGATTAGAGTAGGTAGGTCTTCGAATAAGCTCACTTGAGTAGTGGTTAGTATTTTCTTCCATTGATCCTGGCACCTTGTTTTTCTTTTCTTCGCCATTGAGTCTGGCCCATTTTGTCCTTTTGTTTTCCTAGCTTTCTTTATTTCCTGTAGCAAACTAAAAATTATTAGTTATTAGATCAACATTTTATTTCAGTATTTTACATTTATTATCTTTTATTTTCAGCACCTTTTATTTATGCTTAGTTTATATTTATATGATGTTAGTGATGACCAGTCTGTGATATTGGTAGAGCTCTTTGCATTTTGCAGTCACTAGGTACATATTTTGAAGATGATGTAGAGCTCAATTGCATGATCGTGGATTGATGAAGTGAGTGTTGGGGACCATATATTTATAAGTTTCTCAAGCAATCTCTCCCTCGTAGAACTTCTCCCAGTTGGAGCCAGATGTTATCACATCCATAGTAGCCGGGCTACCTGATGATTGCAGATCAATTTCTAGTATATTTTTGAGCCAGTTGTTTACACATTTTGATGAGATTAGTTGATGATGAGCAACATTCTGATGATCACTCGTATGCATTCAGTGGATCAAGAGCTTGTACATTTACAATCTCATGCCAAGAATGAGCCCCATGACCCCAAGTCAAAAACTGAGATAGCCATTATTCTGTCATTTTAGAGCAGATTTATAATCAGAGCCTGTGTTATATCTAGATGTAATGCTTCAGTGGGTTTCAGGAAGTTCAGATAAGATAATTAGGTATACGATCCAACAGATATATGATTGGTGCATTTGGGTTACTGATGTGCTCTTTATTTAATCTAGGTAGTTTATGAATGGGTATATGATGATTGTTTACTGGACTTATCTTATGGTGTTTTCTTGTTGTTTAGAGTAGAAGTGGCCAGTTACTATGCGTAGGACGTTCTTGTATATACTCGTTGGTCATACCCTTACTTTACGAAGTACAAACTTGTTCATTCCATTATTTTTGGGCCTTTTCTATCCATGGAATCATCAGTCACTTTCCCATCCATCCATTACCTTCTAGTTTGGTTTTATCCTGACTTACACCTTAACGAGTAGTCTCAAGGACTTCCCCCACCTAGACCTCTATGTTGGATAGATTCCTTGTTTGCATTGTGTGTCAGCTCTAGAGTTTATGATTTTAGTCACAGTGATTGTTCTCCTCTAGTCCTTGAAACTAAGTATTCCTATAAAAAGTGTTGCTAAAAACTAGAGCATCAGATCTTAAATGTTATATCTAAAAGAATTCTAAGTTAGTAAAAATAGTGTTGCTAAACACTATTGCTTATATCTATATTAACTAGTCAGTGGCCAAAGGACTAGCGCTCATCCTTGTTTGATGTAAGGTTGTTTGTCTCCACAGGAAATAGGGTGGTCACTCCATTGCATCTATGGATGGTGGCGGGAAATGGAGGTCATACCGAGTCATATCTGAAATCTAGAATGATTTCAAGTCACTTGATTTTGGAGGTTTGCTAGTGAAAATGTTTAAAGTGAAATAAATGATAAATCTCAAGTGAAAAAAGTTGACAAATAAATAAATTGATAAAAGGTTGCTTGTCTAGAGTCTATTGGAAGCATTCTCATCACTCTACCCATTTGTGAGACACCACCATCCCCTGTGTTATTATCCATCTAGCATATGTATAGGAGGTTCCCCTAGTTCCTTCATCCGAGAGATTGTACTGTTAAGGTTTTCAAGTATGTCCCCTATCCTATCCTTTGTTTTCCACCCTCACCCATGGTTAGTAAATTGTTCCAGTATGTAAATGAGTATACACTTGAGATTCCCATTTATAGTAGCTAGTTACTTTGATCTAGACTTATCTTATTTATATTATTTACATGGTTATTCAAATTAAACATCATTCCATGCTTTATTCTAGCTACTGATATAATGGAAGAATCATAATATGACCTTTTGTACTTGCAACAACAGTTATTTGTGATATCGATCAATATTTTGGTCATTCTTGACCTGGTCAACCTATTTGACCAACTCAACCAAGGGGTATAGGATGATTTTGGTAAGATAGTGATTGAGATGGTTTATTCATGCCCCATATGTGTCCATTATATGGTTCCATGCTTCAGATAACCTTTCCAGATGATGGTTTGATGTATTTTTATGATTACTATTATTTACGGACCAATATTTTTATTATGCTGAGCATGGATCAGATCACATAAGTATCTTTGGATGGTCACATTGTGTATGAGTACTCATTCCTAGTGGATTTGAGCATTCTAAGCTCATTCGTGCACTTAGTTATCAGTTCTGGGAATTTACAGATGATGATGTGGCCTGATTACTACTTTTGTCTAGATTGCCATGAAAAAATGGCATGTCTGACACTTTTGATGAGAATGCAAGTCCTCCTAGGGCACTACAGAGGGAGATGGGGTTCCATCCAGTCGTTATTACCATATTACACCATCCCCAAACATTTTGATACAGTCATATTTGTGTCTGGGACACTTGGAAGTGAGTTACAGGCATTTTTGTCTCTTCAGAGATGGTTTTCTGGTAGTAGAATGGCCTTTTGAGGAAATCGATTTGGATTAATGGGGAAAGTATTTGGCATCATATTGATCTAGGATATCTTGATGATTATTTCCACAAATTCTAGCACTTGTTCCAACATCATTGGGGTCCACACGTCCTAGCATTAATCACTTTGGTCATTTTTATTCTGTTATTGAGGGGCCACGATTTGGTCATTTGGCCACTTTATGTTATTATCTTCACATATTATTTGATAGTGTGGCATGGGGTCATGATAGTGAAGGATATGATACACCTCCTAGCCCCATCATGTGTTTTTTTCATGTGTCCTAGTCATTTTTCATGTGGTGCGTCCCCCTTGGGAGAATCAGTGAGTGTGCCCCCTCTATTTTTGAGTAATTCATGTATATATTATTATGTCTCATCTTAGCCATTGATTTCTATGTTTGTATCTTTGTTAGCAATCATCTCAACCACTCATTTGAAAAGTGGTTAGGGTTTTAGTCTCTCTCACTCCTATTTAAAGGAGAGACCCCCCTAATTGTAAAGAGGACTTTTGGTTCTTAGCTATTGGAATACAAAGAAATATTTTGTGAGAATTCTTTTGATCTTGGGTTGGATGCTTGGATATGGTGATCGAAACTACTTTTCTAGTGCACTGGAGATCTTGGAATCTATCTTTCATATTTTGTACCACAATTTTGATTTGCAGGTGAAGGAGATGATTTTGAGAGAGGGGCACATTGGTTAGGGAGACCCACCCTGCTTCTTTCTATCAGATCTTGGTTACAGACGTAATTTTTTCTTTGCACCAATTATTCTCTCTCTTTTATTTCTTAATTGCATCTACCCTCATTTGTGTTTATTGATTGATTTTGTCTCCTTGGTTTTGCATAGAGAGAGGGGCACACTTGTGGACCTGGAAAATTGTTGGAGCAAGAGAAGTGATCAATATTTCATTTAATATTAAGGAGTAATCCTCATCATAACATAATTCATTCTCATCATACAAGTAGACTCACAAGATACATATTTTTTCCTTTATCTTACCCATCTGTGAATTTCATTCAAACCCTAACTCCTAAAATTTATTAAAATTCCCTAGCTTGTTCAATTTGGAATTTGGGGAAATATTTCTAGTTTTTCCACTTAATTCCTACCCCTAAGTGGGTCCTCAAGGGAATCACCATTGGGAGACTCCATATACCCCAAACCCATAGGAACTAATCTCTACCTATTTCTCCCTTCTTGATTTCACCACGTTTCTTAGTTATTTGAGTCTCATTTTAGCTTATGAGTTGAGACATTGTCAGATCTACTACCAAGTTGTGCTAGGAAGTCCCTAACTTGTCATACCTACTCCTTGGGACCATTTTTCATATTGTAAGTACATTTTTCCCAAGGCTGTTGATTTTGATCATTTAATCTAGAAGCTACATCCTAGATTCACTTTTAATCTTGAGTTACTATAATTGAAATAATCAATTTTCATATCTCATCTTCCCTAATCCTCTACAATAGCTCTTTTCCTTAAATCTAGGGTTCATCATCCTTCACCATAGATCCCTTATTGAATATCTTGATCTAGTGATTGATATAGATCTCTCTCTCTAAAAGTAGATCAGGGTCTCACCCTTTGTTATCTAGGGCTTAGATAGAAAGAAGTGAAGAGTGCCTCGTTTGGCATGGCAACCAATACACCTTGAGAATCGAGGCCCTCTTGGTTCACCTCTTCAGTTTCCCATCCCCTCTACTATCCTGGATAAGATCACCATTAGGGGAAACTACAAGTTGTGTGATAACAGTTCCATCAAAATCCTCGCTTGGAGGAAAATAATCTTGACCGTTATTGGTGGCTTTATCCTCACCAAAATCATCATTTGTCCCATTAAAATTTGTTAGGAACCCATGTCAACCCTTCTATTTACTTTGTTAGTATATTGTTGTTGGACACATATGCTTTGTAAGTGGTCCCGTAGTATTTGTTGATCCATAGTTTGTATTATTGTTGTTGGATGCATATGCTTTGTAAGTCGTCCTGTAGTAATTGTGATCCATATTTTGTATTGGCCCATGGTTTGTATTGACACATGGTATTGACCCATGGTATTGGCGCCTAGACTTAGTATATAAGTTTTTGTTGAGACCAATGAAGGTACGATGAATTTACTTGTATTGAGCTTGCTCAAAGGAGGTTTCCCCCTCGAAGTGGCTTGCGATCAATATAAAAGTGATTCTGATTTCTATTATTTCTGCTATCTCATGTATTTTCATTAATTAATTATTGCAGGTTCTTCACATCTGATATCAGAGCACTTTCTTGGGCTCGCTGGGTGAAATTTCTTCCAAATGTTTTTTTTTCGCATCTATTGCAGCTTCAGATCTAGGAATAATCCCTATCCGCTTAAATATGGGAAGTACTTGGGCATAAGCCCTAAAACTCATTGTGAGGAGTACCACAGGAACCCCAAAGTCACTGGCCCATTGAGAGGACCTGCCAGCGAAAAGGGCAACGACCCTACCTGATTGACTAGTTCCCACCCGTGAGGTAAACCAAGAGCTATCGTTTATGGCAAAACAGTTATCAGTTTTACCTGAGCCATAGAGTGAGGGGTATTGCCCCAATACGCAAGCCGTCAGACAACATTGGTGGCTGAGTGAAACCCTTGAATTGTTAGGAAGCTGTACATACTTGGGGTCCATATCTATTTTAAGCTGAACTATTTCCGATCACTTTCGCGTCGTTTCAGATCCATTCTGAGAGCCGTTCTAGATCCAACCATTTCAGATCTATTTCAAATCCAGCCGTTTTCGATCCAGTCAACCTTGTTTTATATCCCTCTGTTTTCGATCACTTCCATGCCATTGCAGATCTATCTATTTCAAATTCCTTCCACGACGTTGCAGATCCATTCCTGAAAAAAAAAAAAACATGAGTATAAAATTTTTTTTTGGCCATATCTCCCTTGTTTTCACTCTATTTCCCTTGAAACTTATCTGACACCCCCGGTAATTCCATTCTGCATATTTCATTTCTGAGGACCCTATCCCAAATTCCACTTCCCAAAGCTGGAAGTCCCACATTTGTCTATTTTTAGGGTTTGTCCTAACTTCTTCGGATTTCACCCAATTGCCTTCAAATTTTTCCACTGAGTTCCTTTCCAAATTCTGCTTCTTTGTCCCTCTCTGCCAAATTTTCTCATTCTTTCACCCCGCTTCTGAAATTCCCATTTTTTGCTTCCCTACCCATCAGAAAGTGTCCAAAACCTAGTCAAACCCCAATTACCCCTCTGAGATTTTCCCAAATCCAAATTTCCCTTTACTAAATAAGCTTTTGTTTGTGTTTTTCTATCCATTCTCCCCCCCCCCCCCCGCAAAAAAAAAACTCCTGGTTATGGTTGTCACCTACGCAGTAGCAACAACCATGGAGGAAGCACTTGCAGTGATCCAAACCAAACTCCAAGATCTAGATGATAAATTTCTTAGCCTCCATCTTCAACATTCAGCCATGAACAATAATTGACAACATGAATCTTCGACAGCCAATGGGTTCTCTTCTTCCAACAATTTTCGTGGTTCGAAGTTTGAATTTCCTTGCTTTAATGGTATTGATCCAATTGGATGGATCTATCATGCAGAACAATATTTCAGTCTGCATAATACTTTTGATGTCCAAAAAGTTCCACTTGCATCCTTTCATTTGGAACAGGAAGCCCTTCAATGGTACCGTTGGTAAATCAAGGCTCATGATGAGCCAAAATGGACAGATTTTTGCCAACTCCTTTTGCAACGATTTGGTCCTAGTGTTTGATGACTTCACCGGAGCACTCACTAAACTTCATCAAAGTGGCACTGTGAGAGAGTATCAAACAGAATTTGAGAAACTAGCCAATCACATAGAAGGATTGTCTGATGAATTCTACAGAAGTTGTTTTATCAGTGGTCTTAAGGATGAAATCCGGTCAGAGGTTAAAATGTTTTGTCCCAACACAATGATGGAAGTCCTAGCATTGGCTAAGTTGGCAGAAGACAAGATTACAGCCCAACAACACTCCAAACCCACTTTTGTTCCCTTCTGAAATATGGGTTCTCAATAACCTCCCATCCCGCCAACTCTTCGACCAACTCCTATCAAGCATTTGTCTGAAACAGAGATGCAGGCACACAGAGAAAAATGGCTTTGTTATAATTGTGATGAGAAATTCACTCAGGGACATAGATCTGTTCAACAAAATCTCTATCTCTTGGATATGGATTCTCCGCCTACCTCTACAATTGGTCAAGAAACTCCAGATACAATGGATGATCAAGTCGACATTCATAAGCCGCCTACTGACCCCCCATGTCAGGATGAACAACCAGAGATATCTCTCCATGCTTTATCTAGCGTCACCACCCCCCAAACAATGCGGGTCAGGGGTTACTTCAAGAAGCTTCCTCTTACAATACTCATTGATTCTGGTAGCACTCATAACTTCATTGACCCTCGGATTGCCAAACATCCTGATTGTTTTGTCCATCCTTGCTCCAAATTTGAAGTCATGGTTTCCAATGCGGGCACCTTATCTTGCAAGGGGAAGTGTCACAATGTGCGTATCTCTCTGGAAGATTATAACCTACGTTGACATGTTTTCCTTGTTCCTAGGCGGATGTGATGTGGTTTTGGGCGTTCAATGGTTATGCACACTTAGCCCCATCTTATGGGATTTTGCTGAACTTTGGATGCAGTTTTCAGTCAATAAGAAACAACACAAATTTAAGGGCTTACAACAAGGGTCTCTCCGCATCATTAGTTCACATCGCCTAGAAAAGATCCTTAAGAAGAATTCACATGGTGTCATCGCTCAAATCCATTCCATTCAGATTCACCCATCGACGGTCTCCCCTACTTCCTTGGATAGATATGCAGGTGTCCTTGTTGAACCAGTGGGCTTGTCGCCTTCAAGATACCTTTCCGGTACGAATTTAGCCACATCTACATCTCAACATGAAATGATGTCTATTTTGCATGCAGTACAAAAGCGGCAGCCATACCTATTAGGGAATTATTTCTACATCAAGACTGATCTCCAGAGTCTGGAAAATTTCCTGGAACAATGGGTCTCCTCCTCAGCACACCTGAAATGGGTTATCCAAATCATGGGTTATGCCCATGCGATCACTTACAAGAAGGGTAAGGACAATACTGTGGCAAATGCTCCTTCTCGCACATTTGATGACCCAGTTTATCTTACAGTTATTTCTCTGCTTGTTCCAAATTGGTTGCAATTTGTTCAACAGGGCTCTCTCTTCTATGAACTCCATGCTTCTTCATCAGCAGGGCACTCTGGGTTCCTCAAAATGTATGACCGGGAACAATGTAACTTCTTTTGGTTGGGACTGAAAATGACAATTCAATAGATGGTGGTTGACTGTGATACTTTCCAAGTCAACAAGGGTGAAACATCACTCCTTTCGGGACTGCTCGAACCCTTTCCCATCCCTACACAGATGTGGACAATTATTTCTATGGATTTCCTCGAAGCACTCTAGTGGTACAATACCACATCTAAAAGGACACCATATGAAGCAGTTTATGGATAGGCACCACCAGTTCTTCTTGCATACATGCTCAGCAGCCCTTAAAATTTGTTAGGAACCCATGTCAACCCTTCTATTTACTTTGTTAGTATATTGTTGTTGGACACATATGCTTTGTAATTGGTCCCGTAGTATTTGTTGATCCATAGTTTGTATTATTGTTGTTGGATGCATATGCTTTGTAAGTCGTCCCGTAGTAATTGTGATCCATATTTTGTATTGGCCCATGGTTTGTATTGAAACATGGTATTGACCCATAGTATTGGCGCCTAGACTTAGTATATAAGTTTGTGTTGAGACCAATGAAGGTACGGTGAATTTATTTGTATTAAGCTTTCTCAAAGGAGGTTTCCCCCTCGAAGTGGCTTGCGATCAATATAAAAGTGATTTTGAGTTCTATTATTTTTTATATCTCGTGTGTTTTCATTAATTAATTATTGCAGGTTCTTCGAAAAATCCTCACTTGAAGGAAAATCATCATCAGTGCCATAAAAATCCTTGCTTGGAGGAGAAACATTATCAGTCCCATTAAAATACTTACTTGTAGGAAAATCATCATCGGTGCCATCAAAATCCTTGCTTGGGGGGGGAAACATTACTAATCCCATTAAAATCCTCACTTGGAGGAAAATCATCATCGGTGCCATTAAAATCTTCGCTTGGAGGAAAATCATCTACACCATCATTGGTGCCTTCATCCTCACAAAAATAATCATCTATCCCATCAAAATACTTGCTTGGAGGAAAATCAAGTTTGGTGCCTTGAAAATCCTTGCTTGGAGGAAAATCATCGTTGGTGCCTTGACAATTCTATCTTGGAGGAAAATCATCGTTTGTGCCTTGAAAATCCTGGCTTGGAGGAAAATCATTGTTGGTGTCTTGAAAATCACGGCTTAGAGGAAAATCATCGTTGGTGCCTTGAAAATCATCGCTTGGAGGAAAACATCATTGGTGCCTTTTATCATCAATTGGAGGAAAATTGTCATCTTGCTTAGTGTCTTTAAAATCACCACATGGAGGAAGGTCTTCATCATCATCATCATTACTGCCTTTAAAATCCTCACTCAGAGTAAAATCATCATCGATGTCTTTGAAATCCTCACTTGAAGGAACTTTCCCACCATCTTCATGTACATATTTAGAAATTAAGATTAATTCAGATGAGTCCATGACTTCTCACTAAAAAGTAGAATAATAACTCAATATTAATAGATAATAGAATGAAATTTTCCCACACTCCTCACCAAAAAGTACAATGGTTCAACTATCAAACCCCAACAATCTTGTAGCTAGAAGAACAAAAATTTCCCTCCCAAACATTCCCTCTAAAATTTCCCTTCAAAATTTTCCCTCCAAAATTTCCCTGCAAAAACAAATCACACATTTCCAACGTAATCATAACACTAGTAAAAATAATTGCACCGAGAATAGCGAGGTGCTCTACAACCTAGTATGGGGGAGATGTTGTCACATAATGTAACGTAACGTAACGTTATGCTATAAAAAATATAAAAATTAATTAAAAAAATCATGTCACCTCATAAAATAAAAAATTAAAACCAAATAAATAAATTCATGTTGGCTTATAAAATAAAGTAATTAAAACCAACACCGAAAATATTTACAGCTAAAGAAATTGGATCCCTCTCAGTGCTTGATAGATCTAGTTTTAAGATGGGTCTATGCTGGTTTAATATATCATATAAAAAATTGTAATAATACTAACTAAATGACATGTAAACAATGTTATACAAACTTTGTAATAATATATTGGTTATTTGCATTAATGTTTTAATCCCACAGTCATAACACTAGTCAAATTTCATCTAATGCCATCCTATTTAAATTTAGTAATAATGCATTAACTAATTACACTTTTTTTAATCCCACATATGTAAAATGACTAATGTTAAACTTAATATTAGTCATATAAATTGTTTTGTTTCTCTACTATTCACGTTTGAATTTGGAGCAATTTAATCATGCTTAAAGGAAGGTTAGTTTTTTTTATATAATAAATGTTTCTATTTATATTTCTCTTGGCAATGTTTTTTTTGAGCTTTTATCACCTTTTTTCTAATCCCACATTCATAAAGAGGTAAAAATAAACTTAATCTATGCTATATAAACATAGTTTTGTTTTCTATAATCACCTTTTGCAAATAACGATCAAAGACATTGGAGCAATCTACAAGGATTTCAAGACCACCGAGGAGATTCAAACATTGTCAAGGTTAGTTAATTTTTCATTTTTTTGTAATGTAAATGTTTTTTTTTAACTTTAATGTAAAATTTTAAAGTTTAATCTTTTTTTTTTTAATTATTTTCTTTGGGCTTGGGCATGCCCTTCGGACAAACTAGGGAAATTTTTATTTTAGCTCCCAAAGGGGGCCTCAGGGGATGATCTTAGCTCCTCCCTTGTGTGCCGGAAGGGGCATGCCCTGGGGCCACTCCTTTGGACACGTGAGGGAGGAGCTCTGCTCCTCCCATACAACCCCCTATCGCCACCTAAACCACTATTCCAACGAGCCAGTGCTATGGGAACCAAAAGGAGGTCCAAGGGAGGATATTTTCTCCTCCACAAGGCCCCCTTTGGGTTCCCATAGCGCCTTCCCAAACTGGTGATGTGATTCTCAGAATTGTGTAGCCCATTTGGACGAGCGCTATGGGAACCCAAAGGGGGATGTGGGAGGAGCAGAGAACCTCCACGGTACCCAAAGGGGTAGGTAATCCTGCCCCTTTGGAAAGCGGGGAGGAGTTCCCCTTTCAGGAGTGGGGAGATTCTCTAGTCATCCCTTTCCCCACTTCGGGATATCATATAGAATTCCCATTTAGCCTTCCCCTTTAGGAAGTGGGGAGGAGCACCCCGACCCCCCTTTGGGTGCCCATAGCACCCACCCAAATAGGTAGCGTGATTCTGAGAATCGTGTCTCCCATTTGGTAGGGCACCCAAAGGGGTCCTGAGCGGAGGAGCGAAGCTCCTCCCTCCTATTCCTAATTGGGTGGCCCTAGGGCATGCCCCTTTGGTTGCATGAGGGAGGAGATCCGTTTCTCCCCTTGGGACCCCTTTGGGCGCCCATTTCATAGCCCTTGGGATATGCATAGCCCATTTTCTATGCATTGGGTTCCCAAAGGGTCCGATGGAACGAAATTAGCTCCTCCCTCATGCGCCCAAAGGGGTGTTCCTGAAGGTCGCCCATTTGGGAGAATGAGGGAGGAGATAAGATCCTCCCTGTGGGCCCCATTTAAGCACCCAATGCATGGCCCAACAAAAAGAGCATTCCCTCAACCCAAAAGAAAAACTAAAAAAAAAGTTTTTTTAAGATATGCCATACAAATTTTAAGTGCAAGTTAGTGTTTCTTTTAAGCATATACTAAGAATTTTCGTTTCAGACTATAGGGAGAATGACATCAAGAAATCTATCCGTAATCATATCTGGAGCAAGATTGTCGATGAATTCATCAAAGAAAATAGTTGATCCATATGAGGATATTGCGTGTGACGAAGTTGTGTCCATTGATGATTTAAAAACCAAGAATGCTACAGAATGGAAACATGCACCACATGAAGAGAAAATGGAGTATTCTTTGTTTCTGAAAGAGAAATATAAATGCAACCCAGACAATGTTTGCTTATATTGTGTTACATTTGCATATCTTAAAACATATTATCATTCATTGGGATTGTTGCTAGGTTTTTGTTTCATGTCAAGAAAGACATTGTTTTACCACTAGTGGAAAAAGCTAAAATCTATGTCAAAATCCAATATTGTTTGAAGGTTTCAAACTATAAGGTCAACGAAATTTTCACATAACTTTGTGCAGGAGTAATGCATGATATTGAGCAACAGAGTGTAAGTTTTTATATTTTTATATGTTTTTGAATTTGTTATAATTTGGATTATATGACAATGTAATAGATTTAATACAATAATGTTTTTATTTCGTAGGATTTTGCTATGCCGCTTTCCCATATTTTGAATGGAATTTATTCTACAGAAGAAAATCCGATGGATGTCATTAATGCCACTCTTCATAAGGGAGAATCACCAAAGAAGGGAGAAACACCAAAGAAGAAACGAGTGCAAAATGTTCATACTGAAGAAGTACAAGCACATAAAGGAAAATGCGTCCAACAATCAAATGAAGTGCCTAGGAAGGTTACATTTAAAATTATATCTTGATCGATTGAACATGATTGACAAATCGTTGCTGATGAGGATATTACTTTTGTTGGTAAGAGTAAGAAACGCTCTTCCAAAATACCTATCGACGAGGGTGTTTCCATTCCTGATCAACAGGGTTGTTCTTTTATATACATCTGCTTCACGACATAAAAAGAGGAGACTGTCATGTCCCAAATTTGGAATTGGGTCACAATGGCCTATGCAAATTGGCCCTATCCATTAGAGTTTGTCAAATTGATGCTAAAGGTCAAATAATTGCCAAGGAGGAAAATTACTAGTTTCCTAGGTTTGGGGTGGAAGCTTTGGGATTTGGAATAATGGAGATAATAAATGATGTTGGAACATTAGGATGGCATAAATATTTAATAAAGGAGATAAATAAATATATACAAGTGAAAATAAAAGTGGCATTTGATCATGAAAACACATGGAGGAAGTGGGACCCACACAAGCTAGAACTTGTGTGCCACATAGCATCCTCTTCTTGCAATTTCGAATCCATGGGAAGCCTACTGTTCTTGGGATGAGTTATAAGGTCAATAATACTTGGCATGAGTCAATTAGGTCTAAATATAGAGGAAGAGTAACTCCCATGGAAGAGGAAGAGGCAATTTGTAGTTAGTGAGACACTTGGGCTAGATTCCCTAGCTCTATGACAACAATGATGAAGATGTTATGACACCTATGACACAAGTCAAACCTGAAGGATGAAATATGACATATTTGACATGTTAAGGATAAAACTAGACTCCAAGAGGGCGCTCAAGGGTGTTAGGGCAGCTAAGATGCTTCCACATATGATTTGGTGGAAGTGGGAGACTAGGAATTGGTGTACAAGTGTCGTTCTTTGGAATCTCTTCCTAACTTGAGTTGGCATGAGTCTCTTGGAAGGAATTCGACCCATGGAGTACATTAGAAATTTACAAATTTTAATAACAAAGAATGAAACCAGCTTTTGATCATTTGTAGAATTTGGAATTGCATTTGTGAAGAGGGAGAGCTAGTGGATGACTAGTTTCTTGCCTTACCCAATTTCGAGGGTGAAATATTCCCATCCAAGTTGGTAATTGGAAAGGCCATTCAGAACTTTCATTTGGAGCTTTAATGGAGTCTTTATTTGCAGGTGTAAGTTATAGGGAAGCTCATGGTTTCTTCTATTGCATCTCACTCCTTCAACCATTTGTAGTTTTGATGGCATATTCTTGATCCTTGAGGGAGGGCGTTTTTGGTGAGCTATTGTACTCTTTGGGGGAGATTCTAATGACCCATTTATTTTTTAATATGAATTAAATACTCTGTTATTCATCTCCAGAAATTTTCAGGTCGAAATTCTAAGTAGAAATGTATAAATCTCATTATTAATGAAAGAACAATGCCATTTTTCCACTACCTTGTTATGAACCAATGTAATACTGATGATTTCTAATGAATGGATTATTATATGATGTATTTTTGATTAATGGACTTCCATGGATGTATTTTACAAGTTTTATGTACTGTACCTGAGCATTTGAAGTATTTTTACTCAGTTTAATTATATTGGGAGAAGAAATAGTGTCATTTCCCCAAGGGTCGAATTAGTGATTTTTGCAGCTGAATGGGAAAGGGTTGGAACATATATAATAATAAATTAATGGTGCAAATAAGACCTCAATAAAATAATTAATACATTCCCTACCTATTTTCATAAATTTGAGTGGGTTTGGAGGCATTTGGGAAGCCATTTCCAGTACTTACCCTAGGGGGATTTGAACCCCAAAGTACTAGTAAAATTGCATACTTGGTCCAGAATATTAAGAGAGTTTGTAGAGGTATTTTGGTGGCCATATATCATCCCTGAAAATAATAATCAATTCCTAATATCATTCATACACCTTCCTTGAATATTTGAAGGCATTTGGAGTCAATTTGAGACCTAGAGACCCATACTAGTCAAAGGGAAATTACTAGTAAAGTTCCCTACATTGGCTAGAATTGAAAGAGGATTTGCAGAAGTATTTTAAAGGTCCAAAAGCATCCCTGAAACACATATTTATGTTATAACATCATCCATATACCTTCTCATAATATTTGGGAGCAATTGGGTCAATTTGGGGACCTAGAGCTCAAAACTAGTCAAAGGTCTAACTAGGGAAAAAAGTGAAAAATTGCCATTTTAATAAAATTCGTAACAAGGGACATTACAGAGACAAGATTTTCAATCCAATATTATCATTGAAAATTAGATTGAAAACTCGGGGGATAGTTTGGAAACCATCACTTCAGGCGATGATCTAGATGATGGTGTTATCAAGACAACACAAAATTCTATTTGAGATCGATTGTGGAGGGATAAGTTGGTTCACAATGGGCATAAATTTTATTTAAATGTGAAGCAACTTTATAGACCCATAGAAGGCCAGGAGAAGTATCAAATTAGGAAACCACATCACTTCCATGTTCATAACTTGAAAGCATTGATGAGGCACAATCCCTATGCACATGTGGTTGACTACCTAGTTCTTGTTGACCCAAAAAATGTTCCTATTAGAGATGCATTTGATGAATCAAGATGTTTTGATTACAACTACTATGGTTTTCAGGGGAATCATTATGCAAATACCATAAGAGAATTGATGCAAGAGTTAACCGAAAACCCTATTTTTCAAACAATGAAATGAATAATTTATATTGGTTTAACAGATGTGGAAGCAAAAATATTGGCATGGGATCATAACACTGATAGTGAATATAGAATTTCCATGACACTGATTCAAAGGGTTAGATTTATCCACAATGAATTTGAACAAATATGTGGTGGGGATAGCTCGAAAGTTGAAGCAAATTTCTGGAAACAATGTTGTATCGAGATAGGTATCCCTATTAAAGAGGACAATGTGAAACATAAAGTTTTGAGAGGAAGTGATGCATTCAGAGCTATAGCTAACTATTTTTAGTTGGCATTTAGAATGGGGCCCATATGGGATTTTATTGATGATATATTTATCATGTGGGAGAATATTGGCATAAAAAATCAAAAGGTAAAAAAAATAAAGTAGTTGCATGGAGCAGTAGTCAAGGAGGCCCTGATGTCAAGAATTTGCCAGAAGATATGACTATAACACCTTGGATATCATTGCAAGGTGTGAAGGATGAAACAATTATATCTACAATACTATCACATGTAAAGTCAGGTGAATTATCCATGGAGGAATTGTGAAATGAATTTCAAAAGTAAGTTTGTAGGTTGTTTTTGTGTTTTAAAGTTTATTTTTTGAGATAAAGATTTTTTATTAATTAAGAATTGTGTTTTATTTTTATTTTTTTGTATTAGGGAAATCGACAACTGTAGTTGGGCTGGTACTCGAGTGACATAGGGTCCAGGGATCCAATATCACTACCACTATACCCCTAGGTGCACCAGAGGGCCGAAACCATGGAGCATGGCAAGATTGGGAGGATTTGAACACGTGACCTTCCATTTACAACCAATTACAACTTCTTATCTTTACCACTTGAGCTGCCCCCCATGGGATAAGAATTGTGTTTTATTATTAGATGTGATTGTAAATATAATTTATTTTTACATCATGTAGCCATAGGGTTTACATGAAAATACAAGAGGATATGGTTATAATGTTGGGTGAGAAGAGTTGGGGTGATGTTAGATGCAACTATCCAGATTCAAGCACCATAGAAAACATAAAGCATTTTTTTGTTGAATACAAAAAGGTATAATGATTTTTGATATACTCTATTTTATTTATTTCTAAGTCAATTCATTTATATTTTATTACTTATAGATATAAAAAAAATTTCAAAGATGCCAAAGAAGAGTATAGTACCAGAGTATTTCAAAATTCATATTCAAAGAGCAAAAATAAAACGACAAAGAAGACAACGCCTTGCAAACATTGAACTTGATGAATTACCCTTGATCATCACGTTTGGAATGGGATCGACACTGTACAATATAAAGTGATTTTGGGTGATTGTGCAAACATTGAAAATCTTGTTTCCGAAAAGGAGTACTCCCTAGTTATTGCAGATACCCTCATAGATACAATATCAAAAACATTACTTATGATTGTGAATCTTAGACATACCATTCATTCAATAAAGTGTTTTCGGGATTTATGGATGTCACAACATCACCTCTATGGATATTTCTTGTTTTCCATTCAGATATACAAGTAGGAGCAGTGCTAATAACATTTAAGGATAAAGCAAACTCAAGGAAACAACTGTATTGGTAAGATATTTGCAGTGTATTATCAAACATTTGAATTTAGAAATCAAATTTATTTTTCTATAAGTTAATTATATTCTTATATATTTGTGTTATAGGAATAAGCCTAATATTCATAGTTCTAGTAGTGATCCATTTATGAGTGATATTGAAAACATACAGCTTGCATGTTGGACAAAAGATGAGACCTTGTTAACACCCAAAAAGTGTTCACTACCTCATCTACCACATTATATGGCTCATTTGTCCATTTTCCTACCATATTTCCCTTAAAATCCCAAAAAATCCCATTTAAAAGCCTCCAAAAGGCCACAAAACCCTCAAAATAGCCTAAAAAAGGCTCAAAAACCCCCTTTTCCTCCAAAAATAGCAAAAATCCCCTAAAAAGGGAATAAAAAATATAAAATAATGAGGAAAAGGAGGAAAAAACCCTATACAGCTGCACAAAACCATGTGTTTCCCAAAACCATGGGTCAGCACTCCACCACCAAAAAACTATAAATAGGTGATGGAGATCCCTTATTCCATATCCACAATCACAAGCACCCTTACTCTGCCAAAATCTCTCTCGAAACCCTAGTTCATCATTGAACTACTTTCACCTTGAGAGCCACTTTTGGCCCATTCCCACCATTGGAGAAGGAGAAGGAGCATATTGAAGCTTGGAGCATCCTCTCAAGCATTGCAAAGGGCTTCATCAAACCTTCACATTGAAGGTAATATCAATACAAAAAGCCATTCTTTAAATTTGATGTTTATGTTTCATGCATGTTTTAGAAGTAATTTAATTTCTGTTTTAGCTTAATTATTTACATTTACTGAACTGCTACTAAGGAGTCCATTCTCCTTAGTAGGTGCTCATTTGCACCAGCTAGGGGTAAAACCCTAGCTACAGTTTTGGCGACTCCACTAGATTTTGAATTTCTTGTTTCGTTTTTAATTTTTTCTTTTCGGCTGTCCCTTTCGGCCGCCGCATACCGCGTCTTTTCCCTCTGCAGTCGCGTCCCGACCGCGCCTTTCAGGCCTTTACCTGCGATCCGACTGCGGCTCTCAGACTGCTTCCGACGCCCTGTCGGCGGATTCAAGTCTGTTACCTGCGATCCGACCGTGGCTAATCAGCCTGTTTGCCACGATCTGACTGCGCCTGTCGGCCATTTTCTCGCGTCCCGACTGCGGCTATCTACCTCTTTTGGGCGTCCCGACTGCGTCTGTTAGCCCTTTTGCCGCGACCCGACTGCGTCTTTTTCCCTATTTTCTACGTCCCGACTGCGTCTGTTGGCCTGAAAGCCGCGACCTGACCGCCACTGTTGCCCTCAAACCCGGGGTCTTCCTGTTCTGTTTCGCCACAGACCCGCGGTCTAATTTCTGCATTTTTTCTGTTTTGAGCCCAGCCCCTTTTGCTGCAATATTTTCTGCATCTGAACAGCCCCCTGTCCTACCTGCAGCTCACTTCCTTACAGCCTTTCTGCAACATAATTTCTGTTCCCTTTACAGAATCTTTTTAAAATTTCAGTATTTTTAATTCAGAAAATTTTGCAAGTTAAAGTTTCAATTCCAGCATTATTGATAGTTAGAAGTTGCCCCCCCTTGTGGCACTTCTATTTTGGGTTCATAACCTCATGAGCACACACTCTGTCACATAAATTAAGTGAGCCTTAAAAATTACCTAACTGAACCAACATTCTAACCCCACTTGGGGAACACAAAAGAATCATTGTAGTTATGTAGGATCGGGGGGATAGGCTTCCAATAACACCCCTCGGTTACTTTCACTTGAGACATAGATGTTGTCCAAATAGGGAACCAAAATCCCCTAGTAATTTTTGGCACAGTCACAACCAGTTTATCAGAGGGCCTCTCCCTTAGGAGGGTTGAAGTCGGGAGACTGGTTCCGGAGGCCTGAGTGGAGTACCGCACTCCATTCAGTAACCGAAGGGCTACCTTTCGCGGTTAGCGGGATATCGCTGTATAGGGGTATTGCGGTCAACGAACTAAACGGCAGATTCACCTTTCTGGACGTGTCATGAACGAGGTATCTTAGTTGCCATTCTTCTAGGATTGACTACCCGGTGTCCCTCCCGGTAGGGGGATATCATAGCCACTTGGCTTTCCTACTCATATTGTCTGACTTGGATTTCATCACCTTGCAGAGGATATGTTTAGTTGAGTCAGAATACTTTTAGTTAGGTGTTTGCATGCTCCTTTACCTCCCTTTGGTCTAGTGTGTCCACCATTTTTTCTTTTAGGAAACCTGCTGCTTGTTGGTATTCTGACCATCTTTGTTGACACTCCACCTATTGTAGCACAGCTGTTGCAGTGGGTGTTTTGAGTTGGTTGTTGGCCTGAGTGCCTTGTTTTTTAGCTCTCCTTCTGCACACTCGGTTGCATTAGGCCTTTTTGAGCTGTTTTTATACTCACCTCAACCCACAGAGATTTGACACCATCCGTCACCATTGAGTCCCCGAGACATTCTCGGCGCCTCAGGGGCGAGCCCCCACAGCACGGTTCTCTTGACACCACACGTCATAGATTCCGATCGTTATCCGTTGATACCACTCATCACAGATCTAGAGCCTTGTCACTTGACTCCACTCGTTAGCGACGTAGGACTCCGTCACCAGATAGTGACGCCCCTTACTTTACATCCGATTCTGACGAAGAGTCTGAGAACCCTATTTACACTGCCCCTACTAGCCCCATGGCTGGCACGACTTCCACTCCGTTTGTGATAGGGACCATTGGTGGAACATCCACCATTACACCAGTTACTACACCTGTTTTGGGTATGCCCTCCATGGGACCCTCATCTACTGTTCCCCTCACAGTACCTATTCCCGCAGCGGGAATACCTATCCCCACTACATCAGTGGCTCACACTACCCATGGTGGTGCTGGACCATCCTCCACTACCTCAGTTCCCCCACTTGGGGGCACCACCCCAAATCCTGTCCCTCCACTTGGGGGCATTGGCCCCAACTTGGTCCAACCCACTACTGTGTCACATCCTTCTTCCAGTTTGCCGTTCATGGCTAGCCTCAACCTACCTGACTTGGCCAGACTGACCAACGACCCTATTCGACACAACCCTACGTGGCCTCATATGCCTACCAAGCTCCCCTCTGACATCCCTAAGTTCGAGGGAAAGGCCGGTGAGGACCCACAAAACCATATCATGTCTTTCCACCTATGGTGCTCCTCTAACTCCATAGTGGATGACTCTGTTCGCCTCCGTCTCTTACAGCGCACCTTCACTGGCTCTGCAGCCAAATGGTATATCGAGCAACCTCATGGGACCCATGCCACCTTTGCTTCCCTTGCCTCGACCTTCCTGCAGTTCTTCTAGTTGCCTGTCCTCTATGACGCGGGCGTTGAGATCCTTCTATCTTGTAGACAAAACACGGCTACCCATATCACGAACCACATCCATGAGTGGCGTCGACGCCGTAGCTTATGCAAGATCAAACTAGACGACCGTATCTTCCTCGATTGGTTCCTCAAGTCCCTTCTTCCTGTTATCGCTAAGGATGTAGCTTCAGAAAGACCCCAGTATGAAGAAGAGGCCATCCGTAAGGCACAGCAGTTCGACCTCATTTACGCCCAGTCGGGCTACCTTTATACCATTATACCTGACGCCCCTCGCGGTGAGTCCTCCCAGCATGACGTGCCGGGGGCATCCCACGCTGCAGACGGCATCATTGGTCGTGTTTCTTCGCATCCTCAACCCTTTTCCATAGCACGTCCTACCCCGGGCCCTGACCTTTCGCGGGCCACCTCACAGTCTGGAGCCACCAACTCATATGCTCCCATGACACATCACCATCACCATGGACCCTCATGTCCTCCTCAGTGCTTTGGTCATGCGACTCCCGCTTATGCCCCCCCAGTCGCACCTCAGCCCTACTACTATCAGCATGCTGCCCCAGCTCCTGCGCCTTCACAAGCCCAACTAGCTTATTACCCGCCACAGGCAGCCCCTGCGGCGAACCCACAACCCGCTCCGCAGCCATATCAGCAACCCTCTCAGGTTGCTGCACCTGCTCAGCCTCAACCTGCATACCATCCACCGCAGCCTGCTCGCGCACCTGCGCAACCTCAAAATCCACCTACTGCCCAAGGGCAAGTTTACGCCCAACAGAACCCGCAGCAAAACCAGAACAACCAACGCAACCAGGGCCAACAGAACCGCGAAAAGGGCCGTAATCGTGGGAACAACCAACCTGCAGATCACGCCGGTCAACCGGCTAATCCCCCCGACAACAACAACGCGGCCCCCGCTAACCAAAACCCTGATCGCCCGCCCAAGCAGGCTAAAAACCCTAATTTGAGAACAAACCATCCTTGTTCTATCTGCGGGGTCTATGGCCACTACACACATACTTGCCCACATTTGGAGCGAGCTCGACAACTTTGGGTTGATGATGCCCATCGCCAAGGGCATGCGGCTCCTCAAGCACCGCCCAACCCCCCACAACCTCAGCAGCAACCTTTGGTGCTACAAAATCCCTTACCAACCCAAGGCGTGGTGAACACTCAGCCGTTGGCCCCTCAAGCTAACGCGCAACCCCAACAACAATAGATCACATACGCCGCTCCTGATCAACCCATGTTTGAATCAGGTACCCATCACTTGTTGATGATGTCTTCCAATGATGTCAACTTACAAACCCGTCAGAACCAATATGGCTCCACCTCTGAAGCCCTTCCCGCTGATAAAACCGCTAACGCTCATCCCACTGATCAAGCGTTACGTATCCCTCCCCCGCCGGTCGATGGCGCTCCCAAAGCAGCTCGTTTCCCACTTCGCTGTATCAACAACAACCCCAATGCGCGTGCTGCATCAAACTACAACATTGTAGACGACCTAGCCCAATCTCCCGCAGCCATGTCTGCGTTAGAAGTCTTGAAGAACTGCCCTTCCCACCGCAAGACTTTACTCTCAGCCATTGGGGGGATTGACCCAAATGATTCGAATTTGATGGCATTTGATTTGGACCAGTCCGAACCACGCCTGCCTTCCACCTTAGCTTTCCAAGTTTCTGTTTCCGTTCGGAATCGATGAGGGTGCCTCCACATGCGTTATGTCTACATTCGTATGGCAGAAGTTGGGATCCCCTACACTCCAGCAGTCAACCACTGCGTTACACGCCTACGACGGACGTTCGGCTCAGCCCCAAGGTCTCCTAGCCAATGTCCCTGTCCAGTTAGGTGGTAAAACCGTCCTCATCGATATCGAGGTCATCAATGCCCAGCTTGATTACAACCTCTTACTCGATCGCAGCTACATGTATGCTATGCGGGCGGTTGCTTCCTCTGTCTTTCGTAGAATGATGTTCCCCCATGATGGACGCGTGGTCAAGATCGACCAACTTACTTACTATGATCCCAACGCTCCCGCGGCACCTGAAAATGTTCTCCCCATGGTTGAACAACCTGTTTCTCGTGCCACCACCTCGTTTATTTCCTCTACGGGGCCTGGAGTCTACTCAGACGCGCCGATGACTTCCACCTTCCAATCTATTCCGCCTCCCTCGGCCCCCACGGACGTGTCTGACTTATGTACCTTGTCCCACGACAACCAACCACCTAACAATCAACCACCCTTGTTGCCTAAACCTCCATTGGTACCTAGACACATTGGTGTTACACCTATCCATACGATCCCCTTCCTAGTCCCTCCATCAGGAGTAGTAAGCGCCCCGGTCATGGCTACCCTTAGCCTCCCTGGGTTGACTTTGGGATTACCCGTATGGTATCTTTCGCCTCCCGTTCGCCCGCCGACACCAGACGTCGTCCTCCAACCAGTGCAACCCATGGCTACTACCACTCAGCCACCTCCCGGTGTCTCTACCCCTTCGTCCTCCACGACTCCTCCTCCTACTCCCAAACCCACTGGGGGCAGAGGTCCACAACCTTACACTGCTATACCACCTCCCAAGACAGTAAAAAACCCTCCAGTATTTCGTGCTCCCCCCAAATGCTCGCTGTGCGACGAGTTGGGCCATGCGACCCACCAATGCCCACAGTTACCAGCATTGCAGAAGCATATGCAGATGCTCGACGATGACCCCAACATCCCAACTGTCGAACTAAACCCCACTCCCAAGCCTAAAGACAAGTCCCTACGCACTAACCACTCCTGTTCCATATGCGGTATTTACGAACATTACTCCCATCATTGTCCCGATCTCCCGGATTACAGAGCAGCTCTCTATGAGATGAACAATCTAGATCTTGAGACGGCACCAACCACCATTGAGGAGATCCACCCCCCGGTTTCTCCCCCTTCTGGAGAGGTTAATATCATCTATATGATCTCTTCAACCACTACCCCCTCGTCAACCAATTTGGCGACGCAAACTTTCCATACCGATGAGGAGATTCTTGAGGCCCTGACTACCCCGGATTATCCCTGGGATGATATGCATCATCGTTCCTACTTCATCCCAGAAGCGTCTTCCTCTAGCTCCTCTACCCAATACGCGGTTGAATCCAAAGACTTCCTCCCCACCAAGGTCGACTGGTTTAAGGACCCTATTCCTGCTCCTGATGCCTTCGAGGAAGGTAACATGGCCAACATCTCACCTGTCATCCAAGTTGATATCGCTGCCCTAGGACGTGCCCCTGAACTCATTACTTTAGGAGCATTCTGCAGTAAACAAGAGATTGAGGACTACACAAACCTTTTCAAAGAATTCCGTGATGTCTTTGCCTGGTCCTATACTGAAATGCCTAGTCTTGACCCCGCAATTATAGAGCACCACATCGACACATGGCCTGATGTACCCCCCGTCCGTCAGAAGCAGCGTCCCATTCATCCTTCCAAACTCCCAGCTGTTAAAGCCGAGATTGAGAAGCTGCGCAAGGCAGGGTTCATTTATCCTATTGCCTATACCACTTGGGTTTCAAACCCCGTTCCCGTTAACAAAAAACAAGGCACCCTTCGAGTATGTACTGACTTTCGCGATTTAAACCGCGCCTGTCCCAAGGATAATTTCCCCACGCCATTTATTGACCAGCTCATCGATGTGTGCGCGGGGCATGAAGTCCTCTCCTTCATGGATGGTTTTTCCGGATACAACCAGATTCAGATCCGTAAGGAGGATCAGTACAAAACTGCCTTTACTACCCCATGGGGCACCTTTTCCTATCGCGTTATGCCTTTCGGCCTAAAAAATGCTGGTGCCACTTTCCAGTGGGCCATGACCTACTTCTTTCACGACTTGGTCCATATCCTGTTAGTCTACCTTGATGACCTTACAGCTCGTTCCCGGAAATGATCCGACCACCTTAACGACCTTCGACAAGTTTTTCTGCGTTGTCGCAAATACCAAATCAGCTTGAACCCACACAAGTGTGTCTTTTGCGTTCCGGCAGGCCGATTGTTAGGTTTCATTGTTTCCCAGAAAGGAATTACAGTTGACCCTCTAAAAGTCCAAGCCATCTTAGACCTTCCCTCTCCTCGCACGCTCCGGCAACTCCAAAGTCTGCAGGGGCGATCCAACTTCCTTCGACGCTTCATTCCTGATTACGCCACCACCGTTCACGGTTTCTTGCGCCTGCTCCGTACCCACATACCCTTCGTCTGGGATGAGCAAGCAGAAGCTGCATTCGAAGCCCTCAAGAAGGCTCTCACACAAGCCCCTCTGATCTCCCCTCCGGATTTCTCCCAGGACTTCATCCTATACGTCTCGGCTTCCGAGCATGCCGTGTCCGGAGTCTTGGTTCAAGAAGACGCTTCTCACCAGGAGCATGTCATTTACTACGTCAGCCAGACCTTGTCTGGTCCACCCCTCCGTTATCCATATGAGGAGAGACTTGCCCTCGCCGTAGTATTTTCCGTACAAAAATTGCGACACTATATCCTTATGAGTCACACCACCGTTGTCGCCGACTCTAACCCCATGGTCTATCTTCTAAACCGGAGACTACTGCAAGGTCATGTTGCTAAATGGGTCATTATCCTCCAGGAATATGACCTTACCTTTAAAACACCTAAGAGCACTAAAGCCCTCGCGCTTGCCCAGCTCATTACTGATCTCCCTCCCCTTCTCCCGGCCAAACCAATCTCCGATGAGTTACCCGACAATCACCTGTTCACTATCTCGTCTGACGACCCATTATACGGTGATATCTTATTATACCTGCGCACGTAGAAATTCAGACCCAAAGTTACCCGTAATGGACGTCGTCGCATCCGTCACCAGGCCTCTCGATATCTCCTCCTAGGCGATGTCCTTTACCGGCGCGGAGTTGACACAATTCTTCGTCGTTGCCTTACACACGAGGAAGTTGAACACGTCCTTAATGAGTGTCATAGCGGTGCCTGCGGAGGCCATTTCTCAGGGATGGCTACCGCCCAAAAGGTCGTCCGCGCCGGATACTTCTGGCCCACACTTTTCACCGACTGCATCACTGCGGTCAAACACTGCCATAACTGCCAACTTTTTGCCCCCAAGGCCCGGACACCTCCTGCTCCGTTACACCCAGTCGTCACCGTTGGTCCCTTTTGTAAGTGGGCCATAGACTTCATGGAATTTAGACCCCAGTCTGCCAACGGCCACAAATATATTATTGTCGCTGTTGATTACTTCACCAAATGGGCAGAAGCCATGCCTACCTTCAATTGTACCGCTGACACTGCTGCCCGCTTCTTTTTCAACCATGTCATCGCTCGATTCGGGGTTCCTAAGCAGTTAGTCTCTGACCATGGTTCACACTTCGAAGATGCCGTCTGGCGTGAGTTATCCACCCTCCTTAAGTATGAGCACCAATTTTCCTCTGCTTACTACCCCCAAGGGAACGGCCAAGTAGAGGCCATCAATAAAATCCTAAAAACTATCCTCCAACGAACGGTTGACAAGCATAAGTCCAATTGGCACCACATGTTGTTCCCTGCCTTGTGGGCTTACCGTACTTCCACCAAGACCGCCACTGGTTTTACACCCTTTCATCTAGTTCACGGTGTAGAGTCTGTCCTCCCCATCGAATGTCAGATTCCTGCCTTACAGATCGCCGTTGAGCTTCTCCCCGACACTTCCCCCCTCGAGCAACGTTTGCTACAACTCGAACAAGCTGATGAAGACCGTCGTACCACTCTCCAGAACATCGAAGCTGCCAAAAACCGCTCCAAAGCTGGTTATGACAAACATGTTCACCCTCGAACTTTCCATGAAGGGGACCTCGTCCTCGCCTACGACCAAGCCCGTGAAAAAACCGGTAAAGGGAAGTTTGAATCTATGTGGCAAGGCCCTTACGTCGTGCAGACCTGCCTCGGCAAGGGGGCATACATCTTAGCTGACTCCGAAGGCCGTCCTTTGCGCAACCCTCGTAATGGGTTGTATCTCAAGCGCTTTTACCCATAAAAGAAACCTGCAGCCTCATTGGTCTGCGTTGTACAGTGTACTTTCTTGTTGTTTCCATTTTACGAACCGTTTCCACCATTGGAATCAGCACGACGAGACCGTCATGATGGTCACCTCGTTGCATTATTTCTGTTCCGTCATTTTTTGCCAATTTTTCCGACGCCACTAGTCACCTCGGTTTGCGTGCCACATCGTCCGTTCTCCATTTTTCACATGTTTTATATCATCGGATTCATTTTTCCGAGTTGGTGATGATGCTTGAGATCATTTCTCGCTCTCACCCCCAGATTTTTCGGGCATTTTTCCAAAACGCCCTCGTCACCTTGGTGTGCGTGCCACATCGGCCGTTACCCGTTTTTGACACCCTTTATATCACCGGATTCATTTTTCCGAGCTCGTGATGATGCTTGAGATCATTTCTCGCTCTCACTTGATACAATTTCCACATTGTGTCCCGACACCTTGTTGCCTCGGTTTGCTCACCACATCGGTCGCTATCGGATTGTTCCACATTTTTACATGAGCCATTCACTCCTGTCATACTGCAAATGTTTCATTATTTTGCCACCATTTCATCTACCCCGCAAGGAGGCCCACCAGTGTTCCCCACTACCCTCGTTCTTGATCACCATTACTGTTCCTTGATTGAACACTTCCTCCTTGCCCGACCATTCCTTTTGTTCGGTATAATTTTATCCCTTTTTCGGGCCGGACAACTCCTTTACGAAAAAGGCACTTAGGGAGTTTCCGTTAAGCTCTTTTCTGACTCCTAAAAGAATGAAAAGATCGCCGAGCAATCTTGCTTCCTTTCATGCTCGTTAAAGTACCTGAAAGGGCGTCTATCTGGTATAAGTTTAACCCTTTTCCGGACCTGGTAGACTAATTACGAAAAAGGAATACTCTAGTCACACCGGCTAGAAGAGTTCTTCATTGCATCCTTTTATGCTTCTTTGGGCCTTGGAGACTAAATCTACGAAAAAGCAACCCCCTGGAGTCTTCTTACTTGCTTTCAGACTCTCTAAAATTGAAAGCAACCACGAGCATGCATTGTCCTGGGCTCGTAAAATCCACACGACAGTACCATTCCATCACTTCAGAGTCTTCTTATCGCTTTCAGACTCCTTAAAATTGAAAGCAACCACGAGCATGAACTGTCTTGGGCTCGTAAAATCCACACGACAGTACCATTTTACACACACTTCTTCTAGTTCATTAACCCATGAAGAAGTATCCTCCTGTGCCTCCTGGCACTATGATCGATCATCTCGGCAGCACCCCCAATCAGGTCACCTTTGTTGAGAGTATTCTGCAGTCCCCTGCCATTTTACACCAGCTTGAGTCTCCCTCAGCCAGTTATCCTCCCAGATCCAATACAGCTATGATCCCTTTCCCCTCAGTCAGTTTCATATGCTGCCAGATCATTTCCATTATCATACTCTGAACAAAGGAAGTTTGAGTCCACCCACTCTATTTGCCCAGTTGTCACCACCAGTTTGTCAGTCCTGCCCTCAGTACTATCACATTTCGGTTCTTCACCTCGCGCTCCTGTCAAGGAAACATCATTGCCTTGATAGTTGCAGGTCTCCCTCTGTCGACGACAGCCCCTCTATTCCAGAGGATAGGCCCAGAGGTCCCTACGCCTTGGACTTATCACCATCTGTGATAAGTGCCTACAGACCATTCTGAGAGGAGTCATCATTGCCTCTCCGAGTGGTTGTTCCTCACATGCTCGACTTCAGCACCTTGATCGCATCGTTGAGGATCGCGTAGGATTATATCCCATCAGTTTTTAGTCGAAGACCCCGGATTTCCCTTGACTCTAGCACATTGGTGAGTCACTTCGAAACACCCAGTTACATGTTCCCATGGATGTCCGGGCTGCGTTGGCATTTGTATTCGGAAGCCCTCCAGTTACATGCTTCCTTGAGTACCCATTTCAGTTCCAGTTCAGTGTACCAAAGAGGTTGTTGCTCCCAGTCATTATGATCCAGCAGCTCATCAGTTCCCTTGGTACCACATTCAGCAGCACTGTTGATGTTCCAGTGCACTTGTTCTTCAGCACAGACATGGTCAGCCCAGCAGTATGTCCCAGATTTGTGTCCCCTCTGGACCCTTATGATGTACACAGTGGTTCTCTATGTATCTTATAGGTCCCCCTTTTCGGGCCTCACAGTTCTGTTTATGTATCTTGATACGAGCATGGGTATGCCCACCTCGTCCATATATTGAGATTCTTCCTCAGTCAGTATTTGAGGTCATGTATATTTCAGGTCCCCATTTTTGGACCCCATTGTTATTGTTATGTTATATCCTGATACGAGCATGGGTATGCCCGCCTCGTCCATATGATCAGATGATTCCTCATCCATTTTTGAGGTTATGTACTTTTAGTTCTTGCAGTTGTTCGGGATCGTTGTTCCGGGCTCCAGTTTGTTTCTTCTCTTCTCTCCACTCCCCAGGAAAACCATTCATGACTTATGATGTCCATCGGCCATACGATGAGCTCCTGCCCTCGCACATCAGGGGGCAATCTGTTAACACCCAAAAAGTGTTCACTACCTCATCTACCACATTATATGGATCATTTGTCCATTTTCCTACCATATTTCCCTTAAAATCCCAAAAAATCCCATTTAAAAGCCTCCAAAAGGCCTAAAATGCCTCCAAAAGGCCACAAAACCCTCAAAATAGCCTAAAAAAGGCTAAAAAACCCCCTTTTCCTCCAAAAATAGCAAAAATTCCCTAAAAAGGGAATAAAAAATATAAAATAATGAGGAAAAGGAGGAAAAAACCCTATAGAGCTGCACAAAACCATGTGTTTCCCAAAACCATGGGTCAGCACTCCACCACCAAAAAACTATAAATAGGTGATGGAGATCCCTTATTCCATATCCACAATCACAAGCACCCTTACTCTGCCAAAATCTCTCTCGAAACCCTAGTTCATCATTGAACTACTTTCACCTTGAGAGCCACTTTTGGCCCATTCCCACCATTGGAGAAGGAGAAGGAGCATATTGAAGCTTGGAGCATCCTCTCGGGCATTGCAAAGGGCTTCATCAAACCTTCACATTGAAGGTAATATCAATACAAAAAGCCATTCTTTAAATTTGATGTTTATGTTTCATGCATGTTTTAGAAGTAATTTAATTTCTGTTTTAGCTTAATTATTTACATTTACTGAACTGCTACTAAGGAGTCCATTCTCCTTAGTAGGTGCTCATTTGCACAAGCTAGGGGTAAAAACCTAGCTACAGACCTATGAATATCTTTTAATCAATGAAAAGAGTGAAGGAAAATATAGTCAAATATTCTATTATAATGTCGTGGTTAAAAATTTGACATATGAAGAAAGGGATTTGAAAGGATAGTCTGTAAACATCTACTAGAAGCCACAAGCATTGATTAATTATCTCATAGATAATTTTTCAAAAGAAGGGGATTGGGTTTTATATTTGTTATTGGGATCATGTAATATTTATGATATTACATATGGAACTAGTGCCATAATCTATATTTAGTAATGATATATTTTTAAATTTATGTTTCATTATGCTATTTAAATTTTTTTTTGTATGTGGTGATTAGGTAGAATAATAGCATCTTTGTTACAAAAAGGATGTTAAGTTTAAACCAAATACACTAACAATATCACTGAAAGAAACATAATCACAAGATAGACACAGATTTACCCTGGGAAACCCTCATGGGGTAGAAAACCCAGCAAATCTTTCCTCAATAAGATGATCAACCAAAATACAAGATGTGCTCCCTCCTTCTTCTCCTCCTTAGCAAATCTCCCAAACAAGTGCGCTACTTTTCTCAAGTGAGCAAGTGTGTCTAATGAGGAGTTCACCTCCTCTATTTATACTAACTCCCGACCACCAAAAATACCTGATGGGGCCGACCTCTCCTGGAGAAGTTTAATAACCCCTAAAACATAACTTCAGGGCCGACCCCCACATGGTGGGTCTAATAACCCTAGTTACCACAACTTCTCGGAGGAATAAAAATCTCTAGATACATAATAGAATCACCTCGGAGGGATGGAACATCTTCGGAATAAATAATGTACAAATATAATATTCTTAGAAGCTAGAATATTTAACACTCCCCCTTAACAAGAAGGATATTATAACAACATCTGTCGGAGAAAGGAGTCAATGACTACATCGTACATGATACATCTATAAATCATCAGAAGCTTTCTTCAATTCATGATCATTAGTAACTTGACTAGTTACTGGAACATCAACATCATCAGAGTTGATAGTGCTCAATCATTAGCATCGTCATCACATGATCATCAGTATCGTCATCAGCATCATCATCACACGATCAACAGCATCGTCAACATATGATCATCAGCATCGTCATCATACGATCATCAATATCGTCATCATACGATCATCAGCATCGTCATCATACGATCATTAGTATCGTCATCATATGATCATCAGCATCGTCAACATACGATCATCAGCATTGTCATCAGCATCGTCATCATACGATCATCAGTATCGTCATCATGCGATCATCAGCATTGTTATCAGCATTGTCATCATACGATCATCAGTATCGTCATCATACGATCATCAGCATCATCATCATCACCACACAATCATCCTGTTCTCTTTAGGACCTATGTCCATGGATGATGCAATCCTGTCATGTACCTTTTGAACCGAAGTCCAGGGACGATCCAGTCCTATCATGTACCTTTTGAACCGAAGTCCAGGGACGATCCAGTCCTATCATGTGCCTTTTGAACCGAAGTCCAGGGACGATCCAGTCCTACCTATCATGTACCTTTTGAACCAAAGTCCAGGGACGATCCAGTCCTATCATGTGCCTTTTGAATCGAAGTCCAGGGACGATCCAGTCCTATCATGTGCCTTTTGAATCGAAGTCCAGGGACGATCCAGTCCTACCTATCATGTACCTTTTGAACCAAAGTCCAGGGACGATCCAGTCCTATCATGTACCTTTTGAACCGAAGTCCAGGGACGATCCAGTCTTATAATGTACCTTTTGAACCAAAGTCCAGGGACGATCTAGTCCTATCAATTCTCGGAGACCTCATGTCTACGGCTCAATTCAAAAGACCAAAGTCCAAGGATGATCCAATCCTCAACCGTACATTTAGGACTACGTCCAAGGATGACTTAATCCTTAACCGTACATTTAGGACCATGTCCAAGGATGACTTAATCCTCAACCGTACATTTAGGACCACATCCAAGGATGACTTAATCCTCACCGTACATTTAGGACCACGTCCAAGGATGACTTAATCCTCAACCGTACATTTAGGACCACGTCCAAGGATGACTTAATCCTCAACCGTACATTTAGGACCACGTCCAAGGATGACTTAATCCTCAACCGTACATTTAGGACCACGTCCAAGGATGACTTAATCCTCAACCGTACATTTAGGACCACATCCAAGGATGACTTAATCCTCAACCGTCCACCAAGGACTTCATTCTCGAAGACATATGTCTACGGATCTCTTTAGGACTGAAGTCCAGGGATGAGCCAATCCCCTCACATGTCCACCAAGTACAGATATCAGTACATCAAGGCATCATGTATCCTCATCATCAAAACATGTATATCAAAACATGTATCCTCATCATCAAGACATGTATATCAAAACATGTATCCTCATCATCAAAACATGTATATCAAAACATATATCCTCATCAACAAAACATGTATATCAAAACATGTATCCTCATCAATGGCATCTATCATCAAAATCATGTATTCTCACTAATACATCTATCATCAAAAGCATGTATTCTCACTAATACATCTATCATCAAAAGCATGTATACATCTATCATCAAAAGCATGTATACATCTATCATCAAAAACATGTATTCTCACTAATACATCTATCATCAAAAGCATGTATTCTCACTAATACATCTATCATCAAAAGCATGTATTCTCACTAATACATCTATCATCAAAAGCATGTATTCTTACTAATACATCTATCATCAAAAAGTAAAAATATGAGAGTCCTAAAACTAAATAATTCTAAGTAACTAAGTGCAGTAAATAGGTAACCTCAACATTGATGATTCGAACTTGTCATCAGATATTATGCTACTCCCCCTTTCGAGGAGGGTATTTTTGAACTACACCAATCTTGTCTCGGAAGTATTCAAACTTCACTCGAGACAGAGGTTTAGTTACGATATCAACAATCTGATCCTCAGTGCTTATATACCCGAGCTTGATAGCTCCTCTCTGCACCATATCTCGTATATAGAAGTATCGGATCTCAATGTGTTTTGACTTATTGTGGAACATAGGATTTTCAGTCATCTTAATGCAGCTTTGATTATCACACATAATCACAGTGGAATCCATCTCTAAGTCAAACACTCCAGATAAATAGTTCTCGAAGCCATACTGCTTCATAGCTAGCAGAGCAGGCAGCTATATATTCTGCTTCAGCAGTACTAAGGGCCACACTAGATTGTTTCTTGCTAAACCATGAAACCATAGCAGATCCAAGACCATAACATCCACTTGAAGTACTTTTTCTGTCTGAGACACTACCTGCCCAGTCAGAATCTGAGTAACCATGTAACGTGAGTTCATGACCTCCGAGATAATATAGACCAAATTCTAAAGTACCTTTTAGGTACCTCATTACATGCTTTGCAGCTATTAAGTGAACCTTTCTAGGTTCTACTAAATACTGACTTAGGGTATTTACAGCAAAGCATATATCAGGCCTAGTATTTGTTAAGTACATCAATGATCCAATGATTTGTCTATATAGAGTTATATCCACTAATTCTGATGAATCATTAACTAATAACTTCAAGTTGGAGTCCATGGGAGTAGCCATGGCTTTGCACTCCAACATATCAAATCTTTTGAGAATCTCCACGGTATACTTACCTTGATTTAGAAAGATTCCTTTTGATTCTTGCCATACTTCTAAGCCTAAGAAGTAGTGCATTAATCCAAGATCTTTCATCTCGAATTCTGAAGAAAGATTCTTCTTGCTTTCAATAATTTGTTTCTCATTTCCAGTTAGAAATAGATCATCTACATATAACAACAATATAACTGGTTCATCATCCATCACTTTGAGATAAAGATTGGGATCAGCTTTACTTTTAGTAAATCCCATGCTTGTTAAGAAATTGTCAATCCTTTCGTACCAAGCCCTGGGAGCTTGCTTTAACCCATATAATGCCTTTTTCAATTTGCATACACGAGTCCTTCCGTCCTTGACCTCAAATCCTTGTGGCTGTTGTATGTATACTTCTTCTTCAATTACACCATTCAGAAATGTTGTCTTAACATCCATTTGGTGCAAATTCCACTTCATCATGGATGCAAGTGCCATGATAGTTCTAATTGAAGTATACCTAGCAACTGGTGCAAATGTTTCTTCATAGTCAATTCCCTCTTTCTGAGAGAATCCTCTGGCTACAAATCTTGCCTTGTATTTTTCAATGCTACCATCTGCAACATGTTTTATCTTGAAAATCCATTTGGAAGAAACCACACTTTTATCTTCTGGTTTGGGGACTATATCCCAAACATCATTTTTCATTATTGACTGATATTCCTCTGTCATTGCTTCTACCCATTCTTTCTTCTGAGCTGCCTCTTCATAGCTGGTAGGTAGTTGATCCACAAGATCACACATTAGGGCCATGTAGTTGGACACTAGTTTTGGTTTCTTTCTTTCTCTAGTGGAGCCTTCAGGAGCTCCATATCTTTCAGCCCCTTGAATAATATCTCTAGCCCATGCTGGCCTTCTTTTCTTAGATAAGTCTGTAATAGGAGGCTCTTGAGGTTCCAACATGTCATGATCCTCTGGAGAATTATCTTCAGGAGTGGGCACATCCTCTGTGATTCTGAGAGATGTATCTTCTTCATAGATTTCTTCAAGTTGGCACTTTCTGGATTTCTTGAGAGTTGCTTCTTCATCAAATGTTACATCTCTACTTATTTCTATGTGATGAAAACCTGGAATGTAAATTCTGAAGGCTTTGGATGATTCACAATAACCAACAAATATTCCCTTCTTACCAGAAGGGTCCAACTTGGTTCTCTTTTCTTTTGGAATGTGAATGTACACAAGACACCCAAATATCTTCAGATCACTTACCTCAGGATTCTTTCCTGTAAACACTTCTTCTGGAGTTTTGAAATCAAGAGCACTATGAGATAATCTATTTTGCACATATACTATTGTCTTGGCTGCTTCAGCCCATAGATACATGGGAAGATCTTGGTCATGTATCATAGTCTTCACAGCTTCCATGATTGTTTTATTTTTCCTTTTAGCCACCCCATTTTGTTGGGGATTGTAAGGAGTAGTTAGTTCCCTTTTAATTCCAGCTTCTTTAGAAAGGTCTTCAAATTCCTTTGAGGTAAATTCTCCGCCATTATCTGTTCTGAGAATTTTGATTCTCTTTTCTGATAAGTTTTCTATTAGAGCCTTGAACTCCTTGAATTTTCCAAAGACTTCATTCTTACCTTTCAGGAAGTATATCCAGGTTTTCCTTGAAAAGTCATCAATGAATGAAAGATAGTATTCAAACCCACTTAGAGAAGTAGTGGGCATTGGTCCACATACATCTGAGTGTATTAGCTCCAAAATGTTCTTAGTCTTTGTTTCACTCTTTGGAAAGGGGTTCTTGATATTTTTCCCTTTCTTACATCCTTTACATGAGCCATCATGATCAGCTTTCAAATATGGTAATCCTATGACTACCTTGCTTACATAGGGTAAGGATTTATAGTTGATGTGAGATAATATTCTATGCCATAGCTCACTAGGGCTAGAGATCTCATGAGTAAGAGCAACTTTTGGATGACCCTTGAGCTTATAGAGACTTCCTTCTTCTTCACCAATGACAAATGCATCTTTAATTGTCTTTCCTTTGGACCACATGAGTACTTGTCCATCTATGAAAGCCACTCTAAAACCTTTCTTATCTAGTGCTGAGATAGAGAGTAGGTTCTTCTTTAAACCTGGTACATATAAGATGTCTTTCATCTTTAGGGGTGTTCCAGAATCTAGCGTGTAGCTAGCTTCCCCAATTCCTTTGATGGGATATTGGTAGTCATCTCCTAGAGATACCTTTTGTGAAGAAGACTTTTCTTCAAGATTTGAGAAAGTCTTTCTTTGACCTGTCATGTGCTTAGAAGCACCACTGTCAATAAGCCATGTATCTTCTCCAGGAGATACAGATCCAAAGAGTGCAGAGAATAGGACATATTCTTCTGGATCTTCTTTCTTCACTTTATATCTTTTCTTTCTAGGTCTTACCTCTACCTCCTCTTCTTCTTCTTCTTCTTCTTCACTGTCATTTTCTGCCATATGAGCATGGTGTCTTTTGTGGACAAACTTCTTCTTTTGTGAAGGACAAAATATGGAGATGTGTCCTAATTTATGACAATTGTAGCATTCGACTGTGGATAGATCTCTTACTGGATTGGGTCCTTTTCTCTTTTTAGGTCTAGAGAAGTGTTGAGATTCTTTGTGGTCAACTTTCTTCAGATGACTCATTCTTCTTCTTTTGGTATGGGTGGCCAAGTCTTGGTCATCCTCCTTAAGAAGAGATTCTCTGTTGGCTACTCTAGCTTCTTCTTGAATACAATCCTCCCATACTATATCAAACTTCATGCTCTCTTTTCTAGCACACATGGTTTGTATGAATGATTCCCAAGGTCTAGTGAGACCATTGAGAGCAGTCATCACAAGTTCATCCTCATCAAGAGTATCACCTATTGCATCTAGTTGCTCCTTGATTTGTGATACCCTTGAGAAGTAGTCTTGAATGGATTCTCCTTTGTGCATCTTGGTACTCTTCAATTGAGTCCTTAGATTCATTTTCCTATTGATGTTCTTTCCTTCATACATTCTTCCTAGGGCATCATACATCTCCTTTGGAGTCTTCTTGGAGGCCACTTGGGGAATCAAGTGGTCCTTAATAGAATCAGCTATGATTCTCTTTGCCCTAATCAAATCCTTCCTATGCTTTTCTTTGGCTTCATCTCCTTCTGGTTCTGCAACTTCATCCTTGATATAATGAGCAAGATCATTCTCTTCAAGAATGAGACCAATTCTGTATTTCCATGCCCGGAAATTTTCTAAACCTTCTAGATTGTCTTCAAGCTTAGTGTTTGGAGCCATCTTCTCTTGGGGAAGTCCAAGAGACAGAGTAGTACTTACCTGAACAGTTACCTTTTACTTTTTCGGATCCTGAAACAGAATTTTATCGCACTTTTGGTAGACTTAGGGTTTGACTTTCCCGGAGTTCTACCCAACCAAAAAGTTCAATCTAGGGCTCAAAAGATTTGTTTTGAGAAGGGATATATAGCCATGTAATCAGATTTCAAAAATACCAACTTTCTGCTGAAACCAATTTCTGGTTTATCGCATTTTTGGTAGAATTAGGGTTTGACTTTCCCGAAGTTCTACCCAACCAAAAAGTTCGATCTAGGGCTCAAACGATTGGTCTTGAGAAGGGCTATCCAGTCATGTAACCTGATTTCAATAATACCAACTGTTTGCTGAAACCCTAAACTTCATCGGAGAGAGAGAGAGAGATTCTTACCTTGTGAAAGATGTCCTATTTAGTCTAGCTCTGATACCATGTTAAGTTTAAACCAAATAGACTAGCAAGATCACTGAAAGAAACATAATCACAAGATAGACACAGATTTACCCTGGGAAACCCTCATGGGGTAGAAAACCCAGCAAAGCTTTCCTCAATAAGATGATCAACCAAAATACAAGATGTGCTCCCTCCTTCTTCTCCTCCTTAGAAAATTTCCCAGACAAGTGCGCTACTTTTCTCAAGTGAGCAAGTGTGTCTAATGAGGAGTTCACCTCCTCTATTTATACTAACTCCCGACCACCAAAAATACATAATGGGGCCAACCTCTCCTGGAGAAGTCTAATAACCCCTAAAACATAATTTCAGGGTCGACGCCCACATGGTGGGTCTAATAACCCTAGTTACCACAACTTCTCGGAGGAATAAATATCTCCGGATACATAATAGAATCACCTCGGAGGGATGGAACATCTCTGGAATAAATAATGTACAAATATAATATTCTTAGAAGTTACAATATTTAACAAAGGAAGAAATTGTATATCCATTGATAACGATCCATTATAGTACAATTATATCAAACACAGAATTAATGTTATGAAATTTCTTTCAAATGAAATGTAGGAAGTTGGTTTGAAGAAAGGAGAATTTAGTGAGTCACTTGTGGCAAAGATGTCAAAAGAGCCTCAATCACCATTAAAACGGATGTTCCGAAAATATCACTTTAGGAATTTTGCAGAAGTAGAGGACCCAATAGAAGAACACATTAAGGTCTAGGAAGAGAGCCAAGGGACAGAAAATGTCAATTTCAATGAATATTTCAGCTTGCATAATATTGTTGATTAGTTTCATATTGTTGAGAAAAATGTCAAAGTTGAAATTTTTTTGAGAAGATATTTTTGTAATGTTTCGACTTTAAGATTTTATTTTGAGAATAACTATTATGTTTTTAATATGCTATTTAGAGATATATGGTATACGTTTTTGTTGATTTTATGTGAATCATCACTTTATGGAAAATAATGTTAAATAGTATCATTTTATACATAAATTAGTTGAAAATCCATTAAAAATTGTTTGAAATGTCTTTTTTTTCTCACTTTTCTTTTAATAAATTTTCCCAAAAGATCACTTCTTTTAGAGAAAAGTTTAATGAAAAAACTTCAAAAATGTATATACTTTTCGTTGTAACTAGCTTCTAAATGTTAAAAAAAATGTATTTATTTTTTCATTATAACTAGCTACTAAATGTATACTTTTTTGTAAATTTTGGAAAAATGCATTTGTAAATAAAAATTATAGTTTCTTTATGACCAAGAAGTTTCAAATCGCAAAAAAGGCTTGCAATGAAAAATAGTGCTACCAGTATACACACGTTTTGAAATGAAGGTAAAAGAAACTACTAAAATTGTTTCCCCCAAAAGACAAGAACAATGTTGGATTCTCATCAAGTTCTATAACTTGTTAGTAATGAAACATTGGAGAGTACATTTCAAACTGAAGACTCCATTAGAAAAGGCCTAGGCCGAGGACAAAAGAAAAGGTAGGTGAGGCAGAGATCATTCTCAATTGAGAGAAAGATCATCCCCAAAATTGTTGGAATATCCCCATGAAAAATCTCAGAACTAGAGGGGCAGAAGCTAAAATAATAGAAAATCAAAGATCCAATACTTTTATTGCAAGAGGTTTGGTCACTAAGAAAGTGAATGTAGAAAGAATCTAGCATATTTGAACAAGGGTAGAGAAAAAATCATCAACATTGATGAAGGGACATCTGAATCAATGTTCCTTTCATGTCACATCAAGAAGAAACGAACAACAATGATTTATTTTTGATGGATAATGGCTACAACAATCACATGTAAGGTAACAATGATTTATTTTAAAAAATAGATAGCTCTGACACATCATAAATCAAATTGGGAGATGATTATCAAGTAAAAACTTTAGGTAAAGATGTAGTTTCTATTATGACCAAGCAAGATGAAAATATGGATATTTGTGATCTTTACTATGTACCCTGTCTTAAACATATTCTAATAAGTGTAGGATAGATGAGTCAACATGGTTATGAGTTCATATTTAAAGTCCCCACATGTACAATCTTGGACAAGCCACCTAGTAAAAGACTCATAACACATGTACACATGACTAAAATAGAATGTTTCCATTATTGTTGAGAAGTCTTAACCCATAACAATCATATGCATAGGATGTCTCAAACTCATATGAGACTTAGTTTTGTCATCTTAGGTATGGTCATTTACCCTTCAGTAGTCTCATCCTTTTACAAAACAAGTCCATGGTCAAGGGTTTATCCATTATAAATGCACATGAAAAATATTGCGAGACCTATATTTTAGTCAAACACCAAAGGGATAGATTTCCAATTGCTTCCTACAGAGCAAAAGAACACCTTGTGTTGGTGCATACAAATATTTTTGGTCTTATGCAAAACCAATCAATAGGAGGATTTTTTATTTTTTAACATTTATTGATTGCTTTAGTAGGAAAGTCGAGATGTATTTTTCGCAAGAACAAATTAGAGACCTTTGAAAAACTAAGAGAATTCAAACCCATGGTAGAGAAATGGACTGGAATGTTGATGTATATGTAACTTCAGAATGTATTTCATATATGTATATTGTACTCCTATAGATATGGTGTAGGGTCCGTCAAGATGAGCAATTGTTTTTTTGTATCTACGAGTTACAAATATATGTATATATTTATATATACTGACATATCTTTAATCCTTAAACTAATGCTAAATATATAGTAATCATATTCACTTTTTAATTATACAATGCATATATATATTCATGTTCTCCTGTACAATATTCATATGTAAATCATGTCCACCCTTTGTAGTTTTTTTTTTTTTACAGAAACGGTTAATAACTTTATATATTAAAAAAGGTAGGAAATTACATATGTCCGAGAGGCTGTTCCCTTAGGACCCAAAGTTGTCGAAGCAAGAATAACAATGTTCAGCCTCTGAAATTCAAAAAAAGGTATCCTAATACCAGATACAAAAAGAAGCGGGAAGGACTAAAACAAGAGCTCAAACTAAAGAAGTGCTATTACAGAGCTTTTGTAATACATAGGAAAACCAAAAGATGGGCAAATAGAACCTGGAAGTGTAGGAGCCAAGTCAATTGGCATGATGGCGACTGACAGGGGTCGTGGCTACATTTTCCTCGTCCAGGTTCAGGATCACAGAGGGGCTGCTTCCCTTATTGACCATTGTGTTTCCATTGCTGACCCTAATGCAGTCTACTTTAGCTTCCAGAATTCGAAGACAGCTAAAGAAAGTGTCATGCTTACCCATTATTTTTTCGTAGTAATCCTTCGCCTTGCCAACACTATTCCTAACTTCCGAGTTGGAGATCTGTACGAAGGTGGCAAGATTGGAAATTGCCTTCTTGGTATCCAACAGGTCGCCACGAAGCCAGCGAACCTGGGCTTCCAGGTCGTGTATCTAGGTGTTAGATTCAAGAGTGGGACTCGCATTCCGGTGAGGAGAATCCATCGCAACTAGGTTCCCCTGATAGCCCATATGCTGCTTCAAACTTTTACTGCCATAACCATCTGGACTGTTACATACCAGAATATGAGGGCCACTGTGCCCAGGTTCCGGGGATTTAAATTGCTTCATGCTTCTGCTACCATAGTCGAGCCGACTGCCGAGGCACTGCATTACATTCCTATTGTTGGCACATATGTAATTTATACTCACTACACAAACATGTAGGTAATTCGTAACCACTTTTAAAGTATGCAGCATAAATGTCATAACATCTTATCTCGTTCTATGATTATATTCTAACTCGGTAAGACATAAATTAAACATTATCCCCATCTTATGGCTTAGTAAAGTATTCAACATAAATTAAGCATTATAGCCATAATATATTGGGTTTTGCAACAAGTAGTCACATATTCGCAAAGCCTATCTTTCTTAAGGGGTTCAAGCACTAATAGTAGATATATGCCATACTTCATCAAAACTTTATTACTCAATGAATGAAATTAGTTATACTTGGCCACACAAGAACATATAAAATTTCAATACGCGCTAATGAAACGTACTTCTTAATTAAGAGGCATGAGGGAAGAGAACATTACGGGTGATATAGGTTTAATCTGGTTTTTCATAATTAGGTGGACGTAAGGACTGAAGTGTTGAGTTTCCCTTAAGATCCATACAACTTAACATTCAGATGATAATGAATTTATTTTCAAAATCCTAAATAATTGAAATAACGCTATGTAAGATCCATACAACTTGACATTCAGATGATAACGAATTTATTTTCAAAATCCTAAATAATTGAAATAACGCTATGTAAGATCCATACAACTTGACATTCAGATGATAATGAATTTATTTGCAAAATCCTAAATAATTGAAATAACACTATGTAAGATCCATACAACTTGACATTCAGATGATAATGAATTTATTTTCAAAATCCTAAATAATTGAAATAACGCTATGTAAGATCCATACAACTTGACATTCAGATGATAATGAATTTATTTGCAAAATCCTAAATAATTGAAATAACGCTATGTAAGATCCATACAACCTGACATTGAGATGATAATGAATTTATTTGCAAAATCCTAAATAATTGAAATAACGCTATGACTTGGAAAACAAGGTAGTTAAAATGGTTTGCAAAGAAAACGCAACATTACATATTTCTGAAACCTCAGTTGTAATTAAAATCAAATTAGAGAACTCAGAGTTCATCTACGTGCATAAAAAAAATTATAAGATGGATAAAGACAACCCCTTCATAATATACAGTGGCGCAATACCCAGTTACCTCTCTATAATTTCGCCTTCCAACAAGCAATAGACGGTGGTCAACAGTACTCTTAAAACCTTAGATCCCAATTCTTCGAACGGTGATGGGCAGCGCTCCTAATCCGAAGGTGTTGGATCTCAGGACAATGGGAATTTCAAGGAAAAAGGCAGAGACAAGTAAAACTTGGATCTCAGAGTGCGTGCAGTCAATTTAAATATCATCATTCATAATTTCCTAAGGATTCGGATCTCAATTAGACAACGATGGAATCATAACTTTTAAAACTCAGATCTACTGTAATAAAACTATTGACAGCATTCATGACCGGAGAGTTGTCACCCTGGAGAATTCGAATTTAATGGACAGTGGTGAATATAGACTCAACCTGAGGATTATCGCTACAAACCAGGGCTGGGTGCAAGACTCATATCAATCTGTAGATCAACGCTTTCACGCAGGGATGAGTGCTATGACGTCAATCTAGAGTTAATGGCTTCACCCATAGAGAGTCGATCTGTAGATTAACGTTGCAAAACAGAGGTGGATGCTTTTGAAAGCAAACTGGAGGTTAGAGTTTACACAGCCGAGCTGCGTATCATTAAAAGTCGATCTGGAGTTGATCATTTGCAAAATGGAGGTTCAATCTGAGGATTAACGCTTTCATAGCAGAGGTAGCACCACATAGAACGTCTCGATCTGAACTCGAATGCAGATTCCAAAACTTAAATGTAATGGTAATTTATATTTTAAAACAAATATGAGTAAGGGCATTGTCTGTTAAATCGTAAATACATATTGTAAGACTTGTATCCGATCTGTAAGACTTGTATCCGATCTGGTGCAGTAAAGAATAAAATTTAATTTAAAAGGTTAAAAATAGAATTCGACATCCATGATTTCGAGATCTGAAACGCAATCAAATGGTGAAATCAATCTTTACGATCTGAAAGTGCGATTTGAATACAGATGTAAAACTTGTATCCCATCTAATTCAGATTTTAGTTCCAGTGCATAAGGTTTAGACCCACGTCTTCCCAGAAATTTAGTCACAGGACGTGAAGTCGATCACCGGTTTCGTATATGGAACGCAGGGTTTAGATTTTTAAAAAGGGCAAAAAAAATATATCAAATAACCAGAGTAGAAGACATGGATTTTAAGATTCTGCAAGGCAGTCAATGGATTGGTCGACCATCACGTGTTTACACAGGGATTCCGAATAGACGGTGATAGATATCAGATCATACTCTTAGTACATAATACTCAAATCTTAATTTTGGAACATATAAGGAGATCCGTTTACACTGTATGTTGACTGTGGTCAGAATTTTAAGATATTCAGGCAGATCCAGTTTTCAGATGTGTAGATAACCCAAAATTATGATCTCAGTAAGATCGGAGTGTAGGGCGTTCCAATTTGAGATTTACAAAATTTAAATGAAATTTGAATTTAACAGAGATAAAGAAATAATGATTCAATCACACCGATCTATAAAATACACAATTAGAACAGAGTTTTCAGAAAAAAAAAATGATGGCAAAAGAAATCGTCTCTATCTATCCATTGAGCTCGACCTTCTCATATCATTACACAGGAATTACACTATAAAATGCACAAGAAAAACATAATTTTCATACAGATTGAATACTAATCCGTTCAACAGAAATAATTTCACATAAACAAAATTTACCGGTCCGGACGAATGATTCTACAACTGACGGCAGTGCCGAAGTTCAATGTCGATTCAATCCCACTATCGACCTTCATGAATTACCGACAAAACCCCTCGGTTGACCACCCTACCGTATAGAGGTTACTCTTCTTCACCTCGAACCTCTGAGCTCATGGGGTCTTAAGAACACACACAAATAGCCTCCCGAAATGATCTCCCAATCTTCGTTCCCGCTAATCCCAACTCCAAGGATCATAACATAATCCGAGATTATCATGACCATCCAGCATTATGGAGCAAGAGAGCCTTCTCTCCTTCTCCTCCCTCATTATATAGCAAATTCTTGTGTGCCATGTGTATGTCCATGCACATTTTTCAATTAATTTAATATTTTAATTAATTTTATTCTCAAGTACAAGTGTGTGTTTCTAACTCAATGTGTACACCTAATTCCCTAAATCATTGCAAGGTAGGTGTAGTTGTCTTTAAGAGAGTCCCAGTTGTGTTTGTCTTCTCAAAAATAGTTGTTGTATTTACCCACATGTCAATCTAGATTTCTTTCCTTTTTCTTTTTATGAATAAAATATTTTATTCAAAACGAAAAGTTCTCTAATTTATTTCTTTTACTTTATTTTTCTTTAAAAAAAATAAAGAAAATAATATTTTAATCAAGACATTTTTCTATTTTCTATTTATTTTTTTATTTTTTTATTTTTAATTATGCGTGCATGAATAATTTTAATTTCTCATTTTTCTTTGTCTAGGTACCTCTTCGGCGGGCCCTTCCGACAGTATCATTCTTTCTTCTTATGGGCAGTACTGCGTAGCGATCGGGAGTCGTTACCGTGATCTCTCAACTACGCTCCTTGGAGACTAAGGGATGTTTGAGAGATAAGGCTCTCCTTATTGCGCACCCCTCAACTCATCGCACGCGACCAAATCGTTATGGTCTTGCCGTACGGCATACGCTTCCCCGGGTGAGCTGAAACGGCTTCGCCCGTGCGTGAATTGCTAATTCGGGGTTGAAAGTCAGTCATCGTACCCCTAAGTGTTCTTTCCGTTCTTACGACCCCGATAATTCCATTGTGGGTCAGTCGGTAAATCGTCTTACCTGCCACTGCACACACACTCAAACGCATATTAGTAGTGTTGCACTTATAAAACATTTGTATCATCCTTTTCATTTTCTCTGTCAGTCGAGTATAAACGAATCATCATTTTTTATTTCAAGTAATTTCAACATTCATCATTTTTCATTTTCTCAGTCAGTCGAGTATAAACAAATCATCATTTTTCATTTCAAGTAATTTCAACATTCATCATTTTTCATTTTCTCAGTCGATCGAGTATAAACAAATCATCATTTTTCATTTCAAGTAATTTCAACATTCATCATTTTTCATTTTCTCAGTCAGTCGAGTATAAACAAATCATTATTTATCGAACCATTTTCATTTCGCAAATAAAATTTAAAGCAATCATTCATGGTCCAACTTTTTATAACTCCGAGTCACTTCAAACCAGTGCCCTCAAATAGTCAAATCAGTCGTAGGTCTCAAAAGTAGTATGATCAATCATAGGTCTCAAATAATCTAATCAATCAGAAGTCTAAAATAATCAAAATCAAACATAAGTGCTGAGGCGGGAATTACATACACACCCCCTCTTATTAAAACTTCGTCCCAAAGTTCAAAACAAATAAGGAAAGTCCCGACGCATCTCAGTTGAGTCCTCCCAGGTTGCAAAACTGGGACTATAGATGGCATTTTTGTAATTGGAGACCACGGATGAATGCTACTCATCAAAATCAAAATTTAGATACCAAGATCAGAATTTTTGGTTGGGCAGAAGGTCGGGCTTGATCAGACCCTAGTTTGGGACTTTGATCAGAAAAGTGGAAAATTAGGGCTTCTGCAAAAATGAAAATTTTTTAAATCTGTGACCACGGCTAGAAGCTCCTTAGAAAAATAGAATCTTAGAGCTTTGGATCGAACCTTTTGATTGGGCAGAAGGGTGGGATTTATCAAATTCTAGTTTGGGGTCATGTCGAGTGAATCCGGAAGTTTCAAAGGCAAAATTGAGGGGTGAAACTTTGCAGTTTTCAAATTCTGAATATACCGGCTTGATCAGCTCATCAAGGCGCATATTTCCATCCTTTCAGAAGTTTGAAATTCAAAGTTTGAATTTTTAGGGTTTCTCTGACAAACCCTAATCAAGCTCCAGATCCAGTTCCTGCAAATCAAGTGGATTGGGTTAATCCTAGAAGAGAATGGATTGGTCACCTGCATAAGTGAAGAAGTTCTTGTTTCATAGGGAGATGAGGCTAAGGCCTTACATAAGAAGATTACAAGCAATCTCGATATCTATGAATTACAGGTACATTTCAAATTTTATTCATGGTTAAGTTTATGATATGTTTGTCTTCATATCATTACGGTTAGTACAATCTTGACTAATTACTAGACTTGTCATATCACCTTAATAAAATTATGAATACATGATAGAAGATATTCATTGATTAAGGTTTTGACACTTATGATTGTACTAATGCAGTGTGATGTTGTATGAGGTTTATGTTGTTCGCTAACATGAACGGTACACCAAGAAAGACAAATCATGTTCTACTTCAAGAACATATGATCATGGTGACATGAAGACAAAGATTCATCCATTGTCATGTATCACATAGAATATCTACTTACGAGGTATGTATAACTTGGTTCTATAGTGGTTAACTTATGAGACATGCAGGTTACTAGCACAAGTCATTGAACAGAACCTGAAGACATCATGCAGGTATGTTAGACATAACTAGCTAACATAGTAATCCAGGTATGTTTTTTCCTATATGAAGTTAGAATCTTACCTTGTGTTAGGATCCCTTATCTAAGTATACTTGGTATGATTGGTTATGTTTATTCATAAATTTAGAAACGTAAGTAATCAAGGGTTTATGCATATTATGTCTCTTATCTTGAATGATGATTTGACTAACCAAAAGAGTCCTATGATCAAATAAGAATATGCATGAGTAAAAGAAGTCTTCCCTGAAACCTTGAATACTAATGTTTATTATCTGTGTTTGAAATGATCATGACTATACATGTTTAAGATTATTGTGTTTTGATAGTATTAAGATTATACCAATGAATGTGTGATTATGTATGAGACCTCGAGGATAACACAATGATGATACTAATAAGCATGCATAGTGATTAAGGATGGATATAAGTTCAAGGAAATGTAATCCAGGAAGCAAAGATCAAGAGGGAGCACACTTTAGTAGTTTCTACAATGATGCATATATTCAAAGGGAGTTGACCACTTCTCACAATCCACATCAAAATGGAGTTACAGAAAGGAAGCAAAGACTGAGAGGCAGTCAACCCAACAAACAAACAAAGATAAGTATTTGAATTATCATTTCTTGCATATTTGATTGTTTAAAAAATATTGTTCAATAATGTATATACTGATGTTCCTAGAATTAGGTTGTGCATAGTTGCATTGATGAACAATATACTACTAATATACATGGGTAAGTAGCCTATGGCAGTGTACAACATTTCATTCCTACTTATCTAGAATGAAACCTCTTTGCTGACATGTTGGGAGTTGTGCACACTCTTAAGAATGTTCTGGTAGAGATTGGAAGGCATCTAGAAAGTTACGGGATATGGATAAATGTTGTATTGAAGCATTGTCTAAGATAATTGCATGACTGTATGACATATTTATTTATGTGTAAAGAATTTATTCTGAAAACTATGAGATGTTTTCTGATCATGCAATTTAACTTGTTTTGTAGGAAATATCATATACCATCACCTAGGACTACAACATTTGTTCAACAGCAAAGTTATCTATTGAAGATATTAAAAATATTGAAGTTCCTAGGATTCGGGAAGAATGCCATGATAGAGGAGTACTAGTCGATCATGAAGAATGATGGTTGGGATGCAGTCCCAAGACCTGAAGGGAAGTCTTGTTGAAATATTGTAACTTCAAAGAATATTATATTTGTATATTATTTATTCCGGAGATGTTCCATACCTCCGATGTGATTATACTATAAATCCGGAGATGTTTATTCCTCCAAGTTGGGTGTGGTAACTAGGGTTATTAGACCCACCATGTGGGGGTCATCCCAGTCAGTTATAATGGGGTATTTAACCTAATGGTTAAATACGAGCCTACATGTACTTGTGTAAAATACATATCAGAGTAGTGTATAAATAGAGGAGGTGTGTTCCTCATTTGATACACTCACTCACTTGAGGATAGCGCACTTGTGGAGGAGAGGTCTGCTTTTGTGGAGGAGGAGATCATGTCTCAGGGTTTCATCTTTGTATATTGCTGGTCATCTATATTGAGGAAGCTTTGCTGGGTTTTCTACCCCATGAGGGTTTCCCAGGATAAATCTCTGTCTCTTGTGTTTATGCTGTGCTTGTTGTTTCTTCAGTGATCCTATATATGCTATTATTGTGGAATGGAATGTAATGCTGCTATTTTATGTCTTAGCATATTAAATCTTAACATGGTATCAGAGCTAACCTGAAGGAAGACAAGGTATGGCACTTACGACACTTGCTTTACTTACGATAATTTGAAGGTTAGGGTTTTACATAGCAAAAACCAGTCTTCGTGGAACTTTCGCTATAAATCCATTTCTGCGAAGGTTCAGGGTCTGAAAAGTTTACAGGTGGAAGATAACATCCTTAGGTACCTTGTGTCCAAAGGGCACCCTCAGATTCGTTGTACTTTATGAGTTATGATCAGTACAAGTTAGGGTTTCTGCCTCTTCCAGATCTCAGTCAAAATCAGATAACCTTGGAAAAAAGGTCATAACTTGGGCTAGGAAGCTCCAAATGAAATTTCGTAAAAAGTGACAGGTAGTACACAGACTGTACTATCTTAGGAAACTTTTTCAGAGGCCGAAGATGAACCAGTGAAACGTGGCATGCCGTACAAGTTTGCTCTCCTGTTTTATCCCATAAACAGGTCATGTTGCGACACTTGGCATAAATCTCTCTCAGAGAGTCCAATTGAGGTCAGACCTGTCAAGATGGAAAGATAACAGGGCGAGCTATCTTAGGAAAAATTTTCATAGGCCGAAGTTCAAACAGTGACACGTGGCACGCCGTACAAGTTCGCTCTACTGTTTTATCCCATAAACAGGTCACGTTGCGACACTTGGCATAACTCTCTCTCAGAAAATCCAATTGAGGTCAGACCTGTTAGGATGGAAAGATGACAGGTCAGGCTACTGCAAAAAAAAAAAAAAAAAAGGGTTTCAGACCCTGTGGAGCAAAATTTCAGAGTTATAGCAGAAACAATCAGGTGCATATTTCTGTCAAAACAGAATTATTTTTCGAGCACCTTTATTCATGGCTTCCGGAATTTAGGGTTTCGGAGAAAGTTAGAATTTTTGGAATCGGAGTCCACGGCTGAATGCTACTCAGGAAAATCAAAATTTAGAGACCAAGATTGAATTTTTTGGTTGGGTGGAAGACCGGGCTTGATCAAACCCCAGTTCGGGATTTTGATCGGAAAGATGGAAAATTAGGGCTTCAGCAAAAGTTGGAATTTTTGAAGTCTGTAACCACGGCTGGAAACTCCTAAGAAAAATAAGAGTTTAGAGCCTTGGATCGAACCTTTTGTTTGGGCAGAAGGGTGGGATTCATCAAACCCTAGTTCGGGATCCTGTCCAGAAGATCCAGAAGTTTCAAAGGCAATTTTGAGGGGTCAAATTTTGGAAATTCCAAAATTGAAGTATGCTAGTTTGATCAGCTCAGCAAGACATATTCTTTCATCCATTCAGAAGTGTGAAAGTCAAAGATTGAATTTTTAGGGTTTCTCTAGAAAACCCTAATCAAGCTCCAGATCAAGTTTCAGGGGGAGTTGAGGCTAAGGCCTTACATAAGAAGACTACAAGAAGTCTCGACATGTATGACTTAAGGAGGTTCAGGTATGTCTTGAAATCTGATTATTGATTAAGTTCATAATGTGTTTTGTCTTCATGTTATTTATTAGTACAATCTTAATTAATGTTAGAATTGTCTTATCACCCTAGTAACAGTATGAATGCATGTGAATGATCGAAGACATTCATTGATTAGGGCTATATGATTGTACTAATGCATTATGGTGTTGTGTGAGGTTGATGTTGTCTGCTAACAAGATACAGGTACATCACAAAAGACAAATCAAGTTCCATGACCATGACCACATGAATACAAAGACTCATCCATAATCTTTGTTCTACTTACGAGGTATGTATGAACTTTGTTATATTATGCTTAACCTATGAGACATGCAGGTTCTAGCTCAGGATCTCTAAATCATTGAAGAGATTGTTTAGGTATGTTGTACATAACCAAGTAGGTATACTAATCCAGGTATGTTTCCCATGAATCTTACCTTGTGTTAGGATCCCTTATATAAGTATACTTGGAATGATTGGTTATGCTTATTCATAAAGTTAGTAATCAAGGGATTATGCATATTATATCTTTTATCTTGATTGATGATATGCATGAGTAAAAGAAGACTTCCCTGAAATCTTGAATACTAATGTTTATTAACTATAATCATGACTATACATTTTCAAGATTATTTAGTACTATAATGTTTTGATAGCATTTAGAATATACTAATGAGTGTATGTTTGTGTATGAGATCATGAGGATGACTCTTGAGCATGCACAGTGGTACAGAATGAATAGAAGTTCAAAAGACATACAGAAGATCAAGCGGGAGGCAGCCACACAAACATAAAAGATAAGTATTTGAGTTGTTATTTGAAATAGTAATGATATTGCCTGTAATAGGTTGTATGCATATTTGTCTTCCTATAATATATCATGCTGAGTGTAAATATTCATAGAACATTGAACAGTATACTACTAATATGCATATGATTGGTAAGTTGGACAAACATTCCATTGTTGCTTGTCTAGAATGAAACCTCTTTGCTGACATGCTGAGAGTTGTGCACACTCTCGATAGTATGTTCTGGTAGAGATGGAAGGCATCTAGATAGCCACTGTATGCATACAGGATATGGGAAAGTGTTGTGCCAAAGTATTGGTCAAAATAGTTGCATCACTATGTAAATGATATCTGTATGCATAATAGGTTATCATGTCAATATGATTTGATGATTATGAAGTATTACTAATCATGTACTTAATTTTGATTTGTAGGAAAGGTCATGAAGAATGATGGACACCGTACAAGTGGTGGATGTTCAAACAAGAAAATTTACAAATCAAACTAAATATAGAAGGCTCAGAAGGAATATTTCTCAACCAGGGAAAGTATGATGAGAAATATGACTTGAGGTGTTGGAATGGCCACTCTTATGGATTCCAACTTGAAGCTGTTAGGGGATAACTCATCAGAGTTAGTGGATATAACTCTGTACAGTCAAATTATTGGGTCATTGATGTTTCTAACATATACTAGATTAGATATATGCTTTGTTGTGAATACCTTGAGTCAGTATCTAGTGGAAACTAGATGTTTTCACCTGATAGTTGCAAAGCATGTGATAAGGCACCTAAAGGATACGATAGACTTTGATCTATGCTATCTTGGAGATCATGACTTCAGATGGCTACTCAGATGCTGATTGGGCAGAAAGTGTATCAGACAAGAAGAACACATCAAGAGGATGTTATTGTCTAGGATTAGCCATGATCTCGTGGTTTAGCTGGAAGCAGTCTAGTGTGGCTCTCAGCACAAGCAGAATATATGGCTGTTTGCTCTGCTAGTTGTGAAGAAGTTTGGCTTCAGGATTGTTTGAATTAGAGATAGAACCAACTGTGATCCTATGTGACAAATAGAGTTGTATCAAGATGACATAGAATCCAGTGTTCCATGATAAGTCAAAGATCATAGGGATCTAACAAGATATGACACAGAAAGGAACTATAAAGTTTGAATTCGTAACAGGTTACCGATGTACTAACCAAACCTCTACCTCGAGTGAAGAAGTTACCAACATACTAACCAAGCCTCTGTCTCGAGTGAAATTTGAATACTTTTGAGACAAGCTTGGTGTAGCTCAAAAGGACCCTCCTCGAAAGGGGGAGTAGTATAGTCACTGATGATGAGATTGTCTCATCGAACAACAAGGTTGATGATGAGGTAACCTGTTCTCTACACCTAGATACTTAGAAATATTTAGATTTAGGACTCGTATACTTAGAATACTTAGTTTTACTTATACATGCTTTTGATGCTATATGTATTAGTAAGAATACATGCTTTTGATGATAGATGTATTGATGAGAATACATGTGGGGATTGTATCATCCTTGAACACATGTTCTAAAGTGAGCCGTAGACGTATGGTCTCCGAAAATGAAGTCCTTAGTGGACAGGTAGGGATTGTATCATCCCTGGACTTCGGTCCCTGAATAGATCCGTAGACGTATGGTCTCCGAAAATGAAGTCCTTAGTGGACAGGTAGGGGATTGGATCATCCCTGGACTTTCAGTCCTAAAGAGAGCCGTAGACGTGAGGTCTCCGAGAATGAAGTCCTTAGTGGACAGTTGAGGGGATTGGATCATCCCTGGACTTTCAGTCCTAAAGAGAGCCGTAGACGTGAGGTCTCTGAGAATGAAGTCCTTAGTGGACAGTTGAGGGGATTGGATCATCCCTGGACTTTCAGTCCTAAAGAGAGCCGTAGACATGAGGTCTCCGAGAATGAATTCCTTAGTGGACATCTGAGGGGATTGGATCATCCCTGGACTTTCAGTCCTAAAGAGAGCCGTAGACGTGAGGTCTCCGAGAATGAAGTCCTTAGTGGACAGTTGAGGGGATTGGATCATCCCTGGACTTTCAGTCCTAAAGAGAGACGTAGACGTGAGGTCTCCGAGAATGAAGTCCTTAGTGGACAGTTGAGGGGATTGGATCATCCCTGGACTTTCAGTCCTAAAGAGAGCCGTAGACGTATGGTCTCCGAAAAGTGGGGATTGTATCATCCCCGGACTTAGGTCCCTGAATTTATCCGTAGACGTGAGGTCTCCGAGAAGTGGGGATTGTATCATCCCCGGACTTAGGTCCCTGAATTGATCCATAGACGTGAGGTCTCCGAGAAGTGGGGATTGTATCATCCCCGGACTTAGGTCCCTAAATTGATCCGTAGACCTGAGGTCTCCGAGAAGTGGGGATTGTATCATCCCCGGACTTAGGTCCCTGAATTGATCCGTAGACGTGAGGTCTCCGAGAAGTGGGGATTGTATCATCCCCGGACTTAGGTCCCTGAATTGATCCGTAGACGTGAGGTCTCCGAGAAGTGGGGATTGTATCATCCCCGGACTGCGGTCCCTGAATTGATCCGTAGACGTATGGTCTCCGAGAAGTGGGGATTGTATCATCCCCGGACTTAGGTCCCTGAATTGATCCGTAGACGTGAGGTCTCCGAGAAGTGGGGATTGTATCATCCCCGGACTTAGGTCCCTGAATTGATCCGTAGACGTGAGGTCTCCGAGAAGTGGGGATTGTATCATCCCCGGACTTCGGTCCCTGAATTGATCCGTAGACGTGAGGTCTCCGAGAAGTGGGGATTGTATCATCCCCGGACTTAGGTCCCTGAATTGATCCATAGACGTGAGGTCTCCGAGAAGTGGGGATTGTATCATCCCCGGACTGCAGTCCCTGAATTGATCCGTAGACGTATGGTCTCCGAGAAGTGGGGATTGTATCATCCCCGGACTTCGGTCCCTGAATTGATCCGTAGACGTATGGTCTCCGAGAAAGTGATTTTTGATGTGGTTACTTGTATCGGTAGGATACTTGTATTGATGATGTGGTTACTTGTATCGGTAGGATACTTGTATTGATGATGTGGTTACTTGTATCGGTAGGATACTTGTATTGATGATGTGGTTACTTGTATCGATAGGATACTTGTATTGATGATGTGGTTACTTGTATCGGTAGGATACTAGTATTGATGACGTGGTTACTTGTATCGGTATGGATACTTGTATTGATGATGTGGTTACTTGTATCGGTAGGATACATGTATTGATGACATGATTACTTGTATCAGTATGGATACTTGTATTGATGATATGTATACTTGTATTGGCATGAATACTTGTACTAATGATCTGGATACTTGTATTCTTATGGATACCGGTGTTGATGACGATGCTGACGATCGTGTGATGACGATACTGATGATCGTGTGATGACGATGCTGATGATCGTGAGATGACGATGCTGATGATCGTGTGATGACGATGCTGATGATCGTGTGATGATGATGCTGATGATCGTGAGATGACGATGCTGATGATTGTGTGATGACGATGCTGATGATCGTGAGATGACGATGCTGATGATCGTGTGATGACGATGCTGATGATCGTGTGATGACAATGCTAATGATCGTGAGATGACGATACTGATGATCGTGAGGATCCAGATGTTGATGTTGTTGTAGTTGTTCGAGTGCTGCAGAAGATAAAGACTCAGTACTGAAGATTTTGATGTTCCAGTATTGAAGATGTTGCAGTAACTGCTTGAGTTACTGATGATGTTGAGAAAGCTTCCAATGATTTATAGATTTATCATGTATGATGTTGATGACTCCTTGCTCGTGCAGATACTGTTATAATATCCTTCTCGTTAAGGGGGAGTGTTGAAATATTGTAACTTCAAAGAATATTATATTTGTATATTATTTATTCCGGAGATGTTCCATACCTCCGATGTGATTATACTATAAATCCGGAGATGTTTATTCCTCCAAGTTGGGTGTGGTAACTAGGGTTATTAGACCCACCATGTGGGGGTCGGCCCAGTCAGTTATAATGGGGTATTTAACCTAATGGTTAAATACGAGCCTACATGTACTTGTGTAAAATACATATCAGAGTAGTGTATAAATAGAGGAGGTGTGTTCCTCATTTGATACACTCACTCACTTGAGGATAGCGCACTTGTGGAGGAGAGGTCTTCTTTTGTGGAGGAGGAGATCATGTCTCAGGGTTTCATCTTTGTATATTGCTGGTCATCTATATTGAGGAAGCTTTGCTGGGTTTTCTACCCCATGAAGGTTTCCCAGGATAAATCTCTGTCTCTTGTGTTTATGTTGTGCTTGTTGTTTCTTCAGTGATCCTATATATGCTATTATTGTGAAATGGAATGTAATGCTGCTATTTTCTGTCTTAGCATATTAAATCTTAACAAGTCTGTTGTGACTTCCAAATGGATCTATAAGATCAAGCATGCTGCAGATGGTAGCATAGAGAAATACAAACTGAGATTTGTAGCTCGTGGCTTCTCCCAGAAAGAGGAATTGATTATGAAGAGAATTTTGCTCCTATAGCCATATACACTTCCATTAGTACTTGCTCTAACTTCAGTGATAAAATGGAAGATACACCAGATGGATTTCAAGACAGCTTTCTTGAATGGTGTAGTTGAAGAGGAAGTGTATGTGGAGCAACCACTGGGTTTGAGTCATATATGTTTAGAACTTGGTATGGTAGGATAGACAACTTTCTATCCATTTTGGGCTTTACCAAGAGTAAAGTAGATTCCAACCTTTACTGCAAGGTTGAGGAAGGAAATCCAATGATACTACTTTTGTATGCGGAAAACCTGTTTGTTACAGGTGAGGATAGATTTATTGCCGACATGCAGTGGAAGCTTCCTGTCGAGTTTGAGATGAAGGACTTGGGGATGATGCAGTACTTTCTAGGTATGGAGGTGTGGCAGAGTGTAGATGGAATCTTCCTTGGACAAGGGAAGTATGCTATAGATATCTTGAATAGGTTCAGGATGATGGACTGCAAGGCCATGGCCACACCTATGGCATCGAAACTGAAGCTTTTGTGTGATGCTTCATCTGATCCGGTTGATGTCACTGTGTATCATCAGATGATTGGGTCCTTGATGTACCTGACGAACACAAGACCAAATATTTGCTTTGCGTTGAACTCATTGAGCCAGTTCCTGACGGATCCCAGAGGTGTTCACCTGGTTGCTGTAAAGCATATTCTGAGGCACTTGAAGGGTATAGTTGACTATGGGCTGAAGTATGATGTGAATCAAAAGTCTAACCTGCAGGGTTATGTTGATTCGGATTGGGCAGGCAGTGCTGCAAATAGGAAGAGTACTTATGGGTGCTACTTCAGTATGGGATCAGGTGTGATCTCTTGGTTTAGCAGGAAGCAGTCCTGCATAGCACTGAGTACAGCCGAAGCAAAGTATGTTGCAGCTTGTTCAACTAGTTGTGAGACAGTATGGCTTCAGAAGCTACTATTTGAGTTATTTGATCTCCCGCTGGAGGCTACTGGTATCTTTTGTGACAACCAGAGTTGTGTGAAGTTGTATGAGAACCCAGTGTTTCACGATAGGTCGAAACACATTGAGATCAAATATCACTATATAAGGGATATGGTGAAGAGAGGAGCAGTGAAGCTCCTGTATGTTGCAACGAATGAGCAGATTGTAGATGTACTGACGAAACCACTAGCCAGAGTGAAGTTCGAGTACTTCAAAGAGAGGCTTGGTGTTCTTCAGATTGACGACACTTCATGGAAGAAGTGATGGAGACATTTGTTGAAGCCATTCCAAGCATGTTGGAAGGAGGATCCTTCACATAGCTATGGATGTAAGCACTGGATGATGAGCATCAGGACGATGCTCCAGTTACTGCTCTGTATATGTATATGCATCATGTTGGATGCTTGATATGATCAATTGGATCATTTATGTATGTATGCATCATGTTGGATGCTTGGACCATGTATCTATGTATGTATCAGGTGGATACGTTGTATGATCAAGTAGATCATGTATGTTGATATGTATCAGATAGATACATTATGTGATCAGGTGGATCTTGTATTTGTGTATGTATCAAGTGGATACATTGTATGATCAGGTGGATCATGTATGATGATATGTATCAGGTAGATACTTGGTATGCATCAAGTAGATGCATTGTATGATCAGGATGATCATGGATGACGAGCTTCGGGATGTTTCTCCAGATGACATGCATCAGAACGATGCAGTGTTGATGATCAGGATGATCATGTGTACATCAGGATGATGTATGGTGAGTATCAGGTTGATACTCTTGGCCGTTGAACAGGTTGTGCAGATGAGCATGTAAGTAGACCTGGGAGATCTAAACAGGATGAAAAAGGCCTCAGATGCTCTTTCAGGGCATTGCTCTAGGATGGCATGTAAGTAGAGCTGGGAGATTTGGACAGGATGAAAAAGGCCTTAGATGCTCTTTCGAGGCATTTCCATGACCACATGTAATAAGTCCTGGAGATCTGGACAGGATGAAAAAGGCCTCAGATGGTCTTAAGGGTTCTTGCTTGGCAAGAAACTCTTTTAAGGTTTTGTGGTGACCACATGTAATAAGTCCTGGAGATCTAGATAGGATGAAAAAGGCCTCAGATGCTCTTTAGGGTTCTTGCTTGGTAATACACTCTTTTAAGGTTTTGTGGTGGGGGTCACATGTAATAAGTCCTAGAGATCTGGATAGGATGAAAAAGGCCTCAGATTCTCTTTAGGGTTCTTGCTAATCAAGAGGCTCTTTTAAGGTTTTGTGACAGTCACATGTCAAAAGTCTTGAAGATCTGGACAGGATGAAAAAGGCCTCAGATGCTCTTTAGGGTTCTTCCTAGTCAAGAGACTCTTTTAAGGTTTTTTGATGCACGTAATAAGTCCTGAAGATTCCACAGTATGGCGAGTGATGATGAAGACCTGCAGATGGTGGGCCTACATCCAGAATGAAAAAGGATTGGCTCTGTAGAACTTCCTATGACGAGTAGATTCAGAGATTGATTGAGATAGCAGCAGTAGTGACGATGACGATGACTCGATGATGATTATCCAATGACAATGATCCAGAGAAGAAGACTTGTGATAGAAGACCTGTGTCGAGAAATACCTTCCTAGTTAAGAGGGAGTGTTGATGTATATGTAACTTCAGAATCATGTATTTCATATATGTATATTGTACTCCTATAGAGATGGTATTATTCCTCTATACAGATGTGTTTGTATTCCTATAGAGATGTTATTATTCTTCTATACGGAAGTGTCTGTATTCCTATAGAGATGTTATTATTCCTCTATACAGAAGTGTCGTCATTTATATTGTAAGTGTCGTAACTTATACTTGATGGGTTATTAGACCACCTTGTTGGGGTCGTCCTTGTATAAGTCATGTGGGTCAAAGGGTTATTAGACCACCCTATTGGGTGTCGGCCCAGTCAGCTTTGTGTTATGTGGTTAAGTTGAGGCCGACCTAGTAAAGGTTATTAGGCAAGTCAAGTCGAGTATAAATAGAGTGCGGGAGGCACTCTATTTCATCATTCTATTCTTTCACACACTCTTTGGAGAGTGGTGCACTTGTGGAGGAGGAGAAGCTGCTGCTAGGAGATGTCTATCTCTTATGTGCTTGCATTATTGTGTCCATGATTGATATGTTGTAGATATGTTGTACATGTTGTTCTCTCAGTTAATATCCTAGATCGGATTGAAGTAAATTCTGAAAATCTAACATGGAAAATACAGTAAGGTACTTGGGTCAAATGGGGCAGAAGAACATGAATCCAAATTCTTCACGGAATTTCACAAGTAGCAAGGGATTGAAATACAATTCACAACAAGGTATACTCCACAACATAATGGAGTAGCTGAAAAAAGTAGAGCAATCATGAATATGGCCAAAAGTTTACTCAAGGCTAAAGTTTTTTCCAATACATATTGGGAAAAAGCTATACAGCTTCCTCAGTTTGTATCTTGAATCGATCACCAACTAACTGTTGAGATATTGTAACTTCAAAGAATATTATATTTGTACTTTATTATTGCGGAGATGATTCATTCCTCCATGAAGATCTTATTGTATATCCGGAGATGTTTATTCCTCCGTCGGAATGTGGTAACTTGGGTTATTAGACTTCCCTAGTGGGGGTCGGCCCTGTATGTGTTATGTGGGTCAAAGGGTTATTAGACCACCCTAGAGGGGTCGGCCCAGTCAGTTATAATGGGGTATTTAACCTAATGGTTAAATACGAGCCTACATGTACTTGTGTAAAATACATATCAGAGTAGTGTATAAATAGAGGAGGTGTGTTCCTCATTATACACATTCACTCACTTGAGGATAACGCACTTGTGGAGGAGAGGTCTGCTATTGTGGAGGAGGAGATCATGTCTCAGGGTTTCATCTTTGTATATTGCTGGTCATCTATATTGAGGAAGCTTTGCTGGGTTTTCTACCCCATGAGGGTTTCCCAGGATAAATCTCTGTCTCTTGTGTTTATGCTGTGCTTGTTGTTTCTTCAGTGATCCTGTATATGCTATTATTGTGAAATGGAATGTAATGCTGCTATTTTCTATCTTATCATCTTGAATTTTAACATGGTATCAGAGCTAACCTGAAGGAAGACAAGGTATGGCACTAAAGACACTTGCTTTACTTACGACAATTTGAAGGTTAGGGTTTTACATAGAAAAAACCAGTCATCGTAGCACTTTCGCTATAAATCCGTTTTGGCGAAGTTTTCGGATCTGAAATTGTTAGAGGACGAAGCTAAAATCTCCAGGTACCTTGTGTCCAAAGGACAACCTCTAATTCATTGTACTTTGTGATTTATGATCTGTACAATATAGGGTTTATGCCTCTTCCAGATCTGAGTCAAAATCAGGTGACCTTGGGAAAAAGGTCATAACTTGGGCTAGGAAGCTCCAAATGAAATTTCATGAAAAGTGACAGGTATTACACAGAATGTACTATCTCAGAAAACGTTTTCAGGGGCCGAAGTTGAATCAGTGACACGTGGCACTCCATACACGTTCGCTCTCCTGTATTATCCCATAAACAGGTCATGTTGCGACACTTGGCATAACTCTCTCTCAGAGAATCCAATTGAGGTCAGACCTGTCAGGATGGAAAGATAACAGGCCGAGCTATCTCAAAAAACTTTTTCAGAGGCCGAAGATCAAACAGTGACACGTGGCACGCCGTACAAGTTCGCTCTCCTGTATTTTCCCAAAACAGGTCACGTTGCGACATTTGGCATAACTCTCTCTCAGAACATCCAATTGAGGTCAGACCTATCAGGATGGAAAGCTAACAGGTCAGGCTATCTCAAAAAACTTTTTCAGACCCTGTGGATCAAAAATTTCGGAGTTACACCAGAAACAATCAGGTACATATTTATGTCAAAACAGAATTATTTTTTGGTACCTTCATTCATGGCTTCCGGAATTTAGGGCTTTGAAGAAAGTTGGAATTTTTGTAATCGGAGACCACGGATGGATGCTACTCATCAAAATAGAAATTTAGAGACCAAGATCAGAATTTTTGGTTGGGCAGAAGGCCGGGCTTGATTAGACCCTAGTTCGGGACTTTGATCAGAAAAGTGGAAAATTAGGGCTTCTGTAAAAATGGGAATTTTTGAAATCTGTGACCACGGCTGGAAGCTCCTCAGAAAAATAGAAGCTTAGAGCTTTGGATCAAACCTTTTGATGGGGCAAAAGAGTGGGCTTCATCAAACCCCAGTTCAGGGTCACGTCCAGTGAATCCGAAAGTTTCAAAGGCAAAATTAAGGAGTAAAACTTTGCAGTTTTCAAATTCTGAATATACCAGTTTGATCAGCTCATCAAGGTCCAATTCTTGCAAATCAAGTGGATTGGGTTAATCCTAGAAGAAGATGGATTGGTCACCTGCATAAGTGAAGAAGTTCTTGTCTCAGAGGGAGATGAGGATAAGGGCTTACATAAGAAGAATACAAGCGATCTCGACAGGTATGACTCATTGAGGTATGTTTCGATATTTGTCCATGATTAAGTTTATGGTATGTTTGTCTTCAGGTTATTACAGTTAGTACAATTTTGATTTTAGATTTGTCGTATAACCTTAACAAAATTATGAATGCATGATAGAAGATATTCATTGGTTAGGGTGTTGACACTTATGATTGTACTAATGCATTATGATGTTGTGTGAGGTTGATGTTGTCTGCTAACAAGATACAGGTACATCACAAAAGACAAATCAGGTTCCATGACCATGAAAACATGAAGACAAAGACTCATCCATAATCTTTGTTCTACTTACGAGGTATGTATGACTTTGTTATATTATGCTTAACCTATGAGACATGCAGGTTCTAGCTCAGGATCTCTAAATCATTGAAGAGATTGTTTAGGTATGTTGTACATAACCAAGTAGGTATACTAATCCAGGTATGTTTCCCATGAATCTTACCTTGTGTTAGGATCCCTTATATAAGTATACTTGATATGATTGGTTATGCTTATTCATAAAGTTAGTAATCAAGGGTTTATGCATGATTTAATTAACCAGAAGAGTACTATGATCAAACAAGAATATGCATGAGTAAAAGAAGACTTACTTGAAACCCTGAATACTAATGATCATGACTATACATATTCAAGATTATTTAGAATTAGAATGTTTTGAGAATATACTAATGAATGAATGTTTGTGTATGAGATCATGAGGATGACACTAGTGCACACTTGAGCATGCACAGTGGTACAGAATGAATAGAAGTTCAAAGGACATATAGAAGATCAAGCGGGAGGCAACCACACAAACATAAAAGATAAGTATTTGAGTTGTTATTTGAAATAGTAAATGATATTTCTTGTATGCATATTTGTATTCCTAGAACATATCATGCTGAGTGCAAACATTCGTAGAGCATTGAACATTATACTACTAATATGCATATGATTGGTAAGTTGGACAAACATTCCATTGTTGCTTGTCTAGAATGAAACCTCTTTGCTGACATGCTAAGAGCTGTGCACACTCTCGATAGTATGTTCTGGTAGAGATGGAAGGCATCTAGATAGCCACTGTATGCATACAGGATATGGGAAAGTGTTGTGCCAAAGTATTGGTCAAGATAGTTGCATAACTATATAAATGATATCTGTATGCATAATAGGTTATCATGATTTCATGATTGTGAAGGATTACTAATCATGTACTTAATTTTGTTTTGTAGGAAATATCATGAAGAATAATGAACACCGAACAAGTGATGGATGTTCAACAAGAAGATTTACAAATCAAACAAAATATAGAAGGCTTGTGGCTAGAAGATTCTCTTAGAAAGAGGAAGAGAATCATGATGAGATGTTTGCTCCAAGTGGCTAGATAAGACCATTCTCTTAATGGTGCAATTAAAGAAGAAGTGTGAATCAGGTTCTGTATGGGTTCCCAGGATCGATAGTATATTGATGAGAATACATGTGGGGATTGTATCATCCTTGAACACATGTTCTAAAGAGAGCCGTAGACGTGAGGTCTCCGAGAATGAAGTCCTTAGTGGACAGTTGAAGGGATTGGATCATCCCTGGACTTTCAGTCCTAAAGAGAGCCGTAGACGTGAGGTCTCCGAGAATGAAGTCCTTAGTGGACAGTTGAGGGGATTGGATCATCCCTGGACTTTCAGTCCTAAAGAGAGCCGTAGACGTGAGGTCTCCGAGAATGAAGTCCTCAGTGGACAGTTGAGGGGATTGGATCATCCCTGGACTTTCAGTCCTAAAGAGAGCCGTAGACGTGAGGTCTCCGAGAATGAAGTCCTCAGTGGACAGTTGAGGGGATTGGATCATCCCTGGACTTTCAGTCCTAAAGAGAGCCGTAGACGTGAGGTCTCCGAGAATGAAGTCCTTAGTGGACAGTTGAAGGGATTGGATCATCCCTGGACTTTCAGTCTTAAAGAGAGCCGTAGACGTGAGGTCTCCGAGAAGTGGGGATTGTATCATCCCCGGACCTTGGTCCCTGAATTGATCCGTAGACGTATGGTCTTCGAGAATAAAGTGATGGGGATTGCATCATCCCGAAACCACTAGTTCAAAATGTACGTGAGGACTGCATCGTCCATGAACTGGGTTCAAAATGTACGTGAGGACTGCATCGTCCATGAACTGGGTTCAAAATGTACGTGAGGACTGCATCGTCCATGAACTGGGTTCAAAATGTACGTGAGGACTGCATCGTCCATGAACTGGGTTCAAAATGTACGTGAGGACTGCATCGTCCATGAACTGGGTTCAAAATGTACGTGAGGACTGCATCGTCCATGAACTGGGTTCAAAATGTACGTGAGGACTGCATCGTCCATGAACTGGGTTCAAAATGTACGTGAGGACTGCATCGTCCATGAACTGGGTTCAAAATGTACGTGAGGACTGCATCGTCCATGAACTGGGTTCAAAATGTACGTGAGGACTGCATCGTCCATGAACTGGGTTCAAAATGTACGTGAGGACTGCATTGTCCATGAACTGGGTTCAAAATGTACGTGAGGACTGCATCGTCCATGAACTGGGTTCAAAATGTACGTGAGGACTGCATCGTCCATGAAATGGGTTCAAAATGTACGTGATGGGATTGCATCATCCCTAGACATGAGACTTGTCTTAAAGTGATAAGGACTAATCATCCTATAAGTAGATTGGGATTGCATCGTCCCTAGACATGGTGAAGTGTCTTAAAGTGATAAGGACTAATCATCCTGTAAGTAGATTGGGATTGCATCGTCCCTAGACATGGTGAAGTGTCTTAAAGTGATAAGGACTAATCATCCTGTAAGTAGATTGGGATTGCATCGTCCCTAGACATGGTGAGGTGTCTTAAAGTGATAAGGACTAATCATCCTGTAAGTAGATTGGGATTGCATCGTCCCTAGACATGGTGAGGTGTCTTAAAGTGATAAGGACTAATCATCCTGTAAGTAGATTGGGATTGCATCATCCCTAGACATGGTGAGGTGTCTTAAAGTGATAAGGACTAATCATCCTGTAAGTAGATTGGGATTGCATCGTCCCTAGACATGGTGAGGTGTCTTAAACTGATAAGGACTAATCATCCTGTAAGTAGATTGGGATTGCATCATCCCTAGACATGGTGAGGTGTCTTAAAGTGATAAGGACTAATCATCTTGTAAGTAGATTGGGATTGCATCGTCCCTAGACATGGTAAGGTGTCTTAAAGTGATAAGGACTAATCATCCTGTAAGTTGATTCGGGATTGCATAATCCTTAGACATGGTGAGGTGTCTTAAAAGGATAAGGATTGATCATCCTGTAAGTTGATCTGGATTGCATCATCCATAGACATGAGAGATGTCTTAAATTGAGAGGGATTGATCATCCCATAAGTGGATCAGGATTGTATCATCCTTGGACCTATGTCCTAAAGTGAGAGGGATTGACCATCCCGTAATTGGATCATGTGTGTTGCAGGGTATGTTGCTGTTGTGTATACTTGTATCAGTGTGGATACTTGTATTGATAGATGTATTAGTGAGAATACATGCTTTTGATGATAGATGTATTAGTGAGAATACATGCTTTTGATGATATATGTATTAGTAAGAATACATGTTTTGATGATAGATGTATTGGTGAGAATACATACTTTTGATGATACATGTATTGATTAATGTACTTGTATGGTTGAGGATACTTATGTTGTAGATCGAGATGATCCAGATGCTGTAGATCGAGATGATCCAGATGCTGTAGATCGAGATGATCCAGATGTTGTAGATCGAGATGATCCAGATGCTGTAGATCGTGATGATCCAGATGCTGTAGATCGAGATGATCCAGATGGTGTAGATCGAGATGATCCAGATGCTATAGATCGAGATGATCCAGATGCTGTAGATCGAGATGATCCAGATGCTGTAGATGAGATGATCCAGATGCTGTAGATCGAGATGATCCAGATGTTATAGATCGAGATGATCCAGATGCTGTAGATCGAGATGATCCAGATGTTGTAGATCGTGATGATCCAGATGCTGTAGATCGAGATGATCCAGATGCTGTAGATCGAGATGATATGACGATGCTGATGATCGTGAGATGACGATGTTGATGATCGTATGATGACGATGCTGATAATCGTGAGATGACGATGCTGTTGATCATGTGATGACGATGCTGATGATCGTGTGATGGCGATGCTGACAATCGTGAGGATTCAGATATTGATGTTGCTGTAGCTGTTTGAGTGCTGCAGAAGATAAAGACTCAGTACTGAAGATGTTGATGTTCCAGTATTGAAGATATTCCAGTAACTGGTTGAGTTACTGATGATGTTGAGAAAGCTTCCAATGATTTATAGATGTATCATGTATGATGTTGATGACTCCTTGCTCGTGCAGATGCTGTTATAATATCCTTCTCGTTAAGGGGGAGTGTTGAGATATTGTAACTTCAAAGAATATTATATTTGTACTTTATTATTGCGGAGATGATTCATTCCTCCATGAAGATCTTATTGTATATCCGGAGATGTTTATTCCTCCGTCGGAATGTGGTAACTTGGGTTATTAGACTTCCCTAGTGGGGGTCGGCCCTGTATGTGTTATGTGGGTCAAAGGGTTATTAGACCACCCTAGAGGGGTCGGCCCAGTCAGTTATAATGGGGTATTTAACCTAATGGTTAAATACGAGCCTACATGTACTTGTGTAAAATACATATCAGAGTAGTGTATAAATAGAGGAGGTGTGTTCCTCATTATACACATTCACTCACTTGAGGATAACGCACTTGTGGAGGAGAGGTCTGCTATTGTGGAGGAGGAGATCATGTCTCAGGGTTTCATCTTTGTATATTGCTGGTCATCTATATTGAGGAAGCTTTGCTGGGTTTTCTACCCCATGAGGGTTTCCCAGGATAAATCTCTGTCTCTTGTGTTTATGCTGTGCTTGTTGTTTCTTCAGTGATCCTGTATATGCTATTATTGTGAAATGGAATGTAATGCTGCTATTTTCTATCTTATCATCTTGAATTTTAACACTAACAGTGTGAAAAACAAGTATTTCATGTATATTTGAGCGGTATGAGTCTAGTGTATTTCATTTCAAAGTTTTTGGTTGTGTGGCTTATACTCATGTTAATATTCAAGAGTTGAGGATAAAACTTGATAAAAAAAAGTGAAAAATGCATTTTTATTCGATATAGTGAAAAATCCAAAGATTGTAGGCCATATAATCCTGTCACCAAGAATTTTATTGTGAGTGGAGATGTTAAATTCCAGAAAGATAAATCTTGGGAGGATCAAGAACATGAAACAATTGGAAGTTAGGTTCCTTTTCTATAGGAAAATGAATAGGTGGAGTCTATAGGACAACAATATATTTAGCATAGACCTCCAAGGTTGCAAGTACAATGATAGGAGGACAACAATGTATAATCCTTCTTCCAATAGTGACTCAAATCCCACTATAGCTTTTATAAGGATCCATAAATGAGATGTTTGCAAGAAATTTATCAACAACTTGATGGTCAACAAGAACATTTTTCCTTGTTATCTTGTCAACCTATATGTTTTGAAGAAGTAGTCAAAGAAGAACAATGACTTCAAGCAATGAATGAAGAAATTGAAGCAATCGAAATAAATAATACATGGGATCTTGTAGATCTTTTAGAATATAAAGACAACATTGGAGTTAAATGGGTTTATAAAACAAAGTTCAATGAGAAAGGTACAATGGAGAAGCACAAAGGAAAATTTGTAGAAAAAGGGTTTTCTCAACAACCCTGTCTTGATTATGGAGAAATTTTTGCTCCAACAACACATTTGGATACTATCAAAGCATTTTTGGAAATTGCATCCCAAAATAAGTGGCTAGTCTATCAGATGGATGTTAAATCCGCGTTCTGAAATGAAATACTAGGGGATGATGTTGATGTAGATCACTAGGATTTGAAATTAAAGGTGTACAAACTGAAGAAATCCTTGTATGGCTTGAAGCAAGTTCCAATAGCTTGGTGCAATCACATTGATTTCTATTTGCTCAACAATGGGTTCAACAAGAGTAATAATGAGCCCACACTCTATACTAAAAGAGATGAGTAAGGTAATATTTTAATATTTTGTCTTTATGATGACAATATCATATACAGATGTAATTTGTTGTGGAATGAATTCCAAATAGCCATGAAGGAAAAATTTGAAATGATTGATCTCATCCTTATGAAGTAGTTTCTTGGGATTGAAATTGAATAATTTGCACAAGGTAGTTTTAGTTTTCAAAAGAAGTATGCCACAGATATTTTGAAAAGATTTAAAATGGATAAAATCAACCCAACAGATACACCAATTACAACAGGTACAAAGTTACAGAAACAAGATAAAGGACTAATAGTTGATTCCGGATTGTATAAAAGGATTATAGGAAGTCTCATGTATCTTATAGCTACTTGGCTAGATATTATGTATATCTAGTACGCCTAATTTCCATATTTATGGAGTCTCCCAAAGACTCTCATTGGAAGGTTGGAAAAAGCGTTTTGAAGTACATTGCAGGTACAACAGATTATGAAATTTAGTATTCATTAAGTAAACATATAGTTATTTTGCAAGAAACATTGATGATAGGAAATGTACTTATGGGAATACATTTTATTTGGTATAGGTTTAATCTCATGGGATTCTAAGAAACGATTGATTGTCACAATATATTCCGCAAAAATAGAATAGGTGGCAGCAACTTCAACATCATGTCAAGAAATGTGGTTAAGAAGAATTTTAAGTGACCTTAAATGAAGGATCCAACTCCTATTTTTGTGACAAAAATTAAGGGATTTCCTTATCTAAAAATCATGTGTTACACTATAAAAGTAAACACATTGACACTCACTAGCATTCCATTCATTAACTAGTAAATAATGGCCACATTACCTTAGAGTTTTGTGGATCTATAGACCATTTAGTTTCAAGGGAGAACTATGCAAATATGGATTTTACCATGCAGTTCTTATTTTTTTCAACTACTAGAAATTATTGTGCTCTATTTAATGCACAATTAATATATGTTGCGTGGACTTTACTTTCATGTGCACTCTACATTCAATCCACACAAATGATTATTTGCGCAATAACTCAAACTTTGATAAAAGAGACTTTATAAAAGTTATTTCACTTTTGCAACTTAAATTGTATATATACCATGCACATCCAAAAGTAAATACTTTTTCACATGTGAACATTTATGAACCTAGAACCTTACAACTTAGTGCGTGATATTTTAGGACAAGCTCCTAAATTCATGTGTGGTGAGTAGAAATCTTTCACTTTTCACTTTTCACGTCGCAGAAAAACTTAACTCATATATTTATAAATATTTATAAAGTAAAATATTTAACATTCATACTCCAAAAAATATGTTTGACATATGAAGTAAACATTTGCAGAATAAAACAAGGAAACAAAAATTATATTTTACTAAGCAAAATAACTATGACTAGGTTTTACATAAAGCTTGTGCTCCCAATATTTAACAAACTTTTCTTTCACGAGCTTATTCTCCTAGACTTTCACTTACTTCGGCTTCCTCCTCCTCCTCCTTCTTTTCCATACGAAAATGACTTTGTTTTTCATCTTAAATACAAAAAACCAGAAAATGGCTTCCCTTGGAAGCTACCGAGTAACATTAAAGACTATAATAAATTTATGAGAGACATTTACCTAAGAACTTGACTACTGAACTACTATGCAGTCGCTTAAATAAGGTGAGATGTGAAATCCATATCATGACAGAAAGAATGACATTACAGACTGATAGATTAACTAACTAAATGACTGATAGAGGCGATGTGAGCTAGATATGCAATTAGTTCATAATTAATATTTCCAACACTCACCCTTAATTATGAGCAGTTGGAATTACATAATTACATCAAACTGGAATTTAAATGGAACTGACTGAGAGATATAAATTACTTTCATAATCAACAATTCCTAAACAACTGCGCAGATACCAGAAGTTTTCTTTTTTCTAGTGGTTTTGTAAATATTTATGCCAGTTGATCTTCAGACCTGCAAAATTCTAATCAAATTTCTTTGTTATTTACCAATTCTATGATGAAATGATGCCCGGTGTAACATCCCAAAAAGCACAAAATATTTTTTTTTTTGATATAGCCTATTTTATAAGATAAATGCTATTTGCGGAATGATAAATAATTAACTAATAGATGATAACTGCTTCATAAAATTGTCGTATTTATTTTAAACATGAAAATGTACTTGGTTGTAAGTAAGATGCGATAGAACAATGTTTATTTCATTATGTGTAAAGATCTGGTAACAATACGGATGAATTTGTTTGCATATTACTGAAGGGGTTCCTACCGGGTGCCCTTGGGTTTACTTAGCTTTGAAAGCTAAAGCATTGGATTCTTTCTTTCGCAGATCTGCAGGTAAGGTAATATAGTAATTCCAGTTTTTACAAGACAAGTTATAAGCTTCATCTTTTCGTCTCTGTGTTTAAGATAATTGTATAATCTGTTATGCATGAAGATGTCGATGGTATGCAACTTTGGTTTAACTTTGTCAACCTGTATCGTATTTATGGTAATATTTGTATGTGTCGCTAGCAATGTTATACACTATACTCGTTGTATCTATTTATAGGATTAGTGGTATTACAACTTAGTTTATCCGTCTGAAAATGTAATAGGTTTGATCTTATGTATGACCCTGAGAAGATAGTGTCACCATTAGAATTAAGTGAACCTCCTGGAAATGACAGCTGCAATGTATTATGTCTTGAAATATTTGAAGTGATGATTGTTCTTCTGTGTCAACTTGTGGACAATGTGGTACTAGACATAATCGCATACGACACATAGGGTTGGTGTCAAACCCTAGATTTCTATAAAGTGTGAGGGTTAGATTCTCCTTACATTAACCTATGTAAGTGACCTAGCTAATATAATTGTGATTGCACATTTATTTAAATGCATGAGTTAAATGTTTAACTTTGTAGTAGTGCCTACCTTAATAAGGCAATGTATCGATTTCTAATACATGCTTGATATATAAAATATATCGATTCCATTGTTGTGATAACCTATGGAGACTATGCGAATATCATTGTGGAAATGTTATATGTAAATCCTATGGTTCGGATGTGCAATACATATATGTGCTATGTAAACTTAGAAAAAAATTAATGTTCTTTGCGTGAATGAAATGTCGTGATAATGTTTAAGGTTGGGACTATACATCGTTGTGTTATGGTATCGATATATCCATACTATGGTTTATTAACTTATAACGTGGTTGTAATATAATTGTATGGCAGTGATACTATCTCGAGATTTTCGCTGTCACCATAACTCGATGCTGATATGAATTAAATGTCGTTGCAGTCGAGGGCCTGACAGATTTCTCCATGAGATCTCAACATTAGATTCGATCCTGTGTGATGTTAGTGATTGCTACACTGGCACCTACGTGTTCTGGCTCCATGTGATAACAGTGGTAAGAATTGGTGATGCATCACCGAGCTGTAAGCTCAGCCATGGTGATATGGCATCCAATTGTTCTAGGTATTAAATGAAGTTATTGATTTGGTTTGGTCGTATCTCTGCCTTGGTACTATCGTGGTTATGCTAGCTCATTCTTGATCATTGATCTCATTGTCTCGATCGTTGATATGTGCAAAACCCTAAGTCGATCTTGCCATAGCGTTATTGTTTCCTTTGTGCATTCATTTTGTGATTTTTTGTTTGGGAAAGAAGGCCGACAGGCCGCTGCTTTACAGGGATCGACTCTGGGCGGTTGTGGATGGCACTGAGTCTGCGTTCTCTGAAATTTTAATGTGAAGCCACTGTATAAGTGCTTGAGTTTGTTGAATGTGTAGCGATGAAGCCCTGTGGCTTTCGTCAGGTGATATTTTAGGTTAGTGGTGAGGTTTTGACTCCAAGCTTGGTTGTGGTTCAGTTGCATGTCAGCTTCGCCGCATTGGTTGAAGGATTTGGAAGCAAGAAGCATTCCAATCAACTGTTGAATGCAAGGTAATTCATCTCATTTCCAAGTTATGTAATACGTTTCTTGATTTGTCAACATTCATTTGAAATCGTTACTGACTCCATTCAGTTCTTGTGGCAGGTACTGCCATTGTTCTGTATTCACAGTGCTGGGTTGATGGCAATGGATAGCATGCGAATTAAATTGGTAAGCCCCGGTGGAAAACCCTCATAGGTTCTCCTGGAAGATTCATGGCAAACGTTTGTAACACCTGTTCTGGAAATTGTGGTTGAAAAACTGGGTTGTTTCTTAGTTTACAGAGTCGATGTAATAGTTGATATGTTAATGTACAGGGTTTGGGTTCTGGGTTTTGAACTTGGCAACGTTCCTTCTTTTAAGTAGGGTTTCAGACTCTATTGAGTTGATAATATAAAGATATTTTTGCAAAACTTATGTGGCCGTTGTTAAATTTTCAGAATTTACTTCAATATGATCTAGGATCTTAACTGAGAGAACAACATGTACAGCATATCTACAGCATATCAATCATGGAGACAATAATGCAAGCACACAAGAGACACAAAGATTTACTTGGGGAAAACCATAAAGGTGAAAAACCCCAATAACTTCCTCAGAGATAGATAGAGCAATGATACAACCAACCAATAGAGATAGCCATAACCTAGCAGCAATCCTCCTCCTCCATAAGTGCGCCTCTCCTCCTTGAGAGCATGTGTGAGAAGTGAGTGAGTAAATAGAGTGCCTCCCGCACTCTATTTATACTTGACTTGACTTTCCTTTTTACCTAACTCATGTAGGCTCGAACTTAACCACATAATATAATGCTGACTGGGCCGACCCCCAATAGGGTGGTTTAATAACCCTTTGACCCACATGGCCGACCCCCAATAGGGTGATCTAATAACCCTTCGACCCACATGACTTATACAGGGCCGACCCCAAACAAGGTGGTCTAATAACCCATCAAGTATAAGTTACGACACTTACAATATAAATAACGACACTTCCTTATAGAGGAATAATACCATCTCTATAGGAATATAATATACATATATGTGAAATACATTCCGAAGTTACATATACATCAACAGCCGTGACTGTTTTGTGTTTGTAGTTTTGGGGCTTGGCTCATGAATGAAACCTGTAACTCGTTGGTTTAAGAAGTGGAAATAAATCATGTTTTAATAGCCTCTGTGTTCGATTTTTAAAGTAAAAGGGAAAATGGTTGTGCAACTAAGTTTTAATCATTCCCATTGCTTTCGTTTCATTAGGAACTGTGAACTCATGAAAATGTTTAAACATTTGGGAAAAGAAATCGAATGCTAAGTGTACAATGAGAAACGCTGCTACTGTTATTTAATCAATGGTTAAGTGTTGAAATATGTGATAAGCTTCGGCCTAATGCCTCATCGTCGATTTGTATAAAATACTTCTATTTTCGATTTAAAAACTTGTCAAGGTTTAGGGTTTGGCTATGCGTAAAATGCTTAGATGTTGATGTGCTAGTTGATACGTTTCGACATCAACTAGTTTTTTTGTGAAAATGTTTGACTCAGTTCCTACAGACATTGTAATGTCTTGAACTTTCAAGTTGATATTTGAAATAAGTCTATCCGACCTACAATAATGATTTTGATGTAAAGTTTAGTTTTTCTATTGTTAATAAAATTATGAAATGACAAAGAGCTTGTTTAACCAACTCGATTCTGTAGATAGAATTGCATTTGTGTGTTTTTAATTTATGGCTATATGAACATGTGAAATATGAAACCCTAGGTTTGTGATAAGAGACCTTTGTTTGCTTATCTGTTCTGTGTGTGCAATAATGGAAATAACAGTAGTTACAGTAAACTTGAGAAGAAAATAAATGAAAAATATAAACCCTAACTTGAAACTCAAAATGATATATCCGTTCTGTTATGATGAGATTAAACAATCATTTAAAAATTCTGTTTTCGACAATGATCTCAATAATAAATATAAAGAACAGTGATAATCTTTTAAAGACAATAAATTTCTATTTGATGAAGTCAAAATATGGAAATAAAAACAGGAATGTTAAGGAAATGCAGAATAATACTAACTGTTATCAGTAGATAAATTAACTGAATATGCAAAATGGTACTTCTATCATCTTGGCAATTTTGCCTATCTTATCAATCTATCTTAATCTGTCTCTGTACTAGAGTACGATCCTATTCCTTTTTTACATGGGGAAAAATGCAGAGACTATTTTATCCAATCATTTCAATTTATACAGAATTATATAATTAAATAGGAAACTGAAATAAACTCATAAAATAAACAGTGAAAGTTAAATAAACAACAGAACTGTAAATATACAAAAATAGATAACAGAACTTAAAAATAAAATAGATAAGACAATAGAACCTGTAACTGACGATAGGGCCGACAAACACCCAACGAGGTTTGTTCCTCCCAACCTACTTCAGAAGAAGCAGCTCAACTGCTGACTTCTAGTGAACCCCCGAGCTTGATTACTAATCCAATAAGTGGGTGAAATCTATGTAGAAGCAAGGCACTCAAAATACCTTCTCCACTCGGTATCAACCTCCTGAAATAAAATTCCTTCTCCACTCAACATCAACCTCCTGAACGCAATAAGAGTTTGGCAGACTTACAACATGATCAACAACATAGCATATCCCCTCATCAAATCTCTTGGGTGCAAACACAGCAAAACCCCAAGGTAAATTTCCTCGCCAGGAAAAGTGATGAACCTCAGTTCAATATTTGATGGCTATTATATAGACTGCCTAGGTCTTTTAGAGGTCAATTTGGAATAAATGAGCCTCAAGCTCCAGTCCCACCTTTCAGGGCACTATGACCACATTTCAAGGGAGTTGTCCCATACCAACAGCTAGTTAGTTGCATAATGATGCTACCACTTGTCCATTTCCTTCTACCCAAGATTCCATTCCACCTAGTGGATCAGTAACCACTCTTTCAACAGTCCTCTTAGGTGTTTGTCTCATATTTTATTTATTTAATAATAATATATTGTGCAAATTACAGTCATCCTTGGACACTTGTCCAACATGAAACTTTACAATAAAAGTTATAATAATGTTTGCTAACACAAAATGTTTTCCAGCTAAAAGGGTATGTTACAAACATCCCCTCTTAAGCTCAACATCGTCCTTGATGTTGCTTATTCATCATCAAGTTCCTCATGGAACAGAACTGGATATGTTGCCCGCATATTACTTTCCAGCTCCCAAGTAGCTTCATCATGGCTAAGGTGCTTCCATTGCACCTTTACCTGCCCTATGGTGCGATTCTGAAGCATAATTTCTCGCAGTTCGAGAATACAGTCCGGTTCCGCCTGAAAATCTCCTTTGTGTCCCACCTATATGTCATTCCAATTCAGCACATGAGTAGCATCGTGTACATACTTCTTTAAAACAGAAACGTGAAAAACATTGTAGATTTTTAAATTGTATGGCAATGCCAATTGATATGCAACAGATCCTATCCTTAATAGGATTTCAAATGGTCCACAATACCTTGGTGCTAATTTAGCACAGCTCCCAAGCTTCAAAGAACTTTTCTTGGGCTTTACCTTTATAAAAACATGGTCTCCTACCTGAAATTCTCTTTCTGTGCGTTTTAAATCAGCATAGCTTTTCTGCCGATCTTGGGCAACTTTTAAGTTACCTTGAACCTGTTTCATGATTAGCTCCATTTCCTTCAATAAATCTGGTCCTAACATCAATCTGTCTACAGGATTATCCCAAGAAATTGGAGTACAACATTTTCTTCCATACAAAATTTCAAATGGACTTAACTTAGCAGATGCTTGATAATTATTATTGTAGGCAAATTCTGCTAAGTGTAAGTAATCTTCCCACTTAGATGGCTGATTTTTAACATACAATCTTAACATATTTTCCAAAATCTGATTTACTCCTTCTGTTTTACCATCAGTTTGTGGGTGGAAAGAAGTGCTGAAATTTAATTTAGTATTTAATCCTTTAAACAGTGCTGTCCAAAAGTTACCAGCAAACTTAGAGTCTCGGTCTGAAATAATTACCTTTGGAATTCCATGCAAGCAAAAAATTTGCTTCATGAAAATATCTGCAATGTTAGAAGCCTTGAAAGTAGTTTTAACATGAATAAAATGAGCAGCTTTACTAAGTTTATCAACAACAACCATAATTGAGTAATTCTGCTTCTGATATTTAGGCAAACCTGTAATAAAGTCAATGCTTATAATTTCCCATTTCCATTTTGGAATTGGTAAGGGATGCAATAGCCCAACTGGATGTTGATGTTCAGCTTTAATAGTCTAACAGTCAAAGCATCTAGCTATATATTCAACAACTTCACTCTTCATGTTGGGCCAAAAGTACTCATTTTTTAACATAGTTATCATTTTCTGATAACCAGGATGCCCTGAATAAGGACTCTTGTGAACTTCATCTAAAATCAGCAACTTAACCTTCAAAAAATTAGGCACATAAATTCTGTTTTTGTAAGTTAAGAAGGCCTTTTCATTAATACTGTAATATGTTATAACATTTTCAGATTAATTTTCAGCCACTTTATCATGTAATTTTTGGTAATTTTCATCTTGCTTAATTCCTTCTTTGATCTGATTTTCCAGATCAGTTTTAAAAGTACTAATTGCTGCCACAAAACTCAATCTAGCATTTCTACTCAATGCATCAGCAACCTTATTTTCCTTTCCATTAATGTGATGGATCTCAAAATCGTACTCGCTAAGGAAAGCTAACCACCTAGCTTGCCTTGCGTTAAGATTTGTTTGATCCAATAAATACTTTAAACCCTTATTATCAGTCATTAAAATGAATTTTCTTCTGATCAAGTAATGGTGCCACATTTTTAAAGCATGTATCATGGCTGCCAACTCAAGATCATACGTTGCATAATTATTTTCATGTATTTTTAACTTCCTTGACTCAAAATCATTTGCATGACCTTCTTGACTTAAGACTTCTCCAAGTCCTTCGTTGCATGCATCCATGCATATGACAAAATCCTTATTAGGATCTGCAATTTTTAAGATGGGTGCAGTAGTTAACAATTCTTTTAACTTATTAAAACTGTCTTAACACTTTTGATCCCATATGAATTTCTTTCCTTTCTTCTGCAAGGAAGTGATGGGATTAGCAATTCTAGAGAACCCTTCAATAAAATTTCTATAATACCCCGTTATTCCCATGAATGACCGTACATTAGTTACATCTTTAGGGACATGACATTCATTTATTGCTTTTATCTTATCATGATCAACAGAAATACCATCTTTTGAAATTATATGACCCAAATACTGAATTTTATCTTTATAGAAATCACACTTACCGAACTTAGCGTAAAGCTGATGATCTATAAGTACTTGTAAAATGATTTTTAAATGTTCGTCGTGCTCTTCTTTAGTTTTTGAGTAAGCAAGGATATCGTCAATGAATACCACTACGCACTTATCCAAATATTTATGCAGAACGTTGTTCATTAAACACATGAACACTAGCGGTGCGTTGGTTAGCCCAAAAGGCATAACTACGAACTCGTTGTGTCCATAACGCGTTCTAAATGTAGTTTTGAATATGTCCTCGCCTTTTATCTGGACTTGATGATAACCCGACCTTAGATCAATTTTAGTGAATATCTCTGCTCTGCGTACTTGATCAAATAGATCATCTATGCAGGGTAAGGGATGTTGGAATATTTAAGCCTTCCTACCATTTAATTAATTACATAAGATGCTTTAATTAATCACTTGTTGATTAATTCTATGTAATATTGAGGAAATTGCCATTGTGTGGCCCACAAGGCAACATGGGAGGATAAGATTCTATCTGAGGTGTGTTCTACAAGTCTCCTAGACCACTTGCGTGTATTCCTAAACATTTTTGGAGAATATTTATGAAGGAGGGCGCATTTGTGAAGAAAGTTGTTGCTTTTACTGCTTTTTCCCCCAAAGGAAAGAGCTAGTCAACCTAGGAAAGTTGTTTTTACACCAAAACTTTTCCTTAACACTATTTCCACCCAGATTTCGTATTTGGCATTGCTTTTACCTATATTTCACCTTCAACTCACTAATTTATCAATTCGTGAGCTTTTGAGCAAATTTGAAAAGCCAACTTTCCACTTAGGGGGGATGGGCAGTTTTAGAAAGTCTGATGGATGGAAGATTCTTTTGGCATATTTAGCCATTCGAATTATTGCTGTAATTTTATTTAATAATATCCTACAACATTCATATGTTGACTGGTGTAATTATTATTCATGAGAAGTAATACAGAATTCCATTCTTGTGCATTATTTTTGTGTCTTTGAGTAGTTGTGTGAGATTTTTTATATGAGAGAGGTTCATTTATTGCATAGTTCTTGGATGTGATCTGATTTTTACATGGTATCAGAGCCATTAGGATATTCCTTTCATCTATTGATTGTCTTGCAGGATCCAATAGTCTCAGGAATGGCACATTGATCAATTCACCGGGTGAATTCTATTCTCTGCAGGGCGCATTTTGGAATCCATAAGTGTTCTAATTTCAGTCCAAAATTTATATCAGTTGCAGCAATGGATCATACATAGCATATCATCCTCACTCATTTCAATTACTTTGATTGGAAAGCACAGATGGAGATTCTACTGAGGAGCAAAGGGCTCTACAGGGTGACCATGGCAACAGAAGCTGATCCAACCTCAGTAGTGGAGAAATCTAAATGGAATAATCGAAGGGATGAAGCCTATGGGCTGTTATGTCTCACTACATCCAGAGAACTCTTATTTCATCTTGATGGCCTCACTTCACCCAATGAAGTATGGTTGAAACTTCAAGAATTGTTCGGTAAAACCGATGAATTGAGAGGTCACCAATTGGATAACGAGCTAGTCTCTTTGAGTCCGCAAAATTTCGATAATCTACAAGACTTCTTCTCCAAATTCAAGTCTCTTGTATTGCAACTGAAGCAATGTGGAATATACAAGAAAGATGAGCAATTAGTTTTGGCCATTCTCTCCAAGCTTGGCCCGGACTATTCAATTTTTGTCTCCACCTTCCATTCCACCTGGAAAGCAATTAAAAATTGGAAGAGCCCGTCACTTTAAGAATTCATGGAGTCATTAACTCAAGAGAAAGACAAGATGGTCTTAATGGGAGCCATTAAAAATCCATCCAAAGACCATTGTCTAAGTGTTGGAGACTCAAAGAATTCGAAAGGAAAGAAGAAAGGCAACTTCAAGAAGCCCACCGGTGAGCGGAAAGACAAGCAGAATTTTAATGGAGAGCCATCAAACTCCAAGAAGAATCCAAACAAGAAGAATGAAAGGACAAAGTGCACTTATTGCAGCAAGTGATTTCATCCCGAAAGCTCTTGTATGAAGAAGACCATCGACCAATTAACTCAGGCATTGGAGAAAGCCAACATCCCTCTCCCAGAGAGCGCAAGAAGAAAAGATGGAGGATCAAATTCCGATGACAAAGAGAGAGTTCATGCACTGATGGTCGGCATTTCCCAATATTCATCATTCATCATTGATTTCGGTGCTTAAAGACACATGGTGTCTGCAAGTAAGTATTTTACTTCACTTGACTCTTCCAGTGGTCTGAATATTGTATTGGGAGACAATTCTGAAACTTCTAGCAAAGACAAAGGTAGCATAGATCTCGAGTTTGGGTCATTCAATAATGTTTTATATGTCCCTAGACTTGCTACAAACCTGTTGTCGGTCTATCTGATGACCCATACAGGGCTTCCCAAGAGAGTCACCTTTATCCCCAATGATGTTGAAATAGCAGAAATTTCAACAGGAAAAATTATTGCGTTTGGTACTGCTGATCATTGTTCTAGAATCTACAAGTTTTCTCATTTTGTGCCAAACTCCTCACCTTCTACTCTACTAACCCATTCCAATGAGTCCAGAAAGCTATGGCATGAAATATTTGGCCACCTAAACTACAAATACCTTTCCCAACTTCATGAGAAAGAGATGGTTATAGGGCTGCCCAATATCAAATTTTCCAAAGGTGTCTGTCAATCCTGCATCCTAGGAAAACACCCTGAGCACAAGTATGGGATATCTACCACTGAGAGAACCACTGCACCATTGGAACTTATACACACTGACATAGTAGGTCCATTCCCTCATGAGTCATTGAATTCAGCAAAATACATTCTCACATTCATAGATGATTTTAGCAGGTACTGTTGGGTTTATTTCATCAAGCTTAAATCAGAAGTTTTTGGGTTTTTCAAGCTATTCAAATCCTTAGTTGAGAATCTGTCTGGTAGGAATATTAAAGTGTTAAGGTCTGATAATGGTGGTGAGTATGTGAAATTAGAGTTTCAGCAATTTTGTGCTTCATCGGGCATACAGATGCAACATACAGTTCCATATACACCTCAGCAGAATGGGGTTGCTGAGAGAAAGAACAGATCTCTTAAGGAGATGGCCACATGCATGCTTGAGGCAAAGGGTTTGTCTCCTAAGCTATGGGATGAAGAAATAAATTGTGCCACCTATATTCAGAATAGAGTGCCACACAGAGCTCTCAAATTTATCACTCCTTTCGAGGCTTGGACAGGTAAGAAACCGGATATCTCTCATTTCAGTATTTTTGGCTCAAAGGCTTGGGCTAGGATTCCGATTGAGAAGAGGAGGGATATGCAACCCCAAATCCAACCATGTTTGTTTGTGGGATATTCATAGGAATCCAAAGCATATAATTTTCTGAACATGACAACTCATAAATCATTCATCGAAAGAAGTGTGTAGTTTGAGGAAGAGCCCTCTCATAGCACAGAAATTGGAGATTCATCTTCATCGCTGACTGAAGAAGAAGTAAGTGATGTTGTTGATATTTTTTATTCTGATATTTATGATGATGAGGATCAATTTATTGTAGATTCAAACTCACCTACAAGGCCTAAGTGGGCTGCAAAAAATTTGCAAGTAGCAGGTGAACTAGCAGGCAACCCTCAGGACCAAAGGAGGACTAGATCAGAGTTTGAGACTACTCTCAATGTGAATGATCCTTATCTTTCTGAGAAGTGCTATATGAAGATAGATTCTGATCCACAAACATATGATGATGCCTCTCATGATCCTAGATGGCAGATTGCTATGGATGAGGAGTTTCAGTCATTGCAGAAGAATGAAACTTGGGAGCTAGTCAAGCTCCCCATAGCCAGAAAGTTCGTAAGATGCAAATGGATTTATAAGACTAAATGTGCAGTGGATGGTACAGCCATTAAGTACAAGGCAAGGCTGGTAGAAAAGGGATATTCTCAGGTCCAAGGAATTTATTATAATGAAACATTTGCACCGGTAGTTCAGAAAGACTCCATTAGACTAGTTTTGGTAGTGGCAGCTTCTAAGCGGTGGGAAGTACATCACATGGATGTGAAAAGTGCTTTCCTCCATGGGGAACTTGAAGAGGATATATATATGCAGCATCCACAAGGGTACACATTAGATCCAAACCTTGTTTGCAGGTTGAAAAAATCTTTGTATGGACTCAATCAAGCCCCCAGGGCTTGGTATGCAAAGATGGACAGTTTTTTGCTCTCACAATCCTATGCTCGGTGTAAATCTGATCCAAATGTCTATATGAAGTTTGTTGATGGTTTTATTATGTTAATAGTGTTGTATGTTGATAATTTGTTGATCACAGGTGATAGCACTGAACAAATAGAAGCTCTTAAGACCGCAATGCACCAAGCATTCTCCATGAGTGACTTGGGAATTCTCAAGCAATTTTTGGGGCTTGAAATTTCACAAACAAAAGAAGGTACCAAGGTATGTCAGTCAAAGTATGCTTATGATATGTTGAAGAAGTTTAATATGGCTGATTGCAAGCCTTCTAAGACTCCATTCCTTTCTGGAGTCAGAATGGAAGAAGAAGAATCTACACCACTTTTTGACAATACACTCTACAGACAGTTGATTGGCAACTTACTCTACTTGACTCACACTCGTCCAGATCTTGCATATGCTATGAGTGTGGAATCTAGATACATGGAGAAACCACATGAGTTACATTGGAGGGCTGCAAAAATAATCCTTCATTATGTGCAGGGCACAAAGAGTGATGGAATTCACTATGTGGCAGATTTGAGCTTAGATCTCTTGGGTTTCACAGATTCAGGTTGGGATGGTGATAGCCTTGACAGGAAATCCACATCAGGATTTGTTTTCATGCATGGAGGTGGCCCTATTTGCTGGTCCAGCAAGAAACAGAATTCCATAACACTATCTTCAGCGGAGGCAGAGTACAGAGGAGCAGTGAATGCTGCTACACAGTGTGTCTAGTTGCAGGGGATTTTGTCTGAGTTTGAGATTGCTTTCAATACTCCTAGTGTCATTTATTGTGACAACCAGAGTGCCATTAGAGTTTCATGTGATCCAGTACAGAGGAAAAGGACCAAGCACATAGAGATTCATATGCACTATATCAGAGGACTAGTGCATGACCATATCATAGATTTGCAGTATTGCCCCACAGGTGAGCAAACTAGAGATGTCTTCACCAAGGCTTTCACAGAGAAGACATTCAGCTATCTTAGATCACTGCTTGGGATGGTTGGACATGTGGTGGAGTGAAGTTTTGATCAAAAACCTTTCAATTTTGATATGTCCATGTTTTGAGGGAAGGTTTTTCCCATGAGGTTTTCCTTCTATCCTTGTTTTGTGGCCCGACAGTATTTTGTATGGGGTGACCAAGTCTTATTACTGGGCCCTTAGCATTTTTATATATTCTGATATTTTAGATCATTCAAGTCAGACTTAAGAGGGGTTGTTGGAATATTTAATCTTTCCTACCATTTAATTAATTACATAAGATGCTTTAATTAATCACTTGTTGGTTAATTCTATGTAATAATTGAGGAAATTGCCATTGTGTGGCCCACAAGGCAACATGGGAGGATAAGATTCCATCTGAGGTGTGTTCTACAAGTCTCCTAGGCCACTTGGGTTCATTCCTAAACATTTTTGGATAAGATTTATGAAGGAGGGCGCATTTGTGAAGAAAGTTGCTTCTTTTACTGCTTTTTCCCCCAAAGGAAAGAGCTAGTCAACCTAGGAAAGTGTTTTTTACACCAAAAACTTTCCTTAACACTATTTCCACCCAAATTTCATATTTGGCATTGATTTTACCTATATTTCACCTTCAGCTCACTAATTTATCAATTCGTGAGCTTTTGAGCAAATTTGGAAAGCCAACTTGCCACCTAGGGGGGATGGGCAGTTTTAGAAAGTCTGATGGATGGAAGATTCTTTTGGCATCTTTATCCATTCGAATTATTGCTGTAATGTTATTTAATAATATCCTACAACATTCATATGTTGGCTGGTGTAATTATTATTCATGAGAAGTAATACAGAATTCCATTCTTGTGCATTATTTTTGTGTCTTTGAGTAGTTGTGTGAGATTTTTTATATGAGAGAGGTTAATTTCTTGCATATTTCTTGGATGTGATCTGATTTTCACAAGGGATACTGGTTCTTAATTTTCATTTTATTAAGATGTCGATAATCAATGCGCAAACGCATGGTACCGTGCTTCTTCTTAACAAAAATTACTGGTGCTCCCCAAGGAGACACATTGGGCCTTATGTAGTTTTTATCTATTAATTCTTTCAGCTGAAATTTTCACTCATTTAACTCCGGAATATTTATCCTATAGGGGGCCTTCGAGTTTGGTACCGCACCGGGTACTAAATCAATGGTGAAATCAAGTTCTCTTTTCGGAGGTAATCCTGGAATTTCTTACAGGAATACATCAGAAAAGTCCCTAACAATGGGAATATCCTCTAGTTTTAACTTGTCTGCTTTAGATGTACACTCATCATTAAAAACATTAACAGCAAACAATTTACAACCTTTTCTGGCAACTCTCTTTACTTGTAAGGCAGAAATCTGCCTTACTGAAATCTTCCTATGAAATCATTTTACTGTTTCTAAATCACCTTCATTATTTATACATGTAAAAGATTTATCTAACAATTCAGTATAACTCTATGCTGTTCAAGCCAATCCATGCCTATCAACAAATCATATGACCCTAAGGGTAAAACCTTCAGATTAATTTGTGTTTTCAGCTGACTTAAAAACACTTCACAATTCTGGACAAAATCTGTAACCTTTCTTTTAGTTGCTGTTGCAAGCTGAACTAACCATGTTAACACCCAAAAAGTGCTCACTAGCTCATTTCCTTATTCACATGACCCATTTGTCAACTTTTCCACCATTTGAGCCTCTAAAGCCATCAAAAGGTCACCAAAAGACCATAATACACCCCTTTTCCTCCTCAAAATGAATATTTTTCCTCAAAAAGCATAAAAAACCCTCAAAAAGGGTCCAGAATTCCCAAAATTATTAAAAAATGAATAATAATATTGAAAATATTGAAAAAAGGAAAAAGGAGGAAAAAGGTACCTAAACCATGTTGGTCAATACTATTGGTTTCCTCAAAACCATAATGGTATTCCCCACCACCAAAAACTATAAAAAGGTGGTAGGGGCTCCTCACTTTCCATCCATCCATCATCCTATCCTCATGCTATCAAAATCTGTCATGAGACTTTTGGCCATTTTCAGCATCTTGGAGAAGAGACCATTGGAGCTTGGAGCTACTCACCTTGGGAGTTGCTCAACACAAATCCTCACCATTTGAGGTATCTTAATACATAATACTTATTCTTTTATTTCCTGTTCTTGAATCGTTTTTAAGAAATTTATTTGTTATATGCATATGCTAGTTTAGATTTAGATTTAATATATAATTGTTTTTGCTTTCAATATTGAAACTAGTATCACATTGTTGATAGGTGCCCATTGCACAAAGCTTGGTTGCAAAACCAAGCCAACAGTTTTTGGCGACTCCACTAGCTTCGAATTCTTCGATCTTAGTTTTTTTTGCTTTAGATATTAGTTTTTGTTAGTTTTAATCATTTTTATTCATAGATCTGCCATCCTAGACAGCAGATCCATTGTTGTTCTAGATCTTGGCCCCTTCTATTGCCATTAACGGACTGAAATTTCCATTTTCGGGTTCATTTTTCGGCATCTGTTTTTCTGCTTTCGCCTCACGGTTTTTCTCCCGATAGTCGCGCGGCTCATCTCGACCTCGCGGATTTTTTCCGCATGGTGCTTCGCGGCTTCACGGCCATTTTGCATGCTGCACATCACGGCTCCACGGCCATTTTCTGCGCTGCACATAGCCACTGTGTGACCGAAACCCGCGCTGCACATCGCGGCTTCGCGGACGAAACCCGTGTTGCACATCATGACTGCACGGCGGAAACCCGCGCTGCACATCGCGGGTGTTTTCCCCAAACCCGCGATGCAATTTTTTTGAATTCGGCCAATTTTATGAAAATAGTTTTTTCGGTATTTTCTACCCATTTAGCATATTTTACAGCATTAATTTTTCTGCATTTTTACAGCCATATTAAATCTTTTACTATTTATATATGCTCCTTTAAAAGTCTTTTTAAAAAAATTCAGTAAATTGAAAGAAAGATTTTCTACATTTTATTTAGATCAAGGTTTTACTGTTTATTTGCTCGATACTTTGCCCAAACATCTTTTAAGAGATCCATTTATTTCTTGAAATATTTATGTTATTTTCTTCCCTTTAAATTATTTCAAAGATCAATTATTTTTGAATAGTTTTTTCAAGCATTTACATTTTAAAAATGTCTTTATTTTTTGCAAAACTGGAAGCGTCTTTTCTTTCATTTGTAATCAATCGCCCAAGCGAGGCAAATCAATTTCAGTTTAAATACCACACTTGCACTCACTCTGCCACATAATTTAAACTAAGCCTTAAAATTTACCTTAAACTAAACAAACTTTTAACCCCACTTGGGGAGCACTTAAAAGAATTTTGTAGTTAGGTAGAATTGAGGGGATAAGTGTTCCAATAACACCCCTCAATGATTACATTTGAGACATAGTGGTTGTCCTCTATAGTACCAAAATCCCTTATAATTTTGACACGGTTATCAACCAATTTATCGAGAAGGCCTCTCCCTTAGGAGGGTTGAAGTAGCCAGACTGGTTCCGGAAGTCTGAGTGGAATACCGCAATCCATTCAGTAACCGAAGGATACCTTTTGAATTTCTCGGTGTACACCCAAGAGGGTGTACAGCGGTGATAGAACCAAACTGCAGATTCACCCAACCGAACGTGTCATGAACGGGGTATCCTAGTTGCCACTCTTTAGGATTGTCTACCTGGTATCCCTCCCGGTAGGGGGATATCTAGCCGTTGATTCAACACTCTATATTGTCTGACTTGGATTTCATCACCTTGTAGAGGATATTGTTTGTTGACTCACAATACTTCTAATTAGGTGTTTGCATGATACATTACCCACCTTTGGTCTAGTAACACCCCTTTTTTCTAGGAACTGTTTGACTTTTGGTATTCTAACCAATTTTGTTGCATCCCTCCACTTATTATAGCACAGCTGCTATAATAAGTGCTTTTTGAGGTTGGTTGTTGGCCTGAGAGCCTTTATTTTTTCACTCCCCTCTTGCACTCATTGTTGCATTAGGGTTTCGATTTTTTTACATCACCACCTTACACTGAAATTTTTTAAAATATTTCTCACCATTGAGAATTTAAGACGATCTCATCCTCTTCAGGGTGAACCCCCTCAGTTTGGTATACTTGGCTCTACACGTCATCGACGTAGAGTCTTATCCCTTGACTTGACACGTCATCGACCAAACACACAGTCATCCGATTCTTACACGCCTCACTTCACATCTGATTCTGCGGCTGAATCCGAAAACCCTACTGAAATATCACCAACCAACCCCATGGTTGGATCACCATATGATCCCCTTTTCACTAGTACTATTGGAGATACATCGACAAACCCTACTACTACTGTGCCACCCATGGTAACAACAACCCCATTAGGCATGCCTAATATAGGGGCCATTCCCCCTTTAGGTATGTCCAACACAGGGCCAACACCTGTTATGGGTATGCCCAACAGAGGGGTCACACCCCCTCTCATTACTGCAACCCATTGTATTACAAAACCCATTGCCAAACCAGAGAGTAGTAAATACTCGCCCTATGGACCCCCCACAAGGATCTGCTGCACCCCAGCAGCAAATCACCTATGCCGCAACTGATTATCAGCATACGGATCCAGGCACACACCATTTATTAATGATGTCATCCAATGACATTAACCTCCAAACTCGCAGGAATCAGTACGTCCCACCCCTAGAAATTCCTCTCACTGACGCATCCACCTCCCTTCCACCAGATCAACCACTACGCATACCAAATATGCCGTTGGACGGAGGACCTAAAATCCCTCGCATCCCTTTGCGAAGGATTAACAACAATCCTAATGCTCATGCAGCATCCAATTATAATGTCGTGGAAGACCTAGCACAATCCCCCGCTGCTATGTCTGCTTTAGAGGTACTGAAAACATGCCCTGCACAAAGAAAACTACTACTATCCACCATCGAAGGAGTAGACCCCGACGACACACACATGATGGCTTTCGACTTAGACCAAGCCGAACCTCGATTGCCATAAAATTTGGCTTTCCAAGTGTCAGTAAACATTCAAAACCTTGTGCATCGATGCATCATCGATGAAGGAGATTCAACCTTAGTTATGTCCACCCTTGTGTGGAAAAACATTGGCTCCCCCGCTTTACAACCATCCACCACGGCATTACGAGCTTACAACGGACGCTCAACTCAACCACAAGGCCTCTTAGCGAACGTACCCGTAGAACTAGGCGGCAAATTAGTTCTTATCGACATCGAAGTGATCAATGCCCAACTCAACTACAACCTCCTTCTTGGACATAGCTATATGTACAAAATGAAAGCAGTGGCTTCATCTGTTTTTCGCCTCATGATGTTCCCACATGAAGGACGCATTATCAAGATTGATCAACTCACATATTATGATCCTAACGCCCCCGCAGCCCCTCAAAATGTGCTACCAATGATTGAACAAACCATTCAAACCGCACCAACATCATTTATGTCATCAATTGGTCCTGGAATCTACGCCAAGTCACCTATGAATTCCACATTTCCATCGATCTCACCACCTTTTCCAATAACAAAAACATCGGATTTGTGCACCCTGTCACACACCACACAATAGCCTTCGTCACTACCACAAACACCCACAGTTCCTACTCATATTGGCACAATGCCAATTCATACTATCCCGTTCTTGTTTCCATTTTCTGGAGTTGTTAGTTCGCCAGTAATGGCTACACTCAACCTTTCTGGTTTAACATTAGGGATACCTGTATGGTACTTTCCTGTTTCGAGCCCCTCGCCGACTCCGACTGTTATTTTACAACTGGTACAACCTATCCCTACTACCAACCACCCACCCCCTTCGGTCGCTCATCTACAAAACAGACCACCCCCAATAGTGACTACAGCATCAACATCCAGAAATGCCCCACCTCCATTACGGAACACAGGGGGCAGAGGCCCACCAACTTATAACACTGGACTCATAACTCGCACCCCCCCAGCAACCCCCAAGGTAGCTAAAAACCCCCAACCTATTCTCATTCCCCCTAAGTGCTCATTGTGTGATGACGTAGGCCATGCCACTCATCAATGTCCACAATTACCTCCACTCCAAGAACACATGAATATGTTGGATGACAACACTAGAATTCCAGTGGTAAGACTTGAGCCACCCCCTCAACCTCGTGACAAAACGCTCCGCACTAACCACACTTGTGCGATATGCAGCATTTATGGCCATTATTCACACCACTGCCCTGATCTCCCAGATTATAGAGCAGCCTTATACGAGATGAAAAATGCGGACTTAGAGATATCTCCTCCCCTCATCGAGGAGATCTACCCTCCAAAATCATCTTCTTCGGAAGAAATCAATACCATCTTGTTCAATAGTGGTCCTACTGAATGCATCGGTGGAATCTGAGCGAACTTCAGGAGCCCACTCACAGCCAGAGCCTGACGAACCCCCTGATCAGTCCGAATCTGAATCATCAAATCCTCCTCCATCTCTCGCTCTTGCCATGACACCAATGGTCTCCTCAACATCCTGCCAAAAAACAAAGAAATGTTTTAGAACCGGAAAAAGTTTTTCAAAAACTTCCATCGCAGCTTTTCCATCAAAAGCTGCGACGATCATTGCGGCTTTCATCCAAGAACCCACGATGAACATCGCGGGTATTGACCACACAGTCGCGATGAACATCGCGACTATCAACCCCATAGTCGCGATGAACATCGCGACTTTCAACCCGATAGCCACGATGAACATCGCGACTATCAGCCCCTAACCCGCGATGTTCATCACGGAAAAAGACGCGAAATCCACAATATTCCACGTTGGAAGGCCAACATGGAATTTCGCGGCCTTTGGGGGCCCGCCGCTAACCAAAAAGGACATAATTAAAAAGGCTAAGGCGAATAGGGTTACCTGAAACTCGCGGAATCGAAAACCAATGGTCAAATCTCCCGAAAATCAAGAAAGAGCTCTGATTGCTCTGCCAAACTCACACGTAACAATGACATGCCATATGGGCCCCACACCCTATTTATATAAATTTCACCATTTTTCCAACAACCATTGCGGTATCATACGACACCCGTTCCTCAAACTGTTGGTACTATTGGAATCAGCACAGCGAGAACTTCATGATAGTCCTTTCCTTTTCCTGTTTTCACCAGGTCCATTTTATAACCATTTTTTCATGCCCTCATTTCCTCGGATTACGTGCCACTTCAGTCGTTCTCCATTTTTTACGAGTCTTATATTGACGGATTCAGTTTTCCGTGCTCGTGATGACACTTGAGATCATTTCTCGCTCTCACGCCCAGATTTTTTGGGCATTTTTCCCATGCCCCCTCGTTGCCTCGGTTTGTGTGCCACATCGGTCGTCGTCCATTTTTGACAAGTTTGATATCGTCGGATTCAGTATTCCGCGCTCATGATGATGCTTGAGATCATTTCTCGCTCTCACGCCCATATTTTTTGGGCATTTTTTCCATGCCCCCTCGTCGCCTCGGTTTGCGTGCCACATCGGTCATCGTCTGTTTTTGACAAGTTTGATATCGTCGGATTCAATTTTCTGTGCTCATGATGACGCTTGAGATCATTTCTCGCTCTCACTCCCATATTTTTGGGCAATTTTTCCCATGCCCCCTCCTCGCCTCGATTTGCATGCCACATCGGTCGTCGTCCATCTTTGATAGGTTTGATATCGTCGGATTCAGTTTTCTGCACTCATGATAATGCTTGAGATCATTTCTCGCTCTCACCCCATAATTTTCAAGCATTTTTTCAAAATCCCACTCATCACCTCGGTTTACATGCCACATTGGCTGTTGCCCCTTTTTGACATTCTTTATGTCACCAGATTTCGTATTCCGCACTCATGATGATGCTTGAGACCTTTTCTCGCTCTCATCAATCCCTTTTTGTTCGGTATAGTTTTACCCCTTTTTCGGGTCGAGCAATCCCTTTTACGAAAAAAGGCACTTAGGGATTTTCTGTTAAGCTCTTTTCTAACTCCTAAAACAATGAAAAGATCATCAAGCAACCTTGCTTCCTTTCATGCTCACTAAATGTATCTGAAAGGGAATCTACCTGGTATAAGTTTACCCCTTTTCTGGACCTTGTAGACTAATTACGAAAAAGGAATACTCTAGTAACATAGGCTAGAAGAGTTCTCCATTTGCATCATTTTATGCTTTTTCAGGCCTTGGAGACTAACTTACGAAAAAGAAAACCAATGGAGTTCACTTACCGCTTTCAGAATCTCTAAACATGAAAGCGATCACGAGCAATCACCATCCTGGGCTCGTAAAAACCCACAGGACGGTACTCACAACCACTGCAGAGTCTTCTTATCGTTTTCAGACTCCTTAAAAATAAAAGCACCCATGAGCACGAACAGACCTAGGCTCACAAAATCCACAGGACAGTACCATTTTTAGAGCACACTTTTATCCCTTCTTGGAGCTCATTAAAACTATGAAGAAGGACCCAATGGTGCTTTTCGGTGCCATAACAGATCACGTCTACTCATATGGTAGCTTCCCCATTTTGGTCACCTTTGTTCAAAGTATTCTGCAGTATGTGACCCTGAGAATCCCTCGACAGCACCCATCAGCTCGTCCCCCCCCCAGAGTTAATACATACCCTTCATTCCTTAAAAGCTATGATCCCCACACCTACAAGTTAGTTCCCTACGCTGCTAGGTCAACCATGTCATCATGCTCTGAACAAAGGAAGTTTGAGTCTACCCACTCTATGACCCCAGTTAATTCCCATCCCCACAAGTATGTCAGTCCTACCATCAGTACTACAACACTTCAGTTCTACACCTCATGCTCCTATCAAGGAAACATCATTGCCTTGTTAGTTGCTGGTCTCCCCCTGTCGACGACACCCAAATTTATTCCAAAGGATAGACCTAGAGGTCCCTGTGTCTTGGACTCATCACCATTTATGATGAGTGCCTACGAATCATTTCGAGAAGAGTCCTCAATGCCTCTCCAAATGGTTGTTTCTCACATGCTCGACTTCAACACCTTGATTGCATCGTTGAGACTCGCACAGGGTATTGGTCCGTTCAGTTATTTGTTGAAGACCCCGGATACCACCTGACTCTTCCACATTTGAGAGTCTACTTATGAAAACAACCAGTTACATTTTTTCTATAGATATCCGAGTTGCGCATGGCGACAGTATTAAGATGTACCCCAGTTTTATACTCCCTCGAGTATACAGTTACATGTAATTCTCAGAGTTGACTCAGAGTCATCGACTCCCTACAAATGTTGGACACCTTTAGATTCACCAGTTCATCAACCCTTCTGAGACCTTGTTTAGAACGGTTGTCGCTTTATTCCAGTGTATCAGTTATTGAGATCAATCATGTCATGATCATGAGTACATCCCAAAATAGTGTCCCCTTTGGACCATCATGATGTACCAGCAGATTTTTTTTATGTATTTTTCAAGTCCCCCTTCTTGGGACTAATTGTTATGTATATGTCTTGATACGAGCATGGGTATGCCCACCTCGTCCATTATCAAAGATTATTCCTCATTCATATTGAGGCCATGTAATATTGTTTGTTTTGCAGCTTCCAAGGGCCGTTGATCCACTCTCCAACCGGTCTCTTCTCTTCCCCAAACCCCAAGAAAAAGACAAAAGAACTATGATGTCTATCAGCCATACGATGAGCTCCTTCCCTCACACATTAGGGGGCATTCTGTTAACACCCAAAAAGTGCTCACTAGCTCATTTCCTTATTCACATGACCCATTTGTCCACTTTTCCACCATTCGATCCTTTAAAGCCATCAAAAGGTCACCAAAAGACCATAGTACACCCCTTTTTCCCCTCAAAATGAATATTTTTCCTCAAAAAGCATAAAAAACCCTCAAAAAGGGTTAAGAATTCCCAAAATTAAAAAGGGAATAAAAATATTCAAAATGTTCAAAAAAGGAAAAAGGAGGGAAAAGGTACCTAAACCATGTTGGTCAATACCATTGGTTTCCTCAAAACCATAATGGTATTCCCCACCACCAAACACTATAAAAAGGTGGTAGGGGCTCCTCACTTTCCATCCATCCATCATCCTATCCTCACGCTGTCAAAATCTCTCATGAGACTTTTGGCCATTTTTTAGCATTTTGGAGAAGAGACCTTTGGAGCTTGGAGCTACTCACCTTGGGAGTTGCTCAACACAAATCCTCACCATTTGAGGTATCTTAATACAAAATACTTATTCTTTTATTTCTTGTTCTTGAATCGTTTTTAAAAAAGAATTTATTTATTATATGCACATGCTAGTTTAGATTTAGATTTAATTTATAATTGTTTTTGCTTTCAATATTGAAACTGCTATCACATTGTTGATAGGTGCCCATTATTGATAGTTAGTCTTTCGACTTAGACCAAGCTGAACCTCGCTTTCCAAGTGTCAGTAAACATTCGAAACCTTGTTGTGCATCGATGCATCATCGATGAAGGAGCTTCAACCTGCGTTATGTCCACCCTTGTGTGGCAAAAACTTGGCTCCCCCGCTTTACAACCATCCACCATGGCATTACGAGCTTACGACAGGCACTCAACTCAACCACAAGGCCTCTTAGCGAACGTACCCATAGAAGTAGGCGGCAAATTAGTTCTTATCAACATCGAAGTGATCAATGCCCAGCTCGACTACAACCTCCTTCTTGGACGTAGCTATATGTACAAAATGAAAGCAGTGGCTTCATCGGTTTTTCGCCTCATGATGTTCCCACATGAAGGACGCATTATCAAGATTGATCAACTCACATATTATGATCCTAACTCCCCCGCAGCCCCTCAAAATGTGCTACCAATGATTGAATAACCAGTTCAGAATGCACCTACATCGTTCGTCTCCACAGTTAGACCCGGATTATACTCGGAATCACCTATGACTTCCACATTCCAATCCATCCCAACCCCTTTGAATATAACTAAGATATATGATTTGTGCACCCTCTCGCAGAACACACAGGTACCAAACCAACAGCCCCCTTTACTCCCGTAACCACCCTAAGTGCCAACTCATGTAGGAGCCACACAAATTCATACTATCCCATTCTTATTTCCCCCTTTAGGCGCCATCAACACACCAGTCATGGCTACACTTAATCTCCTAGGATAGCACTACCTATGTGGTACCTACCTGCCCCAACCTCTCCTCCGACACCGAATGTCATTTTACAACCGGTGCAACCCATCAATACTTCTAACCGTCCACCCCCTGGTGTAGCAAACATCCATAATCAACCACCTCCAACAGCGACCACCGCATCAACATCCAATTATACTCCCCCACCACTTCGAAACACTGGGGGCAGAGGTCCATAAACCTACACCACTGGATCCACAACTCGCACCCCCCCGGTGACCCCCAAGTTGGCGAAGAATCCCCCAACAAACCGCATACCCCCCAAGTGCTCTTTGTGCGACAACATAGGCCATGCCACCCATCAATGTCCACAGTTACCAGCACTTCAAGAACACATGAATATGTTGGACGACAACACCAACGTTCCAGTACTCAAACTAGAACTCCCCCCTCAACCTCATGATAAATCATTGCGCACAAACCATCCTTGTGCAATATGCGAAATCTACGGCCATTATTCACATCATTGCCCCGATCTCCCAGATTACATAGCAGCATTGTATGAGTTGAATAACATCAACCTAGAGATATCTCCTCTTCTCATTGAGGAAATTAATCCCCCACCATCTTCCTCCTCGGAAGAAATTAACACCATTTACACGATTTCCACTAGATACCCCTCTATCCGGTCGACCCCTTCCATTGATCCCTTTGACACACATGGTCAACCCTTTCAAATCGACGAGGAAACCACATGTCCACAACATGGGGGCAGGCCCAAAACCTTTCCTACTCATCATCATTATGATTCTCGTCGGAGATACTGGGGGCATCCACCCCACAACGGGAATCCCCCATCATCATATCATCACTTCAGTATCCCACCACGACCCACATCCTCATGGTATACCACCCCGCCAGCAGTTGCTCAATGCCCTATTGATCTCTCTCTGAGACAACATCTACACCACATTGACACCTCTGAGTTAGGGGGCATAATAGATTACCTCGACCCGGGGATAAGGGACATGATCAATCATTTTGAACCTTCCCCATCATCTCTATCTCAACACCTCAATGAGCCCATTGTTCAAACCAACACATATGTGATCCACAATCACAAACCCCATGCACATCGCATGGGGGCAATTCATTAACCCTACTCACTTTTTCACATTCGTGATCTCAACCATTTTTTAGGTCACGTGTCACTTGTATATTTGATTTGATTTGATACACCTAGTATTCTTCCCCCACAGGCCATCATTTCTCCCCACCACTACATCCTTGGCTTGGTGGGCTCACTTTTATATGTAGCCATTTTTTAACCTAGTTATTTCCTTTGACCATTCCGAAGTCCTTATGACCTCCGCTTTTCGCACCATTTGCACCGCTGGATTCATATTTCCATGCTCGTGATGATGCTTTAGATCATTTCTCGCTCTCACCAAAAAATTTTGGGCATTCTTTCCATGCCCCATGCCACCTCGATTTGCATGCCACATCGGTTGTTGTCAGTTTATTGGCAATTTTTATACCATTGGATTCAGTTTTCCGAACTTCTGCTAATGTTTGAGATCATTTCTCGCTCTCACCTCTAGATGTTTTGGGCATATTTTACATGCCCCCTCAGTTTGCGTGCTACATTGGTCGTTGTCCATTTTTGACAAGTCTTATATCGCCGGATTCAGTTTTCCGCGCTCGTGATGATGCTTGAGATCATTTCTCGCTCTCATGCCCATATTGTTTGGGCATGTTTTACATGCCCCATCGTCGCCTCGTTTTGCGTGCCACATCGGTCGTCATCCATTTTTAACGAGTCTTATAACGCCTGGATTCAGTTTTTCATGCTCGTGATGATGCTTGAGATCATTTCTGGCTCTCACACCCAGATGTTTTTGGGCATTTTTTCCATGCCCCCTCGTTGCCTCAGTTTGCGTGCCACATCGGCCGTTCTCCATTTTTTACGAATCTTATATCGCCGGATTCAGTTTTCTGCGCTCGTGATGACGCTTGAGATCATTTCTCACTCTCACCTCCATATTGTTTGGGCATTTTTCCCATGCCCCCTCGTCACCTCGGTTTGCATGCCACATCGGCCATCGTCCATTTTTGACAAGTTTGATATCGCCGGATTCAATTTTCTGCGCTCATGATGATGCTTGGGATCAATTCTCGCTCTCACGCCCAAATTTTTTGGGTATTTTTCCCATGCCCCCTTGTTGCCTCGGTTTGCATGCCACATCGATCGTTCTCCATTTTTAACGAGTCTTATATCGCCGGATTCAGTTTTCCGCGTTCATGATGACGCTTGAGATCATTTCTTGCTCTCACGCCCAGATTTTTTGGGCATTTTTCCCATGCCCCCCTCGTTGCCTCGGTTTGCATGCAACATCGACCGTTCTCCATTTTTTATGAGTCTTATATCACCGGATTCAGTTTTTCGCGCTCGTGATGAGGCTTGAGATCATTTCTTGCTCTCACCCCATACGTTTTGGGCATTTTTTCAAAATGCCACTCATCACCTCGGTTTGAGTGCCACATTGGCCCTTGCCCCTTTTTGACAATATTTATCTCACCGGATTCAGTATTCCACACTCATGACGATGCTTGAGACCTTTTCTCGCTCTCATCAATCCCTTTTTGTTCAGTATAGTTTTACCCTTTTTCGGGCCGAGCAATCCATTTTATGAAAAAGGCACTTAGGGAGTTTCTGTTAAGCTCTTTTATGACTCCTAAAACAATGAAAAGATCGTTGAGCAATATTGCTTCCTTTCATGCTCGCTAAACGTATCTGAAAGGGCGTCTACTTGGTATAAGTTTACCCCTTTTCCGGACCTTGTAGACTAATTACGAAAAAGGAATACGCTAGTCACATCGGCTAGAAGAGTTCTCCATTTGCATCATTTTATGCTTTTTCAGGCCTTGGAGACTAACTTACGAAAAAGAACACCAATGGAGTCCACTTACTGCTTTCAGACTCTCTAAACATGAAAGCGACCACAAGCAATCACCATCCTGGGATTGTAAAAACCCACAGGATGATACTCACAACCACTGCAGAGTCTTCTTATCGTTTCCAGACTCCTTAAAAATGAAAGCACCCATGAGCATGACCAGTCCCGGGCTCACAAAATCCACAGGACAGTACCATTTCAGAGCACACTTTTCTCCCTTCTTGGAGCTCATTAAAACTACGAAGAAGGACCCAATAGTGCTTCTCAGCACCATAACAGATCACGTCTACTCATATGGCAGCTTCCCCATTTTGGTTGCCTTTATTCAGAGTATTATGCAGTATGTCACCCTGAGAATCCCTCGACAGCACCCATCAGCTTGACCCCCAGAGTCAATACATACCCTTCAGTCCCTAAGAACTATGATCCCCACACCTACAATTCAGTTCCCTATGCTGCTAGGTCAACCATGTCATCATGCTTTAAACAAAGGAAGTTTGAGTCTACCCACTCTACGACCCCAGTTACTTCCCAAACCCACAAGTATGTCAGTCCTACCATCAGTACTACCACACTTCAGTTCTACACCTCGTGCTCCTATCAAGGAAACATCATTTCCTTGTCAGTTGCTGGTCTCCCTCTATCGACGACAACCAAATTTGTTCCAGAGGATAGACCTAGAGGTCCCTGTGTCTTGGACTCATCACCATTTATGATGAGTTCCTATGAATCATTTCGAGAAGAGTCCTCAGTACCTCTCCAAATGGTTGTTTCTCACATGCTCGACTTCAACACCTTGATCGCATCGTTGAGACTCGCACAAGGTATTGGTCCTTTTAGTTATTGGTTGAAGACCCTGGATACCACCTGACTCTTCCACATTTGAGATTCTACCTATGGAAACAACCAGTTACTTTTTTTCTATAGATATCCGGGTTGCGCATGTTACATATACTCCTTAGAGTTGACTCATAGTCATTGAGTCCCTACAGATGTTGGACACCTTCAAGATTCAGCAATTCATCAACCCTTCTGAGACCTTGTTCAGAACGGTTGTTGCTTTATTCCAATGTATCAGTTATTGAGATCAGTCATGTTATGATCATGAGTACATCCCAAAATAGTGTTCCCTTTGGACCATCAGGATGTACCAGCAAGATTTTTTTATCCAGGTCCCCCTTCTTGGGACTAATTGTTATGTATATGTCTTAATACGAGCATGGGTATGCCCGCCTCGTCCATTATCAAAGATTATTCCTCATTCATATTGAGGCCATGTAATATTTTTTGTTTCTGCAGCTTCCAAGGGTCATGGATCTAATCTCCAACTGGTCTCTTCTCTTCCCCAAACCCCAGAAAAAAGACAAAAAAACTATGATGTCTATCGGCCATACGATGAGCTCATGCCCTCACACATCAGGGGGCAATCTGTTAACACCCAAAAAGTGCTCACTAGCTCATTTCCTTATTCACATGACCCATTTGTCCACTTTTCCACCATTTGAGCCTCTAAAGCCATCAAAAGGTCACCAAAAGACCATAATACACCCCTTTTTCCCCTTAAAATGAATATTTTTCCTCAAAAAGCATAAAAAACCCTTAAAAAGGGTCTAGAATTCCCAAAAATATTAAAAAGGGAATAAAAATATTCAAAATATTCAAAAAAGAAAAAATGAGGGAAAATGTACCTAAACCATGTTGGTCAATACCATTAGTTTCCTCAAAACCATAATGGTATTCCCCACCACCAAAAACTATAAAAAGGTGGTAGGGGCTCCTCACTTTCGATCCATCCATCATCCTATCCTCATGCTGTCAAAATCTCTCATGAGACTTTTGGCCATTTTCAGCATCTTGGAGAAGAGACCTTTGGAGCTTGGAGCTACTCACCTTGGGAGTTGCTCAACACAAATCCTCACCATTTGAGGTATCTTAATACAAAATACTTATTCTTTTATTTCTTGTTCTTGAATCGTTTTTAAAAAATGTATTTGTTATATGCACATGCTAGTTTAGATTTAGATTTAATTTATAATTGTTTTTGCTTTCAATATTGAAACTGCTATCACATTGTTGATAGGTGCCCATTGCACAAAGCTTGCTTGCAAAACCAAGCCAAAAAACCATGCATTATCAAATTTTTCTGTTTTTAGCTTGCAACGGTTTACTAAAGTAGGTGAAATATAACTTAGATTTACACCTGGATCTATTAAAATAGAAATAGATTCATTTTGTATCATACCTTCAATTTTGACCATGGATGTTTGATGGTTCGCTTGACAATTCTCCAATGCTGCATTTATCCTGGGCATTTCTCTTGCGATATCATCAATTGTAGGTTCTTCTTGCATAGTATCTATGTTGTTGGCTGTCCTCTTGTTGCGTGGGAAATCTGCTCTCTTATGCGGCCCGCCACATTCATAGCACTTTATGGGTCCTTTCTGTTCAGCATACCTGTTGTTATTGTTATTGTTATTGATGTGATTATTATTATTAGGTACATTTCTTGCAGCAGTAGATTTCTGAGATGTATTATTCCGGTAATTATTAGAAAAATTTATGTTATTAAAATTCTTCTTAAAACCTCCAACATTCTGATTAAAATTCTTCTTTTTATAATCATACTGATTAGTCTTACTGTTCTTCCAGCCAGTGGTTCCTTCTCTTTTTCTGTTTTGGTCAAAACAAAAATTTGCCTTCCTCATGGCCTCTTCCAAAGTGGAAGGATTATCATACTTAATACAATCTTTTATATTAAAAGGTAAACAACTGAGAAACCTTTGCACTTTAGGCTTTTCCCCAGCCATGTAGGGCACGTACCTCAGCAAGCTAAGGAACTTGCTGCACAGTTCTTTCATGTTCATTGTACCCAACTTTAAATCGTAAAACGCTTTTGACTTATCTTCAAAGTACTATTCTGACAAAAACTTCAATTTAAACAAATTTTTAAACATAGTCCAAGTTACTTCTTTTTCTTTTATGCTCTTGATTCTTTTAAGATCCTGCCACCAAATATCTACCTTCCTGGTCATATTGTAAATAGCCATCTTAGCTTTCAGTTGAGAAGAGTAATCATAAATATTAAAGTATTTTTTCATTCCAGACAGCCAAGCTTCTGCTGTCTCACCCTTCTCACTTTCTCCATTAAAAGTAGGTGGCCTAATCTTTTTAAATTCCCCAGTAATCTGTTCATGATGCTTATGTTTTCTCTTTTTAGAGCAGCATTCATTGTTACTGCTGTCATAATTTATGTCTTCATTACTTGAATCAGATTTAGAGGATGAGTAACTGTTCCTTTTATCATTTCTTGTTTTCTTATCCTTATGTTGGTGGGACATTATTTCAGAATCAGCCTTAAATTCTGATTTTCTGCCTCTTTCATCACTATGACAGTTTCCTTTTAAATTCTGTTGTAACTCTTCCTGTACCTTAAGGATTCGTTCATTTTCTTCTTTAACAGCTTTTAACTCAGATTTTAAATCCTGTACAATGCGTAAAATTTCAGAAGACTGGTTGTTTAACTCAACATAAATGCCTTCAGTGTTATAATTTATGATTAATACGTTCATTACAAGGAGATCTGTCCTCTGTTGATTCCTCTGGTATTTCCATACCTACAATTAAAGGTCAATCTGTTCTGTGCAAAAATTAAATTAAATTACAAAAATTAGTAACATAAACTTTCTGATTTATTTTTCTATTTGCGTGCATGAGCCTCAATCAGGCCTAGAGTTTGAACTTGCGCTCTGATACCACATGTAACATCCCAAAAATCGCAAAATAAAAAAAATTGATATAGCCTATTTTATAAGATAAATGCTATCTACGGAATGATAAATAATTAACTAATAGATGATAACTGCTTCATAAAATTGTCATATTTATTTTAAACATGAAAATGTACTTGGTTGTAAGTAAGATGCGACAGAACAATGTTTATTTTGTTATGTGTAAAGATCTGGTAACAATATTGATGAATTTGTTTGCATATTACTGAAGGGGTTCCTACCGGGTGCCCTTGGGTTTACTTAGCTTTGAAAGCTAAAGCATTGGATTCTTTCTTTCACATATCTGCAGGTAAGGTAATAGAGTAATTCCAGTTTTTACAAGACAAGTTATAAGCGTCATCTTGTCGTCTCTGTGTTTAAGATAATTGTATAATTTGTTGTGCATGAAGATGTTGATGGTATGTAACTTCGGTTTAACTTCGTCAACTTGTATCGTCTTTATGGTAATATTTGTATGTGTCGCTAGCAATGTTATACACTGTACTCATTGTATCTATTGATAGGATTAGTGGTATTACAACTTAGTTTATCCGTCTGAAATTGTAATAGGTTTGATCTTATGTATGACCCCGAGAAGATAGTGTCACCATTAGAATTAAGTGAATCTCCTGGAAATGACAACTGCAATGTATTAAGTCTTGAAATACTTTAAGTGATGATTTTTCTGCTGTGTCAACTTGTGGACAATGTGCTACTAGACATAATCGCATACGACACATAGGGTTGGTGTCAAACCCTAGCTTTCTATAAAGTGTGAGGGTTAGATTCTCCTTACATTAACCTATGTAAGTGACCTAGCTAATATAATTGTGATTGCACGTTTATTTAAATGCATGAGTTAAATGTTTAACTTTGTATTAGTGCCTACCTTACTAAGGCAATGTATCGATTTCTAATACATACTTGATATATATAATATATCGATTCCATTGTTGTGATAACCTATGGAGACTATGCGAATATCATTGTGGAAATGTTATATGTAAATCCTATGGTTCGGATGTGCAATACATATATGTGCTATGTAAACTTAGAACAAAATTAATGTTCTTAGCGTGAATGAAATGTCGTGATAATGTTTAAGGTTGGGACTATACATCGTTGTGTTATGGTATCAATATATCCATACTATGGTTTATTAACTTATAATGTGGTTGTAATATAGTTGTATGGCAATGGTACTATCCCGAGATTTTCGTTATCACCATAACTCGATGCTGATATGAATTAAATTTCGTTGCAGTCGAGGGCCTGGCAGATTTCTCCGTGAGATCTCAGCATTAAATTCGATCCTGTGTGATGTCAGTGGTTACTACACTGTCACCTACGTGTTCTGGCTCCATGTGATAACAGTGGTAAGAATTGGTGATGCATCACCGAGCTGTAAGCTCAGCCTTGGTGATAGGGCATCCGATTGTTCTAGGTATTAAATGAAGTTATTGATTTGGTTTGGTCGTATCTCTGCCTTGGTACTATCGTGGTTATGCTGGCTCATTCTTGATCATTGATATCATTGTGTCGATCGTTGAGATGTGTAAAACCCTAAGTCAATCTTGCCATAGCGTTATTGTTTCCTTCGTGCATTCATTTTGTGATTTTTCGTTTGGGAAAGAAGGCCGACAGGCCACTGGTTTATTGGGCTCGACCCTGGGCGGTTGTGGATGGCACTGAGTCTACGTTCTCTAAAATTTTAATGTGAAGCCATTGTATAAGTGCTTGAGTTTGCTGAATGTGTAGCGATGAAGCCCTGTGGCTTTCGTAAGGTGATATTTTAGGTTAGTGGTGAGGTTTTGACTCCGAGCTTCGTTGTGGTTCAGTTTCATGTCACCTTCGCCACCTTGGTTGAAGGATGTGGAAGCAAGAAGCATTCCAATCGACTGTTGAATGCAAGGTAAGTCATCTCGTTTCCAAGTTATGTAATACGTTTCTTGATTTGTCAACATTCATTTGAAATCGTTACTGACTCCATGCAGTTCTTGTGGCAGGAACTGCCATCGTTCTGTATTCACAGTGCTAGGTTGATGGAAATGGATAGCATGCGAATTAAATTGGTAAGCCCCGGTGGAAAACCCTCGTAGGTTCTCCTGGCAGATTCATGGAAAACGTTTGTAACACCTGTTCTGGAAATCGTGGTTGAAAAACTGGATTGTTTCTTAGTTTGCAGAGTCGATGTAATAGTTGATATGTTAATGTACAGGGTTTGGGTTTTGGGTTTTGAACTTGGCAACGTTCCTTCTTTTAAGTAGGGTTTCAGACTCTATTGAGTTGATAATATAAAGATCTTTTTGCAAAACTTATGTGGCCGTGACTGTTTTGTGTTTGTATTTTTGGGGCTTGGCCCGTGAAAGAAACCTATAACTCGTTGGTTTAAGAAGTGGAAATAAATCGTGTTTTAACAGCCTCTGTGTTCGATTTTTAAAGTAAAGGGGAAAATGGTTGTGCAACTAAGTTTGAATCATGCATGTTGCTTTCGTTTCTTTAGGAACTGTGAACTCATGAAAATGTTTAAACGTTTGGGAAAATAAATCGTATGCTAAGTGTACAATGAGAAACACTGCTACTGTTATTTAATCAATGGTTAAGTGTTGAAATATGTGATAAGCTTCGGCCTAATGCGTCATCGTCGATTTGTATAAAATACTTGTATTTTCGATTTAAAAACTTGTCATGGTTTAGGGTTTGGCTATGCCTAAAATGTTTAGATGTTTATGTGCTAGTTGATACGTTTCGACATCAACTAGTTTTTTTGTGAAAATGTTTGACTCAGTTCCTACAGACATTGTAATGTCTTAAAATTTCAAGTTGATATTTGAAATAAGTCTATCCGACCTACAGTAATGATTTTGATGTAAAGTTTGGTTTGTTTATTGTTAATAAAATGATGAAATGACAAAGAGCTTGTTTAACCAGCTCGATTCTATAGACATAATTGCATTTGTGTGTTTTTAATTTATGGCTATATGAACATGTGAAATATGAAACCCTAGGTTTGTGATAAGAGACCTTTGTTTCCTTATCTGTTCTATGTGTGCAATAATGGAAATAACAATAGTTATAGTAAACTTGAGAAGAAAATAAATGAAAACTATAAACCCTAACTTGAAACTCAAAATGATACATCTATTCTATTATGATGAGATTAAACAATCATTTACAAATTCAGTTTTCAAAAATGATCTCAATAAAAAATATAAAGAACAGTGATAACCTTTTTGAGACAATAAATTTATATTTGATGAAGTAAAAATATGGAAATAAAAACAGGAATGTTAAGGAAATGCAGAATAATACTAACTGTTATCAGTAGATAAATTAACTGAATATGCAAAATGGTACTTCTATCATCTTGGCAATTTTACCTATCTTATCAATCTATCTTAATCTGTCTCTGTACTAGAGTACAATGCTATTCCTTTTTTGCATGGGGAAAAATGCAGAGACTATTTTATCCAATCATTTCAATTTATACAAAATTATATAATTAAACAGGAAACTGAAATAAACTCATAAAATAAATAGTGAAAGTTAAATAAACAACAGAACTGTAAATATACAAAAATAGATAACATAACTTAAAAATAAAATAGATAAGACAATAGAGCCTGTAACTGACGACAGGGCCGACAAACACTCAAGGAGGCCTGTTCCTCTCAACCTGATTCAGAAGAAGTAGCTCAATTGCTGACTTCTAGTGAACCCCCGAGCCTGATTACTGATCCAATAAGTGGGTGGAATCTGTGTAGAAGCAAGGCACTCAAAATACCTTCTCCACTCGGTGTCAACCTCCTGAAATAAAATGCCTTCTCCACTCAGCGTCAACCTCCTGAACTCAATAAGATTTTGGCAGACTCACAACATGATCAACAACATAGCATATCCCCTCATCAAATCTCTTGGGTGCAAACAAAGCAAAACCCCAAGGTAAATTTCCTCGTCAAGAAAATTGATGAACCTCAGTTCAATATTTGATGGCTATTATATAGACTTCCTAGGTCTTTTAGTGGTCAGTTTGGAATAAATGAGCCTCAAGCTCTAGTCCCATCTTGCAAGGCATTATGACCACATTTCAAGGGAGTTGTCCCATACCAACATCTAGTTAGTTGCATCATGATGCTGCCACTTGTCCATTGCCTTCTACCCCAGATTCCATTCCACCTAGTGGATCAGTAACCAATCTTTCAGCATTCCTCTTAGGTGTTTGTCTCCTATTTTATTTATTTAATAATAATATATTGTGCAAATTACAGTCATCCTTGGACACCTGTCCAACATGAAACTTTACAATAAAATTTATAATAATGTTTGCTAACACAAAATGTTTTCTAGCTAAAAGGGTATGTTACGCCTGGTGTCAATATGCTTGATTCTTTTGTGGTACACATGGTTCTTTGACAACAAAATGGCTGAATTGTTGTCATGGTAGATTGTTGTGGGTTCTTCCTGGCACTGCGACACATCTTTTATCCTGCACATCCAAAATGCTTGACATGCAACGCTTGTAGCTGTGACATACTCTATTTTTGTTGATGACAGAGTTACAATGGGTTGTTTCTTTGATTCCCATGATACTACTATTGTACCAAAATGAAATGTATACCCTGATGTGATTTTTCTATCATCCATGCTTCCTGTGCAATCACTATCAATGTATCCAACAAGTTTGAAATCTTCTGCAGTTGAGTACAAAATGAGAAAATATTTTGTACCACTTACATACCTCAAAATTCTTTTACCTTCCTGCCATTGTGAGTATTTTGGAAACTCCATGAACCTTGAAATTATAATTACTTCATACATTATATTTGGCCTTGTCGCAGTGAGATACATAAGGCTTCCAACTAGTCTTTTGAATAGTGTGGGATCAAACATATTCAAGCATATATCGGCAAGGCATATAATACACATCTCCATCCCATATCAAGTCAACCATATAGGTAAATCTGAACATTTCTTTATATTATATGTACATGTATAATGTTTTCAAAAATGGCAGGCCATGGCCATAATACATAATTGTGGATCATATTGTACATTTGTGTGTACATACAAACAAAATGGTACATGTATGTATTTCCCCTATACATGGATTCTATATTCACCCCCCTATACATGGATTCTATATGTACCCCCCCTATACATGAATTCTATGTATCCCTCTTTCCACTGCCAATGTCAGTGGCTAATGAGAAGTATCTTTATTTTGTGGCTGCTCCTTGGCGATCCCCAACGATCCGCAGGAGGACGCATTCATAATAGCGAAGACTGCACACAAACCAAAATTTGTAAGTTAGTTTACCAAGCTATAAAAATAAATACAACTCTATGTACATTTGTTCAAATTCCAAGAAAATATAACATTTTTACTTACCATGCATGTGTAAGTACTTGGCACTGAAACTACATTTACTTGGGTGGGGGGGCATGCAGGGTCATCAGTGGCCCCAATTGGGTGCTCTTCAGGCACCACTAGCTCAGTAGATGCCTGGATAAAGTAACATACATGTCAATGTCAGCAAATACAAAGAAAATAAGACATATATACTACATGGATGGACAATGACTCTTTCAAAGAAAGCGAGACATACATGTACCTGGGGGGGGCAAAGGTGGGTCACCAACAATCTCGGTTGGGTACTCTTCAGGCACCACTAGCTTAGTAGATGTTTGCATAAAGTAACATACATGTCAATGTCAGAAAATACAAAGAAAACAAGACATATATACTACATGGATGGACAATGACTCTTTCAAAGAAAGCGACAAATACACGTACCTGGGGGGGGCAGAGGTGGGTCACCAACAATCTCGGTTGGGTGCTCTTCAGGCACCACTAGCTCAGTAGATGCATGCATAAAGTAACATATGTCAATGTTAGTAAATACAAAGAAAACGAGAAATATACTACATGGACGGACAATGACTCTTTCAAAGAAAGCGAGACATACACGTACTTGGGGGGGCAGAGGTGGGTCACCAACAACCTCGGTTGGGTGCTCTTCAAGAACCCCTCACTCAATAGATGCCTGCATAAAGTAGCATATGTCAATGTCAGAAAATATAAAGAAAACAAGAAATATACTACTGGACAGACAATGACTCTTTCAAAGAAAGCAAGACATACACATACCCTTTGGGGGGGGGCAAAGGTGGGTCACCAACAACCTCGGTTGGGTGCTCTTCGGGAACCACTATCTCAGTAGATTCCTGCATAAAGTAACATATCATGTCAATGTCAACAAATACAAAGAAAACGAGAAATATACTACATGGATGGGCAATGACGTTTTCAAAGAAAGAGAGACATACTTGCATGTACAAATTAAACTATGCTAGATATACCAGTGGGTGAAGAAGTGGGTCACCAGTTGGTGAAATAACTAACATCCCCCTAAATAGATGGTCATATAAATTACCGAAACAATGCTACGCAATAAAACATAAAGATACAATTAGAAATTTCTAATAATTAAAAGCATGTACATGTAAAATTATTAAAAGCATATAATTATTTAAGAATACCTTTCATTGGGAATCTTCCTCTACAAGAGAGGGACCTGCCTAGGATTCCACCAACTCATCGTTCCCACCCTGCATAAAACATATTGTTTCCAGATTAAGACGTGTATTGAATGTTGCAATCTCTACTATAAATATGTATTTATCACGATGACAAATTAAAAAGTAAAGTTCTTACAGCTAATGGTGAAGCACCAAAATCATATGTAGCATTGACCGCTGCATCAATGACATCATCATCAATGGTCGGATTTTGCAAATTTGGGGTGTCATTGGACACCATCTGTATATTTGTTCACGTAAATTGTCAAATAATTAAATAGAAATAAGTTATGAAACAATTGCAAGTTGTGATATAAAACAAAATATACTATGTAAAGAATGAGTTTTACTTACATATTAGAGTAATCCATCGTCCTGAAACTCTTAAGAAGGCCCATAGCATATGCTTCCAATCATTGTGCAAGGGTGTGGAATAACACCACGCTCTAGACCCTCTGCGTCTCTAGTGTGATCTGCAACTCTCGTATGGTCTGGAGACCTAAGTGGATGCTCGGTGTGCGATGGTCCAACCCCAGATGGGCTAGCCTCATAAGTGCTGACCCCTTGGCCTACATTTATTTCGACAGCAATCGCATGTCGAACCAATGTATTAGTCAAATTCAATAAGGCCTCATGTGTATCATCAATAACAAGACCTGCAGGAGGATATACCTGAGGGGGGTTTGGTGTGCGTGGAGGGCATCACACATGGTTCGGATCAGTTCTAGCCCCTTCCCTATCTTGGGGCATCCCATGACATACACCCTGGAACTCTAGAATGTCAAAATAGTTCACATGTTTCCCTAGGATAAATTCTCCATACAGCTTCCTAAGGAAATAAAATGGGATGTCTCTATTCCCATGAGGGTCTTCATTGAAGACCATGTACCAATGATCCATCCAATTGGCTTTAATATTTGGTTCGACGCACCAGTCTATGGAAATGTGTGGCCGACTGGTGGGTGGAGCCAATCTGATTCTAGGGTCCATGAATAATGAAAACAATTGGTCTTTGGTTATCTTTAGTTTTTTGACGTCTTTGTAGCTCAACCCAGTGGAATAGTATTTCCTCTGGGATTCTCTGTACAAGGTAATATTGTACAGTGCTCTCTAGGAATTGGAAATTGTGTTTTCTATGGTATCTAATGCCTCTCCTAATGTTTTTCTTATATGGTCCCCCCCTCTAAACAGTGAGTTAAGGCGCCTCAATGCACCCAAACGAGCCAGAATCTTTGAATTCCGGTCGTGTTCCTCCTTGGTGTTTGGGTTTGTGTTTGGGGGTGGGTTTGTGTCTGGATTTGGGTTTGGGGGTGGGTTTGTGTTCTATGTTAAGATTAAAACAACAAATTCAAAATTTAATTAATAAATTTCATTGATTGTTTTTTAATACATGTAACAAATTTTATTAAATTGGTTTTAAAAAAAACAAAAGCTAGAAAATTAACAAACACAATAACGAAAATTGAAAGGAATTTGGTCATAAAGGGCCACCTACGTTCCATTTTATCCGAATTGTGAATTAGCTTGCCTCCTCCTTCTCTCAAATGCAAATCGACAGTGCATTTTAACACCTTCCCGTTTCCGCCGGCCTTGACTGTGTAAATTGGTAAAATGAGGCCGCGGGCCTCTATTTTTTTTTAATTTTTTTTTGCATTACAAATCGCAAGTGCGATATATCACACTTGCATTTTGCAACTCTATGAATCCTTTTTAACTCTTTGAAGTGGTAAATTTCTATTTTTTATAGTTTATTTAAAAAGGTAAATTCCTATTTTTTATAGTTTATTTAAAAAGGTAAATTTCTATTTTTAATTTTGGATATAACGCAAGTGCGATATATCGCACTTGTGATTTGTAACTCTTACAAACTGCAAGTCTAATATATCGCATATGCGATATAGGATAACTAAGCTTAGCCTCGATTTTGGGCTTGGGTTTGTCCAAACCTAGCCACAATAACGCATATGCGCTATGGATTTTCATTTTGGATGTGCGTTTTTTATTTCTAAAGTGGCACTAAAAAGTTGAACCAACTTCGTGCACATGCCCTAAACCTTTTTCAACCATAACCAACCATGGTAAACCAAAGTCAACCATGGAGAACCATAGTCAACCATGGTCAACCAATAGTCCATTATGGCCAAACTAGGTCAACCATAGTAAAAAATGGATAACCAAAGTCAATCAAATTCAACCATGGTCAACCATAGTCAACCATGGGAAACCATAGTCGACCATAGTTAATTAGTCAACCAGAGTTAACTGTCGTTAACTATAGTCAACGAAAGTCAACCATATTCAACCAAAGACAACCATAGTCAACCATGGTCAACCATCGCCTACTAAAGCTAACCATATTCAACTGTGGTCAACCATGGCCACCAAAGTTAACCATAGTCAACCATAGTTAACAATGGTCGACCATGGTTAACCAAAGTCTATCATGGTACACCATAGTCAACCATGGTCAACCATCGTCAACCAAAGTCAACCATATGGATGACCATGGTTGACCATGGTTAGTTAATACTAATGATAACCAACTATGGTAAACCATGGTCAACCATTGTGAACCATGGTTTACCAAAGTTATCCATGGTCAACCATAGTTAGCTATGGTCAACCAAACTCAACTATAATTAACCATGTTCAACTATGGTCAACCCAAACCAACCAAAGTCAACCATAGTTAAACATCCTCAACCACAGTCAACCATATGGTTGAGCATGGTTGGTTAATAATAATAACCAACTACGATTGTTAAAGTAAATAATAATATTATTATTAACCATGGTTGACTTTGGTTGACGATGGTTGACTATCGTTGAACATGGTTGACTTTGGTTAATCATGGTTGACCATGCTTAACTATTGTAAACCATAGTAAACCATGTCAAACATTTTCAAACATGTTGACTATGGTTTCCCATGGTTGACCATGGTCAACCATAGTCAACTATGGTCAACCATAGTAAACCATGTCAAACATTTCCAAACATGGTCAACCATGGTCAATAATGGCCAATAAATATTTTTATATAATATTAACATATCTTAACAACCACATGGTCACCATGTGGTTGACAATAATCTCCAACTATAGTCAACCACATGGTCAATCTATGGTTGACCATGGTTGTATATGATTGATTATGGCTATGGTTGGCTATGGTTGACTATGGCTATGGTGATGATTGACCATGGTTATGGTTTACCATGGATATAGTTAACTATGGCTATGGTTACTATGGTTTCTCATAGTTGATTATGGTTGACCATGGTCAACCATGGGAACCATAGTCAACCATGTCAAAAATTTCCAAACATGGTCAACCATAGTCACTAATGGCCGATAAATATTATTATATAATATTAACATATATTTTAACAACCACATGGTTACCATGTGATTGAAAGTAATGGCCAACCATGTTTGACCATGGTTGACTATGGTTAACCATGTGCAACCATAGTCAACCATGTTCAACCATGTCAAACATTTCCAAACATGCTCAACCATGGTCAATAATGACCAATAAATATGTTTATATAATATTAACATATATCTTATTTATTAATTTGTTTCTTATTTAATTTAATTTATTTATTTAATATTTAATATTTAAATAGGTATTTGTATCTATTTATTACAAGTATTTAAATTGATTTATTAGATATTTTAATAAATACATTATGTAAATTTATTTATTAGAAATAAATAAATAATTGTCATTTAAATAAATATACGATTGTTAATAAATATTATTATTTAATAATATTAATTATTATAAAAATATTATTTCATATTCATTCGCATTTCCTTCCTCACATGTCGATTGGAAACTAGCAACAACCACATTTTAGAATGTGGTTGATATTACTCAATTAGCCAATATCTATCATGACCATTCATTTAAAAGTGGTTGATATACGCTGAGCAAATATCAATCGCATTCATAGATAGCTTCCCCATATTTTCCATATATATTACTATTTTTCATTATTAATTATTTCATAATTATAATTATTTTCAAAATATGATTTATTTAATTCTCATTTTTTTTACTTTTTCTAATCAGTAAATTTGAAATATAAATTAAATATTTTTTTTAATATAAATTTGATTTGATTTTCTTTATTTTTTTTTAAAATATAAATATATATATATATATATTTTTTCTTAATAAGTAAATTTAACTACTAATATTAATATAATATTAATATCTTTTAATTTACATTAAATTACATTTAATAATAAATATTAAATTTATTTTAATTATTTTTAATATAATTTAATGAAAATTACATTTTTCTTTAGTTAGAGTTATTTAATTAATTTTAATATCAATTATTTTCTTCTTGATTTATATTTAATATTAATTATTTCAATTAATTTTAATATCAGTTACTTTATTTTTAATTTACATTTAATATTTATTATTTTACTTTTTTTAATAACAATTATTTTATTTTTCATTAATATCAATTAATTATTTTATTTTCAATTTACCTTTAATATCAATTTTTTTACTTATCTTTAATTTTTTTTACATTTATTTAATTTATTTTTATTTTTATTTAATATATTTTACTATTTTATTTTTATTTATTTAAGTTTTTTTTACTTATATTTATTTATTTATTTTACTTTCTTTATTTAATTTAATTTAATTTATTTTTATCACTTTACTTTACTTTATTTTATTTCTTTATTTTACTTTACTTTATTTTTTTATTAATTTAATTGTTTACTTTACTTTTTATTTTTCTTTTTACTTTATTTAGTTTAGTTTACTTTTATTTAATTTAATTTAGTTTATTTTTATTTTATTTTTGATGTACTTTTATTTTAATTTACCTTATTTATTTTTATTACTTTATTTTTAATTTAGTTTTTTTTTTTTTTACTTTACTTTACTTTTATTCTATTGGTTTATTTACTTTTTTTTTTTAATTTAGTTTTTTTTAATATTGCTTTATTTCTTTTTTTATTTAATTTAGTTTATTTTAATATGTTCTATTTTTTTTATTTAATTTTTTTTTACGTTAATATGCATTTCTTTTAATTTTTATTTCCAAATAGCAGTTTTATTAAAATTTTAATTTCGTTATTTCTTCGTTGGGCCGGCTGTCTACTAGCAATAATTACATTTTTTAATGTGGTTGATATTCGTCGATCGACGAATATCAACCACTTTTAAACGTGTGGTCATTGTTGATATACGTCGATCGACGAATATCAACCACATTAAAAATGTGGTTGTTGCTAGTACATTACATATCAGATCCACAATGAATATCAAAAGAGGAATTAGAGAGCCTCCTTTGGCAATTCGAGCCTTATCTTTCTAGAATAGTTCAATATACACTTTCAATTGATTAGTTTTCGAGTTTATGCATTATAGAGAGCCTAGAGTAACTATTTCCCTTTATGAAGGTTGTTTTACTTTGTTAAATTCATGTAAAATCCATCCCAATCCAAAAATAAGAGATTCGTGACCCTCTCTGGTTGTTTGAGTCAACAATTATCAAGACTAGCTCATTGTGCACCCGAATTTGACTAGTTTTGAAGTTTGATCAATTAATGAGTATCTGTATGCCCAATTTAAATTCCTTTAGTTGTGTTGGGTCCCTGATACATTTATGAATATCATCCCACCATCATATTGCAAATTCATGATCATCTCATTTTGTTTGGAAAATCCTGGAAACAAGCTAGTGGAGCAATCCTACATAGTGTTCTTTCTCTATTTTCCTCCAAACACTTCCAACTCCTCCCAAATCATCAGTAACTCTTGTCTATCATCAAATTAGGGGTTAATGACCTGTCATCCACACGTCAAGCTCTGGGTGGGTTAACCAGTGACCAGTTCTAGTTCCTTCTTCACTAGTTTTGAGAACTAGTTACTGTTTGCAATTTTTTTTTATTGTTAAAGTTATATTTGAGATAATATAATCTAATCTGAGGGATATTACAAGATCACAAAGTGATTGTTTTCCATGTAGACTCTGTAGCCCTTTTGTAGTTGATGTCCAATGCTCATTAAATTATGTTTTATACATTTGACATAATAAAAAATAGGAATAGTTCTCTACTCCCCTTGTTTTCTTAGAATACCAACAGTGCGTTTTCCCAAAACATTGACTTGGATATTTTTTCGAAGGGTAACATTAGTTTGAACTGATTTATCTAAACTGGAAAACAAATCTAAATTTCCAGACATATGATTGTTGCATCCTGAATCTAAATACCATATGTCACATGGGATTTCTTGAACAAAATTACATTCAAGTGGGGATGCACATGCCAAAAACATTGTGCTGGTGGAAGTGTTAGAGTTACCTGACTAGTTGTAACGTCCCCATCCCTCAATCCAGCCAGCAAGAGGGGACATTAACTAAATCTCGAGCCTCAAAATTTTTCCCCATAACCATAATTACAAATTCATAACAGTAAAAACATGCATGTAGATGCATAATAAAAATACATAGTGGAAATAAAATTGATCCACACACATAACATGCAATTTACTTGCATAATTATCACACAAATACAAATAAAATCATTGCACATCAAATACATCAGAATACTTATCTTTAAACAAAGAAGATCCAAGCAACTCGATGTGTAAGAGCGATTTTCCACCTAGCCATAGGACCTCTGTCCAGCATATACTCTTTCTACTAAGAGGCCACCCCCAAGGTAGACTATGAGGCCACTAGGGCGAAAGGAAACACTTATTGGCTTCTCTCTCTCAGCCCACAACACATTCTACTCACTATGCTTAGCCAAAATCTCAGCTAGAGCTCTACATGGGTCTCACTAAGCCATCACAACCATGGAAATCCTTCCAACTACCCCACACAACACAAGGAAGGAATTTCCCTTCACCGATCCATGGTTCCCTTAGGAAATCCAACCCTTACAATGCTTACCAGTGTGTGTAGTAAGAGTCTAATCTATTGTATGCTAAGAGACAACCTCCTGCATCATTAATCTATGGCTTGTTTAGCATCCAACATTAGCATATCTCAATGGGTAAGGTTCCTAGGTTTCCCAACCTCCATGCTCACCTACAACCATCCAACATTAGCATATCTCAATGGGTAAGGTTCCTAGGTTTCCCAACCTCCATGCTCACCTACAACCATCTATTTTTCTGCAAATTCGAATTCTTGGGTTAAACATAGTCTGGTAATGGTCATGGACAACAAAGATGGAGAACTTTACGTAGTGTAGCATCATGCATCAGAGAATGAGAAAATAATCAAAAGAGTGTTGAATCCAAGGATATGAGGTAAGGGTGAAAAGACAACTGATATAACTTCTGACCATTGAAGAAAATATGACAGCAACTGTCACAACCCCCATGCTTCAATAACTACATGAGATGACTTTCCCCTCCAACCTCTCACATGCATTCAATGATTGGATTTAATAGTCAAGAGAAGGTAGTTGGTTTCTTTCAGGCACATGGAAGATTTTGGATGAGCTCTAAGGTTGACACATGGCAACATAGGATTCAATTTTTCCATTGGCCCCATTCCACTTCCCCTCCGATGGAATCATAGCCCCTCTAGTGCTATTTACAAATCCATCTTGGACCATTTTAAATTAATTTTCAACACAACATTTACATACATTTCTAATTGACATGATAAACCAATCATATGGTCCAAAATAAATATATGCATCATACATGCTTAACCATTCACTAGTTGGGCCTTGGCCATGAGCTCCACACTAGGAATCCATACTAGCATATTTACATCATTTACATAATTTTGATTTCATACATTCCAAGTCAAAACTAGGGGTATTACACTGGTTTTGTCCTTTCATGCGTTGGTCATGTTGCTTCTTCGTGCATTCATATGCATAATGCCCAAATTTCTTGTGATAATGACACTGTATTTTTTATTTATCAAATATTTGGCCATTATGTTGTCCGGAATTCTGATTTTGACCCCTACTAGTGACAGTTCTAGGATTGTTGTTGTGTCCTCCTCTGGAAGAAATTCTTCCTCTGCCTCTGAAATTTGATCTCCCCCTTCCTCTTCCATGACTTATGGATGACTGTGCTGCAAATGCACCCTCTAATGATGCATTTGATCTATTAATTATGTGTTCATGATTGATGAGAGAATCGTGCAACTCTTCAATGCTAAATTGACTTAAATCTTTGTTTTCCTCCAAGGTCACAACTAAAGACTCAAATTTTGGGGGAAGACTCGTGAGCACTTTCTCAACAACCTTTCTGTCATCTATAGATTCTCCATGAGATTTCATTTGGTTTATCATCCCAACAACTCTATTGTAAAATGATTCTACTAATTCTGTATCTTTCATTGACAGAGATTCAAAATCTCTTCTAAGAATATGCAATTTTGCAGAATTTACCGTGTCCAAACCTTGATATGGAGTTTGCAATGTATCCCATGCCTCTTTGGCTGTCTTTGTTGCTGCTACTCTTGGGAGTATGCTTTAATGCATTACTTGATGTATGTAAAACATGGCCTTTTCCATCCTTCTTCTTTTGTTCCTTCAAAGATATATTTATCAGCTTGTGTGAGAGCATTGAGTGCTTCGTGATTTGTTGGTTCAACATACCCATTTTCAACTATCTCCCATACATCTTGACCTCTGAACAGGGCTTTCATGGTAAGAGACCAATATTCATAATTCTTTCCTTCACAATTAATATATGCTCCGCAGACTTTACTCTCATGCGCACTTTACATTCACTCCACACAAATGATTATTTCCACACTAACTCACTCTGGTGACTTTCACTTACTTAGGCTTCCTTCTTCTTCTTCTTCTTGTCCATACCAAAATGACTATGGCTTTCATCTGAAATACAAAAAACCAAAAAATGGCTTCCCTTGGAAGCTACCTAGTAACATCGAAGACTAATAAATTTCTGAGAGACATTTATCTAAGAACTTGACTACTGAAGCTCCTCGAGCTAGATACACAATCAACTCATAATTAATATTTCCAACATAGTTAACATCTTCGCCAAGCGAAAAGGAATAATTTTGAATTTCAAAGATAACACTTAGACATTGTTTGAGCTAATGTTTGTAATGATTGTAATTAAGAGGGAGTGTTGAATATCACAATTACTCCCACTACTTACTCCCACTATATAGTCTTTAATGATGTAACCCTAAATAATTAGGAATGGTCCACATAAAAGAAAAGGTAGTTATGCATTTAATGTTTAATGAAAATAGTGGAAAAGACATGGACATAAACACTAGTTTGATATATTGCTTTATTTTTCCAATTTAATAGAGAGAATAGCACGAGATGCTCTATCGTTCAACCTCATTGTTTTGCCACGCGCAGTAAACAAATATCATCTTCGGTTGGTAGAGAGAGGGGAGACATAAAATATATGGCAATATATGCGTTTGTCAACACATACAGGATCCGATGAAACTTTTGATTTTGTCAAATATGGAGAAGATATGAGTGCCAATGTCTTGATCCCATAGGGATTCCTCACGATACTCCCAAGTACAAAACAATGTGGCCTATCGTCATAATCGATATATTTAGGCGCACTGCCTTCACTAGTTCGTTTGTAGGGATTCAGGCAATGCACGTCATGGGACGGGCTGCTAGAGTCAAGTTGATGTCGGCTTAATCCCTGCCATCAATCTTTTTCTTATTTTGGAAGCCAAGAAAAATGCGTCACTGCCATCCAGCACAACCCGGAGAATGGATGAAAGGTTGCTGACTTTCGAGATTGAAAAGAATAGAAAAAGATGGCTGACCGTGCATCGATGGGCACGGCGTCCATGCTTCCTTTTCTGCCGCTTTTGTGTCGTTACGGACCCGGCACGTCTAAGTGGAGCCTCGAATATCTGCCACTGAGAGCCGTCTAAAACCCTAATTCCTCTTCATTCATCCATTTTAATTGTCTTCTTATGCAAACATCAGTCATGCCTCTCCGATCAACGATAAGCACTCGACAATATTCAGGGCTGGTTGGCTGTATGTAAGTCGTTGGATCTCATTCAACGAGCAATTTAATAGCTCACATATCCACAAACATATCCACAATAACTGCATTAAATACAACACTGCCAGCTACTTCTTCGCCATGCCTAACCTTGCCTCAACCCTCAGCATCCTTCTAGATTCCTACTTCATGAGTTCATTATATAACCTAAGGAGGGTTGGTCCTGACAACCCTGACTGTTATGGCATAACCTCCTTTCACGTCAATCATTATTGTCTCCTCACTACTCACCATCTTCATTTTCATTAGTGTCTCCTGTCACTTTATCTTCTTCAGTGATCGTCAAGCTGCCACCCCCTATTACTTCATTAAGTATGCTGCAGAAAAGCATGGCATTCCTTCCTCTTGTATGAGGCTCAGCACAGTGTTCGAGCTCAAAGTACTGAGTAAAACAATATCAGATCCAAGACTTTGGATCGGATAGGATCGTCGTGATGCAGCAACAAATCTGTTGGCTTTATAGGTCATCGAGCCCTAATAGCCCTAATAAGCGATCGAGTGGAAATAGTGACGGCGTCCTAATGAAGCTTTTGCGGATGCTGTGATCTTCAAATACAGTGTTTCAGTGGCATCATGATAATTTTGCATGTGCTGCCTTTTATTAATATGATGGCTTTACTCATTTCCCTGACGGCTTTTAGTGGAGCCGTGCCAAGCACAATGAACGGGCCGTATGTTGGTCGAGTACACAAAGAACCTCGCACTGCGAGTCATATTTGCGTTGTATGCCTCGGAATTCCTTATGTCGTAGATATTACCGTGTCCAGAGATAGACATCATATAGAACTTTTGTTATACCTTTCCTATTTTCTCATTTTGAACACTTTCAAAGCTTGCAATTTTCCTCTCTTGATTTGAAAATCTGTTTCGAGTGTTGTAAACTCAAGAGAGGGAGATCGCTCTGCGGGGAATCAAGTGGAAATGGTCCGACTTAGCCTTAGAATTTTTTCGTTCCTAATTGCGGATAGAGATTAATAATAATAGTGATAGTGTGAGAGATCAGACATGCAATGCATTCACAGTGAAAAAGAGATGATTCCCGCAATGAACAACCTAATGGATCCGACTGGTGCCTCAGTAATTCACCTGTGCCTGTAAGAAGATAGCTGACTATGATCTGCTTTCACGTTTTAGTAATATGCCTGTAAGAAGATAGCTGACTATGTGCTTTAAAAATGTGGTTGTTCCTAATAATATGCTTTAATTATGTATTGTTTTTTTAGATTTTTATATAAATTTCATACATCTACCGTCTATCTGCAGTTTTAGTAATCAAAATGATCAAATACCAGTGTTAAACTGATCGGATTGTTCAATAAATATGTGATTTTGTTGCTACAATTAGAAAAATCTTACACGTCTCCTTTGGTGTTGGATCAAACAGCCAGATAATATGCAGCTGAAGAAATTAAAAGAAATTAAACAAGAAAGTAAATAACGGTAAACACATAACATGTATAGATTTACTTGTATTCAGAGATATGTATTCAGAGATTTAAGTGGTCTTTCTATTATTAAGAACATGCAGATTTACAACAACTCTTAATTTATAATACTTTTCTATGAGAATATAAGAAATATATACATTTCTTACATGGTTACTCATAAATGTATAAACTTAATTACTAAGTTAGACAATTACATAATCACTTTCAGAGTCACTCGTTATTTCTTATTTTCAGACTCACTCGTTATTTCCTATGGTTAGTGATTGTATCAATCCGGTTGTATACCATACATGCATATACACTTCTTTAACCACTGAACGGATTACCTAAACAGATACTAGGTTTTCTCGGCTGATTTTCAGGGGGTAGACTTTTTTTTGGTTTATTAAAAGTTAGGAAGCGTGAAACTCATATAAATTCCGTGTAGTTGAACCCTAAGACAAATGTATAATTATAATATTGGCCATTTATGGTTTGAGATAACCCATAGGACGAATCTACATCACTGATAAAATTTATAACTAGCACACAACTTAATGGTTAGTTGGTGTACGCGGGTTGGTATACCCATCTGGTTATTGATCCGCTAACAGTTATCCAGCTAAACACTTCATCCAATTTGGGAATGGCTTCGTTTATGTTTTATTGATTGTTTGAGAAGGGATATTACAGACTTTACAAATAGGTCTATGAGAAAAATTAACTCTAATGGAACTCGTGGTGCTACAACAATAGTAATTTCTTCTTTCCACAATAGTGTTATCATGGTTCTGTCTTTGCAGGGTTTGTCATGAATGGGAAACTCCTTCGAATAATAACAAGAACTTTAGAAAAAACAATCAAGAACCATACACTATTTCTAATCGATTATCAATCCAATTCTAAGACAACAAAGTGATAAGATAACTTTCTCGAGAAATGGACATAAGCATCCCACAAGCATCCCATGTTCTGTCTGTCCCTCAAATTATGACCTATTTGCAATTGATTCTGTTCTGAAGTGAAATGGGTCATGATAGCTGAAACAATGCATTCATGTTGTTGGTGCACCTTTACTGTCTGGAGCATTTTTGTAGACAATATAAGGCTTCTCGAACATGCTGGTGTGTGACCAGTCCTACATGTTTAAGTAAAGATGAGCGCTATTTGATTGATGATAAAGTGGAGTATATCCAATGGAATTTTGTATGTAAATGTGAAGAGTAATTTTTGCTTTTGCTTGGAACATCTTGATCCCTATGTTTTGAGCTTGGGCTTCATAAGAAAAAGATCGGATTAGAAGTTGGCATGGTATACGGTTAGTTGGTTTTTTGGAGATGTTTTAGTATGATTATATTATTTACTAAGCAAGTGGCTGTTTAGATAGTGTTAATGTTTAAGTAAGTGGCTGTTTAGATAGTATTAATGTTTAAGTAAGTGGCTGTTTAGATAGTGTTAATGTTTATGTATTAATTTAAATATTTATGATTTTTTTATATAAATTTTATTGTTGTGAACTTTTTATATATAATTTGTATTAGAGAAAGGTTGGAACTCTTTAGGCCTATTAATCTTGTGCAACTATATGCATTGATTACCATGCATAAGTGCATGAAATCAAGTTGGATTATTTGGTGAACCATAATTTAGTTCTTAAAATAATGAATATAGTAAAATAGTTTTTCTTTTTGTACTAGCTGAGATTACTCCTAGGTGCCTCGCAAGAGTCCTCACGCATAGGGCACGTGTAAGCTGGGATGATTTGAACTCGAGACCACCATTTATAAACAAGCTACACCCAAGCAGTTTTACTTTTTATTATTATGAATCCAATTTTAAATTTTAATTTGAGTTGTGAGTATTAATAAAAAAAGAATTTTTTTTTTATATTAAAAATGTATAATTAAATATTTAAATAACTATATTAGTAAAACATTAACGACAATGACCTAGTTAAAAATACAATGGAATTTATTTTATTTTGAAATAGCTTTAAAAAATGAAACTTTGTATATATGACTATGGAGTATAAATAGCGGTGGAGAAATCTATGCATGTAAGCTCAGTGGATGACACTTAGGTCATGATAAGTGTCTAAGTTTGTTTTAATGTATTCTTAATTTTTAGTTTTAGATAAAGGTAGGGAGCTCCTCACTGTAAAATCTTGTTTGGGTAAGTTTATGATTTACTATGTGTTTGAATGGAATTGTAGATTGCTTTACTGCTCAGGGTTGTTGCTTTAATTTGCTCATTAGAAACTTCAAATTTTAACCCTTTGTGTTATAGGCGTAATAAAACAATTTTATATGATTTTATTTGTAAGCTTCTTTGCATGAAAGCATACAGCAACATATACATCTAGGCTATTAAACTGTTTTAATAAATAGTGTAATAATGAAAATTGTTTTTTATTGTACTGAGTACCATATTGGAATTTGAATAAAATAATAATTAATTAATTAAAATAAAGAAAATTATAATGTTCTTTTTAACTTAAAATTTAAAAGTAAAATATTTATATTTTAATTAAATAAAACTTAAATAAAATATTTATATTTTAATGAATTAAAACTTAGATACTTTTCATTATTTTTAACAAAAAGTTTTATATGATCTAATTTACTAATTGATATTAATTAATGATGTCTAATTAATTAATTGATATGGATATTATGGAATTGGTTATTATGGAATTAGTAAATTTATATTAGCTTTCGAAATAAATTTTAGATAATACTTTATTGTTAATTTTGGAGAGAAATAGTTATAAATAATACTTTGTTTTCAATTTGTAAAAATAAACATTAAAATAGATAATTTTAAAAAATATTTTTGTTTTCAATTTATCACATGGAACATTAAAAATATAATAGAACTAAGTAATATTAAATATCAATTTGTAAAGTGTAAGGTGTAAAGAAATGATAATTTCATTTTATGTTATTATTTTAAATATAAAATAAAAATTTTAAAAATATCTTTTTCTTTCTAAAAAGGAAAAAGCAATTTCTATTTCATTGTAGAATGACAACCATACTATTTAGGTATTCACATTTATAAAAAAAAGCTACATATACCTACATATAAAAATAAATTTACATTAATAATGTATATTCATTTCTTCTTAAAATAATCTTTGATTTTTTATTTTATTTTTTTCTGGTTTCTTTTAACTTCTTGCCATCTCTTTAAAGGAGAAGATGGAGAAACTAAATATAAATTATAAGTAAAAAGATGATGATTCAAAATTATTAGAAAAAATCAATTTTTTAATCTTGACAATAAAAATATATATTAATTATATTATAATCTTAATTTTTATTTTTAAATAAAAATGAGAAATTGATTTTATTGGAAAATCAAATTATAAATTAAACATCAGACAATATCAAATTATAAATTAAAGATGAGATAAGTTAGTATGATGAAAAAGAGGCAACTTGATTACACTATATCAAAGGGTTCCATATGTTAGAGATTGATTTGGATATGACCTTAAAAAATTAAAACTATACAACTATATTTATTTTTATCTATAAAGATCACATTACTTTATTTTATGTTATTATTATTATGCAAAACAACAAATCATAATTAACTTTATGAATAATTCTTAATTTATAATTACTTTACAAATGTGCATAATCAAATTGAGTTATAATATATCATGGGAATGTGAAGCACTTTGTATATGCATTGAACACCATTAGTATTACCAATATATTTTAGCTTGGTAATGATAACATGCCAAAGTAATTATAATAAATTTCAATTTAGTTGGGAAATTAAAACTAAAACTATAAGGAAATCTTATCCTTAATAGTGAATTGGAACTATGGGATATTAAGGGAACTTCAACAAGGTAGTGATTATGTGTTTAAACTCAAGGTAAAGTGATCCAATCATATATTAATGACTTTATTTGAAGTAACTGGAGTGTAATAAAATTAAATGCATAAGTCTGGATTAAAGATTATATAAATATGTAGTTTATTGTAATTAATTCATTTCATATTAATTTTATGAATTTGTAATTTGACTAAAATAATTAGGTGTGAAGGAAGAAAAGAGACAAATCAAGTAAAAGAAAATAAACAAATAAGAATATAATCATAAGAATAAGAAGAATAAGGATATGCACACAAAGATTAAGATAATGTAATAGAAGAAAATTGAGGGTTAATGTGAATAGTATGTGTAGAGTATACAACTTATCTTATGATGAAATTAGGTTTCCATGTTAGAGTCCTGAATACAATTTTTAGTTGAGGAATAGAGATTATGTTTAATTTTATGAGTTGATTTAATATTATTAAGCTATAATAAAATGTTGAAAGAAATATAATATAAAATTTGATAGTGTGTATTAAAAAGTTTGGATATTTATGAAATTGAGATCATGTTTAAAAACTTTTCTATATTAATTATTATGAAGATTTAATAAAACAATTATCATTAAAAAGATTAAGGAAGGTTGAAATGATCAAGATCATATATAATTCCTTACATAACAGTAGAAAAGACAGTTAAGGAAATGACATGCTATAAATAAATAATGATGTGACTTAATGGGTTAGATAGAACTTAAGTAATTGAAATTTCATATTATAGGATGGATTTATGGTGATTGTTTAAAATATGAATACCTATTTGCTGAAATATTCTTCAAGGAATATGCCTCTTAAAAATACGAAGAAAAATATGGTAACAAATTGATCAACTTGAGTTAAATAATGTCACCTTGATCGATATTTTTCTATATGCACTAATGTTTAGTATATATTCTAACTAGCATGACCAACATGTACTAATGTTTATTTTGTAGGCTCACTTGACTTAAATAACGAGAATAAGTTGCTTTTCTAAAGCTAGTTAACGCAACAACATAATGCAGTTGCTACATTTGGATTTTTGTCTTGAGTTGCATATAGTTTCATTATATCATTTGCATGCACTATCAATTTTATAGGAAGAAACATCCCCAAAGTTATCCTATCATATCATCTCGATTGCAAGATTCACATACACTTGTCTCCTAAAGCATTTGTAGAGCCACCCCAAGGAGACAATATATTTTTGGATCTAATTAGTGGTTGTTATAAGGAGACTAGAGTCCAGCATTGAGTTAAAAAATATCAAGAAAACTTTTTCATACCCAAACTACATGTATTTTAGGTGTAATTTGGTAAGCTACCATATGTATCAAGGACATTCTCACAACTAATTTATGTGTAGTACATCTGACCTAGTACAAGCTTGAGTTAGCATACAAAATAATGAAACCCCCACGTGGAGTGCATTAGAACTAGTGACATATGAGGAAGGGAGATTTGGCACTAATCTCATTAGAACTCTATAGGATACATATTCTCGTCTTCTTCTCCCCTCTTCTTCATTTTCATATTACTAGTATCAAATTGATTAGCTTATGCATATCCATATGCTTGGTAGATCATTAATATGCATGGTTAACTATTTAATATAAAACATATATACCACAAGACTTAATATATATATATATATGCTTGGTAAATCATTAATATGCATGGTTAACTATTTAATATAAAACATATATACCAGAAGACTTAACATATAAACTATGATATCTATATATATATATATATATATATATATATATATATATATATAAATAATGGAATTAATGATTCGAAAACATATGATATGAAGTGTATGATAGAAGCACCAATAACACATATGCTTCTTATGCTTATGGAAGATAGGCACGAATATCCTCTTCCACATATGCATGCTAGACTATAAATGAATTTATGAAAAAAATCTTATTCACAATGTTGTTGGAGAAAACTAGGGAATTGAAAAGATAAAAAAGATAATAAATTTAATCATTCCAAGAAGAGGTGGTGTTGAAAGACACCAACTAAGGACGTAAGAATAGGATATCACACTAGACATACAACACATCAAAATTCATTGTTCATATTACATTTTCTTATTACTTTCTCCAATCCAAATGATCATTCTTTTATATATCCAAGATGTAAACAATTCCTTTAAACTAAGGAAGAATGTTTCCACATACTTGGGTCATGGCACATAATGACCTCCTTGAACTCTTCCCTATTTGTGCCATAGTTAATGGTTATATTCCAATTACTTGATTAGTCAGCTGGCTAGTCAACTCTTCCATTGATCAATCAGTCTGACTAGTTGAGAACCTAGTTGGCATGTCAATCAAACACTCATTTAACTCTTCTCGTCAACAATTGATTGTCGATTGTTTGTCTCCAAAAGAAACACACTTGTGTGATGAACTAGCATATAATGCTATTCCAACACCCCCATCAACGCAATGATCTAAACATTCATGAGGTGGAATTACTTAAGTACACACCCCCATCAACACAATGATCTAAAGATTCATGAGGTGTAATTAATTAAGTACACACCTCCATAATTGAAGCTTCTTGAAGCTCAAGAATAAACCAAAATTTGAAAAACTTATCTTTGGCAAAGGATTCGTAAAGATATCAAAAATATCAGCATTTACTCTACAATATATAAGCTTCACAATAGAATCTTGTAGAAATTGCCTCAAGTAATGAGCATGAAGCTCCACATGCTTCATCTGATTGTGCACAACAATATTGTTAGTAACCTGTATTTCACTATGGTTGGCACTAAAGAATATAGTTGTTGAATCAACCAAAAGATTGATCTCTCTCAAGAGTTGTTGAATCCACTTTGCTTATGTGCCATCATTAACTACACCATGTTATTTATCTTTTTTGGTCATAAGAGAGAGCACCTTTTGCTTTTTGCATGACCAATCCAAGTGTTTGGAGCCAAGTCAAAACATGTAGCTAGATGTAATATCCCGATTTTGACCCCATTGCATTAAAAATGTAAATGATGTAAATATGCTACTGTGAATTCCTAGTGCGAAGCTCAAGGCCAAGGCCCGACTAGTGAATGGATAGGAATGCATGATGTTATTTGGACTGTTTGGTTGGATTTTATGCTGATTTAGAGTATATGTAAATATTATGCTGAAAATTAATAAAATGGTCCAACATTGGCTGTGTAAAGAGCACCAAAGGGGCTATGATTCCACCAGAGGGGAAGAAGAAGGGGGCCTATGGGAAACCAAATCCTATGTTTCAAGGTGTCAACCTTAGAACTCACTCAAAATTATGTCACGTGATGGGAATAAGCCAATTATATCCTTTTTTGACCATTTTCCAATCATTAATTGCACATGTGAGGTTCGTGGGAAAAGTCACTTCTTGTAGTTATTGAAGCATGGGGGTTGTGACAGTTATGCCAGCTGTCAGCACTCCTATTTCTTCTATGGTCAGATTCCATGTCAGCTGTCTTTTCACCCTTACCTCATATCCTAAGAGTCAACACTCTTTTGATCATTATTCCATTCTCATTCCTCTCATGCAAGCTGCTACACTACGTAGAGTCATTACATTGCTATTGATTTCCAATTTACTAGAGTGTGTATTAAACCCATAAATTCGAATTAGAAGACAGAGTTGCACTTCTAGAAGGGAATATAGAAACTTGTAGGTGTTTAGTTCTCCCTGGTGGACTCATAGCCCAGCTTGGGGGTGGTCTCCCAGCAGAAAGAGTATATGTTGGACGTAGTGCCTATGGTTGGGTGGAAATGCGCTCTTACACATCCAGTTGCTTGGATCTGCTTTTTTTAAAGATAATTACTCTCATGTATTTGAATCTAAACGGTTTTATTTGATGTTGTTGACTCAAACCCAGTTGACAGGGGTTCCCATCGCTGTCGACACCAACCCATAGCGATCTCCCTAAGCACCGGCCCAGATGGATTTTACCTCATACAGTAACACCTGTGGAGTAGATGAGGCCTCACCCGAGGCATTCAAGGGAGAGTGGATGGAACCATGTTTCCACCGAATGAAGGAGGATGTTTGTGGCAACAATCACTTAACTTATCGCGATATTCAAAGATAGATACATGCATTCAGATTTAACATCATTCATATTCATAGCATCATTCAACAGGATCTTTCATCGCAACAAGTAAAACATTAAGAAAACATAGCATCATTCATGAATCACAACATGCATTATCATAAAAGATACACAGGGAATTTCACCAACTAGTTCCATCATGTCATATTACTTCAGCAAAACCCTAATACAATATCTTTGCAAAACCACCAATAGCTCTTGATCTCAGATACAGACTCAAAGACTCGCACATTCAACATCTAAGGATCCGTACTAAGATGATTCAACACTTACAACTTATGTCTATATATAGGCTTTCACCTTTACATTGCTTATCCACTTACTAACAACTTCCCAACCGATAAATGACCCAAAATCTAACTGACGCGGTCCAAATGACCCAAAAACCTGCATTCTGCGGTACAACTGACTCAAAAATACATAATATGCAGTCCAAATGACCCAAAACCCACATACTGCGGTCCAATTGACCAAAAATGCATAAAATAATCTTCTACCTTCCGCAACATCTTTTGATGTGTCGCAGCATCGGTGATGCTGCGATGCTACCTTACCAAATCGCCTACCAACAGATGTTTGTAATGTTTATGCTTGTATTTGCATATTAGATGTGTGTGGTCATATTTTAAATTCCACTCTGCATGTTTATTTATGTTCTGCACACATTATGTTTGTTAAAAAATCGTATTATGCATTTGGGGAGAATTTTCAGAGCCCAGGTTTGGCCTACGTCCCCTCCCGATGGTCGAATAGGGCGAGGGGGACATTACAGAGTGGCATCAGAGCTTCTAGTTGCAATATTGGAGCTGTATGTGCTAGAAATCATGCTCTACAGGCAAAAGGATCAGAAATGTGTGTGCAAGGTTAAGTTCTGTTGAATGGCAGTCAACGAGGCATGGAGTAAGCCTTAAAAAAAAATCAATTTTGGACTTTCCCCATTATGGACCAATGAAATCCTTGCATGAAACTTGAACTTTCAAAATTTGGGAAAAATTTGGTTGTGCCCCAACCATGCCAGGTGGCAAGGTGATGTGGAGGATCCACATGGGCAGGGGGTCCAGCGTGGAGGAGCTATGTGGGAAGAGATTGTGATGTGGACCGGCCACATCATATCTGTATGTGCTGGTGACCATAAGGAATGAAATGCAAAATGGTTTCACAATGGCTAAAGGTTGTATCCCTTACCGCTCTCCTGACTTGCAAAATCATACGGTGCCGACACGTGGAGGGTGGTTTTGGATTTCGCAACCACCCACAACTCCATCCTAGCACGCATGTTGGTGATGTGAAATGGATGTGGGCCATTATCTTTTCCACCGTTTAACCATATTCCAACGGTCACTTCGCGGTGTTATATCCCTTGCTTCTTTTCGGGGGGAACCTACCTCCACTGTAGATCTTGCTTGTTGCTTCAATCTGAACCATTGATCTTGTCTCCTATTTAACCATGTCTCAATGGTTATTCCGTCGATTTGGAATGTGTTATATTCCTCGCTTTTTCCTCCAATGAAACTTACCTCTGTTGTTTATCTTATTCTCTGCCTTAATCTAAACCATTGATCTATAATCATTTTGCAGAATGTGCCAACAGCAAGGTAGGTGGCATTTGAAGGGTGTGAATCAGAGGAAAAGGAGTGTTTTTCACAGTCGATTTCTTAGTGCCTGAAATCTAAAATTGCAGTTGATCTTATGTTCCAGATTGCGCGAAATCAAATTATTTATATATAAGAAAAATGAGGGCTCTACCCTCGACCTGCCCTGCAGTGGAGGGAAGCCACAAGGGGGAAATCCCTCTTGACCCCCGTCATTCCCTGAAGGAAGTCATTGATTGTGAGAGAATTTTGTGGCTGACAGAAATTGTTAATATGGATTGTCTCCATAATGCATGGAAATTATTTTGTGTATTTCTCAGAATGTAATGAGGCATCCCATGTGTGAATCAGGTATGTGGTTCATAATTGTGGAAAATATTTCCATGAGAAAGGGAAAAAAGTATCACATTTGAATAAGGTGCAAGGGCATATAAGGGACCTTGAAAAGACTCCTTATGGATTTACAATGGAATCAATTGCAATGCTCATAAGTGCAAGGAAGTTAAGAAAGGTCAAGTTGAACTTGGTCATAATTTCTGAAAGCAATTGGAGCAATAAAGCATTGTTGATAAGAGGGAAATTTCTCACCTTAAGCTAATTTATGTTTATAAAATAATAATTGTATGCTTGAAAAATACCAAGTAGGAATGTTATACATGAGTATATGCATTGAATTGTTGTTTGGTGAGAAATCATAGCTAATGATTCCTTGTGTGCTTGTTAAGAGGCCATGAAATTGGATCATCTATGATGTGTAAGAGGAAAATTCCATGCTATGATTGGAAATGGATAATTCCTTAACTCCTCTCTTGCTATTGTACTTATATTTTATGAGTTTTATATACTGAAAATTATGGCATAGGAATGTTGAAAATGCAAGAGATTAGATAGATGAAATGAATATGAACTAGATGGCATATTAATAAACATTGCACAGTGCATGTGAGGATGTTTGTGCATGTATATGATATTGCATATTGGTAAAATACTGAGGTTTGACATATGCAATTAGCCAGTTAAGATAATTATTGTGTTTGTTAATAATTAGTGGTGTTCGCATTGGTTGTAGGACCAAAAGACAACCAAAGCATGACTACAAATGCAAAGAATTCATTGCATGTGACCAACAAACCTTGAAAGAAAAGGCTGGAGTAACAATTCATGATCAAAAGGTGGGAAAGAGGACTATGTAGCCTTGGTAAGAGGCCAACTGATCAGGTAATAACAAGCAATGTTAATGACAACCATGCAGGTAATGGTTATTTTTGCTTAATTGCATGAATGTTGAAAGAGGATTTGGTAAGATCCCTTCAACTATGTTTAAACTATGTTGACTTGGTTTGCATGTGGTACTGAGTGCCTAAATGTGAATGTCATCCTACAGAGTATGGTGAAGTGTGGGTAAGTGAAGGTAAGGAGCCTTACACCCTATAGTTGCTTATAAACCTCAATGCATTCATATGAAATTATATCATGCCATTTGTGTATGTTGGTTATGAGTTTAATAACTAAAGCAAGTAAGGACTTATGGCACTGTTATGATAGGATGGATGGCATGACAGTATAGTATTCATGAATTAGTGCAAGGTGGCATTGAGTGGATATGCATTAAGATATTTTACAAATCTTGTGGTTGCATTGAGTGAATGCACATGAAAATATTATGTGAGTGATGTAAATGTGCATGCATAGGTGTAGGTGCACATGTTGAGATGCATTGTGTGAATGCATGGGTCTGGTGTTTGTGTTATTGCAAACTAAATAATGGATGAGATGATGAATTGATGATAACTCTGGGATCATTTCATGAGTTGTAACAGCTATTGTGAATGTAGGAGAGTAAGTTGACGAAGAAGGTAGTCAGGATTGATGGACTGCCAGAATGCTTTGTGGAAGGGAAGAGTTGTATAAATTATAGGGCTGTGAAGTAATGAGTATCTAAAGTTTCATTTAAATTGCATAAATGATGTGATTGTACCTTGCAATTTTATTATGACACTGATGCATATATAATATGTCTATTTCATTGCATTTAAAATGTTAACAGCTAAAGGTATTTGAATTATTGAGTGTTAGAATTCTGAGATCACTTCAGTGACTATTGTAGCAATGAAAAGATTATTTGCATAGATACTCACAACGTGTTTGGCTGATTAAAAGTTTCAGATTCCAGGTAGAAATATCATGAGTATGGAAATGCGTATAATTCCATATTAAAGACTAGGATCTACCATGTGCAGAAGCCAAGGGTTATGAGAAAGTTCTCATGGTTGTGAAATTTCATTTATGCATGGAACAAATTTGTAAATTTCATATTTGAAATTTTGCTAATAATTGCTAATGAATATTTAGTTTATATAAAATTGTGTCAGGAGGACATGTTGTAGGTGGATGTTCATGTATGGTAGCAAGTGTAAAACCATAATGGACAGAGTAATACCACTTACGAGAGCCAAACAATATGAGGATTCCCTCATGGTTAAACAAATCAATTTTTGTAGGAGACATAATTGTAAATTCATGTTTGAATTTAATTCGTAATGCCATTGATTGGTTATGGAAAGATCATATTAGAATTTATTGTTAAATGCCACTGATTGTTTGGTTGTTTGAGAAGTGTGTCAGGAAGACACATTGCAGGAATACCAGTGATGGCCTACAAAAGCCAAAATTCAAGGGAAGGATCCCATGCTTTGGAAATGGGTTTCGGTAGAAATGCCATTGTAAGTTTTTATAATATCTCAGCTATACTACATGTTGGAAAACCATGTGAGAGATGGTAAAATTATTCCAAGAAGGCATGTGTGGGTTATGGAACGTGAAAGTATTTGGGTGGAAAACCAAAGGACTGTTGACTCAAAGAGGGGAGCCCTCATTCTTCACAAATGAAGAGAGAATACATCTGAAAAGGGATGAGTATTCTGTAAGCCTAGCTAAGAATATGCATGCCTAGTTAGTAGAGTTAATATGTAGAACATGTTTATTGTTTTCATTATAATTTTAGATTGCTTGAAGTGTGATTAGGGCCTACATGGCTCACATCAGAGAGGGGTGCACACCTTTCTAGTGATGGTTTATGATAGGGTTGTCGATATTGACTACACCCTAAGGGAATGGACGCATTCCTAGTGTTTCAATACTTGATAGTGAGTGTTATTAAATATGGTTACAATTTTATTACAACAACACCGATGATGTTGTCAGCTTACACAGATGTGATTTGGTGCTGCACATTAAGAGGCAAAGTGAAGAAAGGGTACTCAGGAGGACTGTATGGGAAGTGGTAACCTTTCTATGCTCACACTAAAGAACACTAAAAGGGAAGGATATGACCGAGGAGATGTGTGGTAGAAAAGGGGTATCATCCTTGTGTAGTGTGAGTGGGTATTGTGGGGCCATTCTAGCCTACAGTCAAGAAATTCACCTATAGATTTCCTAGAGGGAACCATTGGTTTGCATCGGAGAAGCAATACCATCCTTGTGTGGATGAAGAGTTGATGTGTGTGTGTGAAGGGATGTGCTGTGTAAATGTGTGGTGATATTGATGAAGGCATAAAATCTCTATTGGGTCAGCAATAAGGTGGGGTACCGAGACTGACTGGAAACCATGAGATTCCTATGGCTTCATAGTAGAGCCTTGACCTAGAAATGGTTGTGGTGCAGTTTCATTCCATTGACTAATGACCCAGATGGATGTGATGGATTGGCAATGGAGAGGGAAAACCAAGTATGGGACTGGTTTGGCACAACCATTGCTTGGTAAATCCATTCGATGAACTGGTTGGAAATTAACTACTTGATGTTGTGGAGTAGCATGTGTGTTGGCCAAAGATCCACCCCACAAGTGATCCAAGGCTTGTGAAATAGAGAAGGAAACCCGTGGAGTAGCGAGGAATTTCCCAATACAGATAAGTATTTGGTTATCTTGCAGCTTCTTGCTTAATTTATATGAAATACGTGTGTACATGATTTCTTAAACTCTTTTTTAAAGATAAAGCCTATGAAAATAAACTAAACATGTAAATTGATTCAATGTTTGAGTGTAGGTATTGCTGGAAGAAAGGACTATGAAGGCATCCTAAGGATGCATGTGGACATGTGACTATCTTAAAAAGCTTAGCATGAGCAGTAAATAAAGATGGTGCCAGTGCACTTGTGTAGGTCCTAGCAGCCAAAGGTTCTGTAGAAAACAATGGGGAAGGGTTCCATAGTTGAAAAACCTTACACAGACATTAGAAACTAAATGTCATAGCCGAGAAAGGGAAAGTCAAGAATTCACATTGAAGTGAAAGAGGCTAAGGAGCATGGAAGCACAGTGGTGGTGTGGCTCCATATTAGAACAAGACTAAGAGGGGGGAACTCTTACTCTTCTATTTCCTTTTGACTAATACATCTTAGAAACAAAAGATTATTGAGCACATTTCATGGCTAAAAATAGATTGTGTTTAATTGCTTGAAATGAATAGTGAATGCTGAAATAATTAATTCCCTCTGAAAGGATGAACATGAATGAGTTCATGTGTATGTTGGGAAAGCATGAAAAGTGTGAAAGTCTCATGAATAAAGCATGGACATTCCATGTCAATTGGGAAAATAATTGACTGATTTTAATGTTTATGTTATGCTTGGCCTAACAAAGAATTTTCATGATGAATTTCATAGGTAAAAAATTGAAGCAATTGGTTGTAGCTGATACAAGCAAGTGTTGTTAGTAAGAAAAGTGTGGTCAGCTGTACACATTGACCATGGGAGCAGACCAAAAGCTATTTGATTTGGATGAAAGTCTTCTTCAAACAATTGCCAAGACCCGGGAAAATCATGGAGAGATGCTCAAGCTACAGAAGCAGCAAAATGAGATGAACCACAAGGTTTTGCAGGACTCTATTTATTTGTAAAGGGAGGTAAAAAACATTCTAGGAGCATTCAGTAAGGAAAGGAAAGTGGATCAATGAATAAGTATTCATCCAATCAGCCCATTCAAAAACATTCCAGGTGAGAAGACTCAAAGGAAATTGATCACGAAAAGATAAAGCAACAACTGAAATGTTGGAAATGTGGAGGAAATCATTGCGCCACAACTTCTCAACAAAGGAACATCAAGAGGGTAGCAACCATAAATTTTCCATACTTGTGGATTAGCTGGAAGGTAAAGAAAAGAAATTGATTGCTGTGGATAAATTCCCACCTACAGAAATGGAAGAGAAAAGCCAGCAGGAGCAGCTTGTGGAAACCAAAGGACTTGTTCCTGAAGGTTCAAAGTAAAAATATGAAATGCAGTATAGACTAACACATTTTGTGAATTTTTGGACATGTGTAAAGTGTATATGTATTCCAAAGTATTGGAACACCGAGAATGGTGTTATTCCAAGGGGGAGGGAATTGTAATATCTCGATTTTGACCCCATTGCATTAAAAATGTAAATGATGTAAATATGCTAGTATAAATTCCTAGTGTGGAGCTCAAGGCCAAGGCCCGAATAGTGAATGGATAGGCATGTATGATTTTATTTGGACTATTTGTTTGGATTTTATGCCGATTTAGAGTATATGTAAATATTATGCTGAAAATTAATAAAATGGTCCAACAATGGTTGTGTAAAGAGCACCAAAGGGACTATGATTCCACCAGAGGGGAAGATGAAGGAGGCATGTGGGAAACCAAATCTTATGCTTCTACGTGTCAACCTTAGAACTCACCCAAAATTCTATCATGTGATGGGAATAAGCCAATTATATCCTTTTTTTGACTGTTTGCCAATCATTAATTGCACATGTGGGGTTGGTGGGAAAAGTCACTTCTTGTAGTTATTGAAGCATGTGGATTGTGATAGTTATGTCAGCTGTCAGTAGTCCTATTTCTTCTATGGTCAAAATCCATGTCAGTTGTATTTTCACCCTTGCCTCATATCCTTAGATTCAACACTCTTTTGATCATTATTCCATTCTCCTTCCTCTCATGCAAGCTGCTACACTACATAGAGTCATTCCATTGTTGTTAATTTCCAACTTACTAGACTGTGTATTAAACCCATAAATTTGAATTAGAAGACAGAGTTGCACTTCTGGAAGGGAAGATAGAAACCTATAGGTGTTTCCTTTGCCTTGGTGGACTCATAACCCAGCTTAGGGGTGGCCTCCTAGTAGAAAGAGTATATGCTGGATGGAGTTCCTATGGTTGGGTGGAAAAGTGCTCTTACACATCCAGTTGCTTGGATCTATTTTTTTTAAAGATAAGTACTCTCATGTATTTGAATCTGAACGGTTTTATTTGATGCATGTAATGTTTATGCTTGTATTTGCATATTAGATGTGTGTGGTCATATTTTAAATTCCATTGTGCATGTTTATTTATGTTTTGGACACATTTTGTTTGTTGAAAAATTGTATTATGCATTTGGGGTGAATTTTTAGAGCCCAGGTTTGGCCAACGTCCCCTCTCGGTGGTCGGATAGGGCAAGGGGGACATTACACTCGATGCCAATTTATGTCGTAGTCATATCAGAACCAATACGAGTTAGTGCAACTAACCAATGGTTCTATGGTATTGGTGCAATATTTAGACCAAGTTTATAAGTTCCATGATATAATGAACAATTATTACTATGTTGTGCACCAAATTCCTGAAAAAGAGAAAAAAATAAGAAAGAGAGAATAATCCAATCCCTTTTTGAGACAATATAAGAAGAATCCTTTTTGAGGGGAAACCTCCTTATGCAATGTATCATATGACAAGACAAGATGATAATATGATCCTTGACCCAGGTCCCCTTGGTGTGTGTGTGTGTGTGTATACACACACACACACACACCAAGGGGACCTAGGTTGAGGATCATATTATCATCTTGTCATGTCATATATGTAATACCCCCATTTTGACCCTTGTAATTATTAGCTTGATATGTAAATATTGTAAATATTTGTTGTATGATTCATAGCATGGAGCTCAAGGCCAAGGCCTCGGCCTCGCTAGTGAATACTCATCTTAAAAACGAAATTTTTAACACCTAAATATCGCATACATGCGACATTTCGACAAATCGTGCAGTAAGGATTCATATACATAAAGAATGAAATTCACCAAAGTGTTGGAACATTTAAAAAACCCACTATGTCATTCTAGACTTAGGATAAAATTAATTAATCATTTATGATTAATTTCCTGAGTTTTGACTAGGTAGAATAGGCCAGTTTTGTCATTTAGTGGAGCACATGCTATCCTCATTCACAAAAACGAATTTGGATAGATTCTGGATAAGATTTCCTTGGATTCTATCTGATTTTATTCTATTCCTGAATTAGAAAGACACTATCCAGTTTTAGTTAACTTTGTCCTGTTTTTTCTACTTTCTAGTGGAAAAGATAAAGCTAGCTAACTTGGAATCTTTTGCCACTTGACCAATTCGACATCCACATAATATCTAACCTTCTAAAGCCATCAATACATCCTATTTACCTCACTCATGAGCTTCCATACCATACTTTCCAAATTTTTGAGCCTCTAGCACAGTTTTGGAAACTGCTTTTGCCACCTAGGGGGTTTTTTGTCTTTTCTAAGCCTTTTCTTTTTGCTCTTTCCAAATTGCTTCAAAGCAATTTGATTTTATCCATGGAGGATGTATTATATATTGTTATCATATCAATGAATAATATTAGAGTGTTTTCATAATTTATTCTCTCTATTCTTCTTCTCTCATTGTCTAAAATATTCCATGGTGAAATTGTCTTATGAATCTAGTTCCTAGTAATTGAAAATATCACATGGTATCAGAGCTGCTTGATTCAAAGCAATTTCCAAGAGTGTGTTTTGCAGGTATTTCCATCACTAGGAGCACATCAGTATGTAGCAAAATCAAGCCAAAGCTGTGACTCTCACTCCCTTCAAATTCTTTGACTGGAAGGCACATATCATCATCCAACTTCAGAGAAAAGGATTGTGTAGAGTCACTATGGGGCTTGAAATTGAGCCAAGAGATGTTGCATTAAAATCCAAATGGTTCAATAGGCTTGATGAAGCTTATGGGTTATTTTGTCTCTCTATATCTCCAAATCTTCTATTCCATATTGATTCTCTATCAACTCCAAATGAAGTGTGGACAAAGCTAGAGTCTCTCTTTGGAAAATAGGACGAGCTCAGAGGTCATTTGTTGGAGATTGAGCTGATCTCTTTTAGGCCAAGTAATTTTGATTCTATGGAGGAGATCATCTCAAAATTCAAAAACCTAGTGCTTCAACTCAAGAAATGTGGTATAGAGAAGAAGGATGAGCAATTATTCCTTATCATTTTATCAAAACTGAGCTTTGAATACTCAGTATTTGTGTCTACTTTTCATTCTACAAGACTTGCAGTTCCAAAGTGGAAGATGCCAACCTTGGATGCATTCATTGATTCGATCACTCAAGAAAAGGACAAGCTGGTCCAAATGAGGGATCAATCACCCTCCAAATACTTTGCACTTGTTGCTCATGGAGCAAAGAAGAATGACAAATCCAAACAAAAGACATTGTCAGAGGAAGAGGATTCTGATGGAGATTCCAAATACAAGAAGATGAAGAAGGAGAAGCCCAAGTGTTATTGCTGCAAAGGAACTCACCCTGAGAAATCTTGCTTCAAGAAGAAACTGGACATCATGGCCAAGATGCTTGAAGAGCATAACATAGATGTTCCTGACTTTGCAAAGAAATAACAAGGCAAGCTTCTTGTAGAACAAGAACACTGTTTCCAAGCCTCTCCCAAAGGTAATCATGCTTATGCTTTGAGTGCTAGAGTGAAATGTAATTCTAATGTATCTGATATTGATTCACATTATGATATATCATAATCATAAACCTCCACTTCTTCCTCAATACATTCTTCAGTCAGTTCACCCAAGTCTACTCTCAAAACTAGTCATTTTTTACTAGCCTCTGACTTGTCTTCTGAAAAGTCTTTCCACCATCATTCAAATCTTTTAGATTCTGATTTAGAACATGATTTACAGTCTGATTTGTAGGTCATTACATATACCACATCATATTCCCAACCTTTGGATGCACAAAAGACCCTGCAAACCCCAAGTTCTATAGTTAAGAAACTACACAATTCTATGTTTTCCTACATTGTGTCACTTGCCTCTGTTGCACTTTTGTCTTGCATATATTTCATTGGTTGGACAGCCATTGTTTTGGCATTATTTGGATTGATATTCCACACATATAGACCTGACCCCATCACTCATGGTTCAAAATTCAAGTCCTCGCACTCTCCAGGCTCGCTCAGCTGTCCGGGTGATCTAGTTTGTCAAACTTTTTCTACTAAAATTGTGTTTGATCATGGAGACTCCACATATTTATTGGTTTCTGCTCCATATGACTTACATTCTGATATTTCAGAGCTGCATTATCTCATTTTAAATATCAGAATGGTTCTACATCAGTTTGAGAAGAAAGTATAAGAACTAGTACACCATATTGCAACTACAAAAGAAATTGATCCTGTTGAGTTCATTGTTTCTCCTTGGGAAGGAGTATGCATAGATCTTCTTTCCATCATTAATTATGTTTTAAAATCTGATTATGTATGCTACAGCAGTAAGAAAAATTCATTTGATGCTCCTCCATCATCAGAAGATGAGCTTCATAGAGCTTCAACACATGGTTCTTTCCTACACAACATTGATGCACTGATGCATGATCATGACATCCACAATCTCTTCATAAAGTCAGTTACTCAGAAGCAGCCCATTCAGCTCATTCAGCTCATTCAAATGAGCAACATGACAGTATGAAGACATCAAGCATGTCCATTTTTTAGGGATGGTTTTGTTCCCATGAGGTTTTCCCTCTTTCCTCGGTTTACATGGACTAGTTATTTTTGTATTGGGGTGACCATAAGCCTTGTTGCTTGGGCCCTATATTTTTTATATTTTTCCGATTCCCATCACATAAAGGTAGGCTTAAGGGGGGGGTGTTGGAACATTTGAAAAACCCACTATGTCATTCTAGACTTAGGATAAAATTAATTAATCATTTATGATTAATTTCCTGAGTTTTGACTAGGTAGAATAGGACAGTTTTGTCTTTTAGTGGACCACATGCTATCCTCACTCACAAAAAATAATTTGGATAGATTCTGGATAATATTTCCTTGGATTCTGTCTGATTTTATTCTATTCCTGAATTAGAAAGACGCTATCCAATTTTAGTTAGCTTTGTCCCGCTTTTTCTACTTTCTAGTAGAAAAAATAAAGCTAGTTAACTTGGAATATTTTGCCACTTGACCAATTCGACCTCCACATCATATATAACCTTCTAAAGCCATCAATACATCCTATTTTCCTCACTCATGACTTGCCATACCATACTTGCCAAATTTGTGAGCCTCTAGCACAGTTTTGGAAACTACTTTTGCCACCTAGGGGTTTTTTTGTCTTTTCTAAGCCTTTTCTTTTTGCTCTTTCCATATTGCTTCAAAGCAATTCGATTTTATCCATGGAGGATGTATTATATATTGTTATCATATCAATGAATAAGATCAGAGTGTTTTCCATAATTTATTCTCTCCATTCTTCTTCTCTCATTGTCTAAAATATTCCATGGTGAAATTGTCTTATGAATCTAGTTTCTAGTAATTGAAAATCTCACACAAAGGCATCCTCAACAAATCCAAGAGACAACATGAGTCCAAAAGTACCAAAAAAAATTCAAAAGAATGTCAACTATTATCTATGCCAAAAATTCAAAAGAATGTCAACAATTATTTGCGCAAATCGGAGCATTCGATGTTGACTCCATTATCTTAGACCTGGGGTTAGATGTAAACATTCTGACAAAACAAACCTAGGAAACAATAGGGAAACCACAGTTGGCATGTTCCCCAGTACAACTGCGACTACAAAATCAAATTAAGGTCACTCCAATTGGTTGATTGTGCCAGGTCCCAATTGAGATAGAAGGACTCAAAACATATGTAGATTTTGATGTGATAGAGATTGTCGACAACAAAAGCCCCTATCCAGTACTACTAGGAATAGATTGGGTGATGGAGAATCAGGCCATCATCAATTTCAAGAAGCGAACCATGTCATTTTAAAATCGCGAGATGAGGGTAGTCGCACCTCTTGATCCCGCAGAAGGGCAAAGATATGTTGATCCGACAAGGGATGAATTCACTGAGGGATGGGACAATCTCTACAACATATTTGAAGACTACATCAATTCGACTGGAGATGGAGAGTTAGGATGGCGCAATGGCAGCTCAGCACCGTCAGATTAGATGAGGCACTTGAAAATTGGAAGAATCGACTACATGAAGTATCGTTTAGGAGGTGTGTATGGATAACCCATTCACTAAGATGGGTAGCTACATAAGAGTGCAAACTGCCAACATATGATGGGTTTCCCAACTTGGCTACATTTTTCACTGATTTTGAATAAAAAGTGGCAGAACCACAACGACTACTGGCCTTGGAGGAATCCCTAAAGGCTACACCAGCGCGATGGTGGGTGGCGCACAAGTCAACAATAACCAACTAGCCATTATGTCGACACTTAATGCAGGTTATGTTTGGCAACACTGAAGGATACTGCAGAAGGAAGTACGATGGCAGAGGAGATTCAAAGGAGCATTTGAATGAATGTGAAAGAAAATGGGGACCACGGGCGAAACAAAAATGGGTCCACGCATTTATTCACACATTGGATGAATTACCGCGAAGTTGGTATATCGCAGTAGATCTGTGATGCGAAACAACCTCATGGGAACATATAGCTATTGGATTTAGCCAAACATTCAGTTTCTTCGACGAAAATCCCTTTATCCACAATGCCTTATAGGAGGTCCGTGAGAAAGTACTCGAAGCAGTTCCGATAGAGAAACCCATGGAACTTCAGTGGACTGTGAAAATGAAAATGTTGATGAAATGCTAGAAAATAACAAGAGAACTAGAGGATGAGGATGATCTGAGGGATACATATATACCGAAATCAGAAGGAATTCATAGTGTTGACGCACCAGATATTCCTTCCGACAAGTTTCAACGACCATTGCGAATGAAGAAAGTAAACATTGGGTTGGAAGAGAATCCCAAGCTCGCGAGCATTAGAGATTATTGGGACAACTCGACCATTGCAAAGATGACCGACCTATTGCATGAGTTTCAGGACTTGTTTTCGACAAAAATTTTGATGATGAAAGGGATTTCTAGGGACCTAGGTGAGATGAAAATCCCACTGAAACCGGATGCGAATCTAGTCAAGTAGCATCCTTTCAGGTTGAATCTGAGGTAAAAGGAGAGGGTGAAGGCCGAACTAGAGAGAATGTTGGAAGCATGAATTATAAAACCAATGGAGGAATCAGAGTGGATCAGCCTGATGGTGGTCAAAGATAAGAAAACTGGTGAATTCAGGATCTGTGTCGATCTTAGAAAGCAACAACTGTGTCAGTTGAACCTAAGGTCCCAGGAGAGGTACAAAGATGAACGAGAGCAAATCTAGTGAAGGGTCGATACCGCAGAATAGAAAAAAAGTAAAATCCAAAACAATAAAGTTCAGCATCTGTCAACAAGATAATCGCAGATTACAATAAGAAGCGGCAAGATTCGGCATGTCGAAAGCTACCACGATGCGGAAGGGTCAAATCCAGTCATAAATGAAGTAGTTAAACCATGATGGATGGTGGAAAAAATGAAAAAAAATGACCCAATTAATGCCCGACACATGCGGCGGTTTCGGTAAGTGTGCGTTGAATTTGGTAATTATTGTCCAAAAATTAGAAGGATGCGGCAAATCAACACTATAAATGTAGGGAAAGGGAACAATTTGATGCATTGTGTGTTAAGCAAGAAGCTGCAAAGTTGCGCATGGAATTTTACATTTCGAGCATAAGCACCGAAAGGCTGCAACCAATGCCAATTATGCAGGAGCAACCATAAATCATGTCTGCCATATCGTTCAGGAAGAAATGGAGTGCCAATCGACTTGCAGACACCGGCCGAGTGCCGAATAAAGTAACACAAAATTCAGCACGATTAGCAGAAAGAGAAGCAGGCACATCAGGCACCACCCAAAAAGAAACAGCCTCGCAAGGAGGGTACCCTGGCCCAACAATACTAGGGTATGTACTGCCCAACAAGAAAGGAACACCAGTGGTTCAGGTCAGCAATAAAGAATGGTATGCCATTAAGATGCTGCTGATAGTGAAAGGAGTTCCTCAAGCCAAGAACATTGTGGAAAATTTGCAGAAGCTTCAATATAGTGACCACGACCTTGTGAACTTCCAAGAATGCATAGAATCATACGTCAATGTCATCCATGGTGAAGGAGGTCTAACCACAAAGGAACCAAAGGAGTGGGCATTGGGATTGGAACAATCGGGGCTGCTATGCCTCACCCAGATACTGCACTTTGGGAGATTGGCGCAGGTAAATGCATGCGTCAAACAACTATTAGCTTTTTTTCATGGCGGCTACCTATGGATTCATGAAAAGACTCCGGTCACTGTCGACCTCATTGCAAGAATCACCGGACTACCCATGGATGGTGAGGACCCTTCCCAATTTTTTCAGGGGAAGGACAATGACAAGAAGCTCGTAGTAAGGCTGAAGACAAAGTACAAAGTGGAAAAAAACTCCCGAGGATACCTAATTAGCACGATTAATAACCAAGCCATCAGGGTTGGAGCAAATATATTAGCAATTAAGGTGGCATGGAAGAATAGGCCAAAAGAATGCACGTCAGGCATCATCACCTCCACGGAACAATCTGTCGGAGGAGTGTGGATGAACTGGTCAAAATTCCTGCTAAAATAATTGATGGAGGATGAGATCGACACATAGGAGAAAGGAAAGGCATTCACATATTCATGGCTCCTGATGTTGGTCGCATTAGCAGGATGGATGGAGCTAGATCACTATCAAGGCATGGAAACAGTACAAGGTATAGTACAAGAAGGGGCATGGTACCAAAATTTATGGGAAACCAATAATAAAGAACAACAAGCATTCAACACTGTACAATTTTACTTGTTCTTAGACATGATGCAGATAGATGCGCAAGCAGTACCATGGATAACAGAGCAAGAAGCAAGGAAGTATCGACCAATAGAAAGGCTCTCGGTTGAATCCCAAACAATTTATATCCAAGCACAAGTGGATAAGTAGCGGCAGTGGCTTCCAACTCAATACAAGCTAACCGAAGAGGAGTTGGATGCCATCATCGATAGATGGTCAGTAGAATGGAAAGTTCCAACCACAAAAGAGGACCTATCGAACTTAGATAATGGACATGCAACAACTCGACCAAATAACCAGTGGAAGAAAAGGGCTTAGCCAGTCGAGAGGAGGGCACATAAGAAGACGATCCCGCGAAATACCAATCACAGATGTTCAGTTATGATAGAGCCTCATTGACCACCTCAATGGATTCCGAATTAGAGGCGCAACGCAAAGAAACAAGGACAAAGAATATGATGGACCATGGATAAGGAAGCACAAGTAGGGTTCTTCCAGAAGAGCAAGTTAATAGGATCCTGGAGAAAATAATGGAGTTCATGGAAGGAAACCACATGAAAGTCACACAACACTCAACCGAATACTTCCGCCAGGTAACCCAACTTCTATCCGCACTAGCCAATGCAGTTGTAGAGTCAAGTGTACCAAACGGGGACGTCCCACCAAGTTTGTTGACAAGAAGGGTCAAAGTACAGATTGAACACAGTCAAGGATAGTACAGATTTTGACTAATGCAATGGAAACAAGTGACGAGGACTTGGACACGGATTTAAGGAAGTATGAATCCATCATGGTAAAGTTCAATCTCCTGCCGATGTTGTCACTACACAAGATTTAAACCGCAGCAACTGCAGAAATCCATGGCCAGGAGGCCACAATGCATGACAATATGGTGAGGTATAAGCAGTAAGCGCACATCAGCGAGATGGAGGCACAGCATCTCCAAGAAGAGAAATCCCAAACACTAGCTGGAAAAGATAAGGCTATAGAAGACAAAGGCCGGTTAGACTCAAGGCGATATCCAAGGCATGTGAAGCTTCAAAGCTAGATCAGGATATCCTACTGGAAGCACAATCTATCTTGTTAGGTGTAACTATCACTGAACTGAGGAAGGAAAATGCAGAGCTACAGGTAAGAGCGATACCCAGCACACCACCGGAACAGATTCAAGGTTGGCAGATTTCGATCAAGGAAGCCGTGATGGAGATAACAAAGATGGAAAAGACAACCCATACAGTTGCAGAGGGTGTCATTGAGTTTTGGGGAAGCGTAGTTTAGGATGAAAAACTAACCGAGCTGAAGGTGCAACTCAGTGAAGCAGAAACAAAGTTGGAATCCTTAAAGGGATCCCTTAAAGTAATTCCCTCACTCATATAGATAAGGAGGGCTACAGAACTAAAAGGAATGCAACAACGCATAACTAAGGCACGCAAAAGGTAGCAAAGAAGGGCCACACACCTGGATGAGCTACAAAAAAAAGCATAATTCCTTGCAGTAAAGGAAATGGATGTAATGAAATAATTCAAGTAGCAATTGGAGGAAGCGCAACAGAAAAATTGCAAACACCCAGCAGAACAGTAGGTGGAATAATGTACACAACTCAGAGCATCAACGAAGGAAGTGGTCGGCCAGATAAAAAATGCATACGATGATTTTAGACAATAGGTGAATGCACCAGAGGTGTCTAGCTGAGGTGGCTCGAGGGAGAGCCACAAGTTTGTGTTGGGGGCCTATTGGCATAGGGTTATACCGTATGAAGTGCAGAAGCTGACAACAGCGAAGAAGGACCATCCATGGAAGAAAGGACCATTCGTGGAGAACAAGGAGCCGACAAAAGCGCAAGAGTAGTTTAGTTAGTTAGAAAGGGTCATTTTCACCATTTTGTAACCGCCATAGTTTCCTATAAATAGGAATATGGTTGTAAGCCTAAGGGCATCCGAGAAGGAGATCATAACTGATCGATAGATGTGCAGATGAACTGTGTAATATTTTGCTTTGCCTTCAGCAGGTTTTGTATGGATATGCGTTAAGGTATTTTGAACCATCCCTGCGAAGGTTGCACCACAGGTTTTGATGATTTAATGCATGAATATGTTTGGATATGTTTCTTTTGTCTCTTTTTGTAATGTCCCTTCTTTTATTTTTATTAAAATAGTGAAATTTTCAACTTTTTTCCCTAGTTCGACCTTTGACTAGTTTTGAGGTCTAGGTCTCCAAATGCTCCCAAATATTCAGAGAAGGTGTATGAGTGATATTAAGAATTTATTATTATTTTCAGGGATGATTTAGGACCATCAAAATACTTCTACAAAACACTTTAAGATTCTGTCCAAGATAGGATATTTTACTAGCAATTTGGGGTTCAAATCCCTCAAGGTAAAATGTTGATTATGGCTCTCCAAAAGCTCTCAAACCCTATCGAATTTATGAACAGAGGTAGAGGAAATATAAGGAAAAATTTTAAGGTCTCATGTGCATATTTATTTAGTTTGTTAATCCTGTTACAATGCTCCCCAAAACGCTACAAAATTACTAGTTTCGACCTTGGGGGAAATGGCATTAAACCCTCTCCAAATGATATAAAACTAGGCAAGATGACTCCAAAAGCTTCAGTACTGAACATGAAACTTGTGAAACTCATTAATAAAATTCCATTCATCATAAATGCATCATTGAAACACTCTTCCATTTGAATTCATCGACATTTCATTGTTATACACCAGTATAGTGGGGAAATGGTCATTATTTGCTCATTAATGATCGCTTTTACATATATCCACTTGGAATATCGACCTGATAGAGTTATGAAAGTGAATAATAGAGCATATGCATCTTATTACAAAATAAATGAGGCATTAGAAGCTCCCCCAAAGAGTACAATAGCTCACCAAAAGCGCCTCCCCTTAAGGATGAAGAATATGCAAAGAAAACTGGAAATGCTTGGAGGAATGAGCTTCAATAAAAGAAACCACGAACTGTCATGTATCTTACACCTGCAAATAAATAATCCATTAAATCTCCCATGAAAGGTCAGAATGGCCTTTCCACACACCAACTAGGATGGGAATCTTTGACCCTCGAAATTGGCTAAGGCAAGTAGACTAGTATTCCACTAGCTCTCTTCACAAATGCAAATTCTCAAAATGATCAAAGGCCCTTCTATTACTTAATTCCTATATTTTATAAACATCCTTAGCCTTCTAAGGTTCCAATTCCACCTATAGTATCCAAGAAAATTTGAATTAGGGAGTGATTAAAGTATTGCCACATGTCTCCCACTTCCCAGCCTTCCACCTTCCACAAATTCGAGTAGGCATCTCTTGGCCTTCTCCAACTCCCTTGAGCGATCAACTACATGCTATTTTTAGGTATAAAATGTCATAATGGTCATATTTCAGCCCTTAGGTCTTCAATTTGTCATAGATGTCATAGCATCTTCATCATTGGTGTCATAGATGTTAGGGAATCTAGCCAAAGTGTCCAAGAACCTCCCATTTGACTCTTCCTTTCCCATATAAGTTACACTTCCATCCAATTTCGACCTATGATGCATATTGCCAAGTGTATTATCCTTCTAACTGATCCCAAAAACATTAGGCTTCCCATGGATTCAAAATTGCAAGAGGAGGATGCCATGTGGCACAAAAATTCTAGCTTGTGTGGGTCCCACAACCTCCATGTGTCTTCATGATCAATTGCCACTTTGATTTTCTCTTGAATTTATTTATTTAGATCCTTTATTAAATATTTATTCCATTCTAATGTCCAAACACCATTTATTAGATCCCTTATTTCAAATCCTCATGTCTCCATACAACCTAGGGAACTAGTAGGATTGATGGAATTTCCCCATTATGAATTTATTTGAATGGGGACATTACAGCCCTCCCCACCCAAGATTGCTTTCCCTCAAGAAATCTCAATTTATCATGCTTCAAAATTGTTCCTCCTCTATTAGGTGTCCTTCCACGAGGAATGTGTCCCAAAACCTTTCCATTCTTGTGTTTCATGCTGTGGGAGGAAACTACTTGATTTGGATAGGTGTGTTTCCCTCTTACAACCCTTAGTATTCCTTCCGAATCTTGGAATTTCACTTCAGAAATTTGATAGCTCAGTGTATCCTCCCCTATAGAGTACAACCATTGCACTCTCAAAACCACATTAGTATTAGCAACATCAACCACATAAAAGTTATCAGAAAAATTATAGTTACCTATGGTGATTTGCAGCTTTGGAACCCATGTTTTGCACTCCATTGTGTTGTGACCTGGAATGACAATTGTGAAGTCATCAAATGGTTCATTAGGTATCTTCCTTATCTCCACCATGTCTTCATCAATGGATTTATGAGTGGCTCCTCCATCTACTAAAACCTAGGTCCTTTGTCCTAGTACCACACCCTTGCATCGAGTAGTGTGATAACGAGGCATTGTCAAAAGTACTACCATTCTTACTTTATCAGGTAAGGATGATTTCCCTCTTGTTTCCCTTCTTCTGTTGTAGTATATCCATCTTCTTGGGCTTAAATATGTCCTTCTTCCTCCATGCCCCCTTCATACTCATCATCACAAAATACTTCAATGAATTGGGCCTTTCCCTTAGCACACTTATGTGCTGGTGCCCATGGTTGGAAGCATGAGTAACACAATTTATTCCTTCTGAGTTCTTCCTTGCTTAGTTCCTCTTTCTTATCCTTTCCACATTCATTTTATTGCCATGGCTTCTTTTCAGATCTGAATTGGGGAGGTAAGTTGGGCTTGGGAGGAAACCTTGTCCTAGGTAGTAAATTTTGTAAATCCCTTGTCAAACTCATAGAATCCTTCATTGAATTGGGTTTTTGGGACTTAACTAAAAATTTTAAGGGTTCATCCAAACCTTCAGTGAACAGTAATACTAATCTTACCATAGATATATTAGCCACCTTGACTGACAATTTTTGAAATTCCATCATATACTCAATAGGGGTTCCCACTTGCTTCAATTGGGCTAGTTCTTTGAAAGGTAATTCTGGCTCCTTTTGCTCAAATCTATCTAATAACCTGTCAACAAATTCTCCGTAGGTAGTAACCTGATCATGTCTCAAATTCTTGAGACCATGAAGCCACCATTCATTGGCATCTCCTTCTAGATGCAATATAGCCATTTTTTAAGGCATCTCCTTCCACCATTGGATTCACTTGAAAATACACATCTAGTTTTTGCACCCAAGTGTTAGCAGAACTTTGAGAGGAACCATCAAAAGTGGGAAGTGGCATTTTACCAATAGAAAATTTAATTCTTTGTTCTGGAATAGAGCCCTATTATCTTCCTTCTTTTTTAGTTTGTTTGAAATAGTAAAGTATTGATCAAATGATAGAGTCCTTCTACAATCTTCACTCAGGTTTTCCCATTCTGTCACCAATGTATTCATATCCCTTTGGGTGTTGGGTTCTTCTTTGGACACAATAAATTAGGTGTAGTAGTCCTTGGTGTGATCTGAAATTCATTTGGTCTATTATGTGGTCATGTGCTTGAGAAGATATGCTCACCCATTGTCTTCTTTTCTTATGAATGTGAACTACTGCTTCCTCCTATTACTCCTTTTCCTCCAAGTTGGATAACCATCAATTCGAATCCTTTCATAAGATATTGGGTCATTTTCTTGGTCATGTCTTGAAAGAGGGGTGTCAGTAAATTAGTAAATTCCTCCTTTTCCTCTGAAGTTATTTCCTTCTCATCCCTAGCCATGGTTTCAACAAAATGCACCTCTTCTCCTACCTCTTCCTCTTCAACTTCGGGTTCTAAGGGAGGTGAATTATTTATTTGGATCCTTGTCAAGACCATCAGGTTCCAATACCATGCTATGATACCACTTGTAATGTACCTTTTTTTATTTTTATTAAAGTAGTGAAATTTTCAACTTTTTTTCCCTAGTTCGACCTTTGACTAGTTTTGAGGTCTAGGTCTCAAAATTGCTCCAAATGCTCCCAAATATTCAGATAAGGTGTATGAATGATATTATTAATTTATTATGATTTTTAGGGATTATTTAGAACCATCAAAATAATTTTTCAAACCTTTTTAAGATTCTAGCCAAGATAGGAGTTTTTACTAGCAATTTGGGGTTCAAATCCCTCAATGGAAAATGTTGAATATGTCTCTTCAAAAGCTCTCCAACCATGTTGAATTTCTAAAAGGAGGAATAAGAAATATAAGGGACAATGTTAAGGTATCATCTGAATCTTTATTCAGTTTTTTAAGCCTGTTACAACCCTCTCCAAATAGCTACAAAATTACTAGTTTCGTCCTTGGTGGAAATGGCATTAAATCCTCTCCAAATGATATAAAACTGAGCAAGATGAATTTAAAAGATTAAGTAATGAACATGAAACTTGTGAAAATAATTAATAATAGTCCATTCATCATAAATACAACATTGAAACACTCTTCTATTCGAATTCATAACATTTCATTGGTATACATCAATATAGTGGGGAAATGGTCACTATTTGCTCATTAATGATCAATTTTACATATATCCACTTGGAATATTGACCTGATAGAGTTATGAAAGTGTATAAAATAGTATATTCATCTTATTACAATATAAATGGGGCATTATAAGCTCCCCTAAAGAGTACAATAGCTCACCAAAAGCGCTTCTCCTCGAGGATGAAGAATATGCAAAGAAAATTGGAAATGGTTGGAGGAATGAGCCACACTAGAAGAAAACACGAGCTGTAATGTAGCTTAAACCTGCAAATAAAGACTCCATTAAAGCTCCCATGAAAGGTTTGAATGTCCTTTCCACACACCAACTAGGATGGGAATATTTCACCCTTGAAATTGGCTAAGGCAAGTAGACTAGTATTCCACTAGCTCTCTTCACAAATGCAAATTCTCAAAACGATCAAAATCCCTTCTCTTACTCCATTCCTGTATTTTATAAACATACTTAGCCTTCTAAGGTTCCAATTCCACCCATAGTATCCAAGCCAATTCGAATTAGGGAGTTATTGAAGTATTGCCACATGTCTCCCACTTCCTAGCCTTCCACCTTCCACAAATTCGAGTAGGCATCTCTTGGCCTTCTCCAACTCCCTTGAGTGCTCACCTAGATGCGATTTTTAGGTTTGGCATGTCATAATGGTCATATTTCATCCCTCGGGTCTTGTTGACCGAATTGCAACCTCACAGTCGACGGGGGTCCACCGACTATCGACCCATACCACAGTCTCCCTAGGCACCGGCTCGGGTAGGGTTGAGCCCACCTAGCAACACCCGCAGAGTGGATGAGGTCTCACCCGAGGCATCCAGGAAGAGCAGACGGAACCATGTTTCCACCAAGGGAGGAGGCAAGTTGTGGCACTATGGTACTAATAGCAATTCCAAACATTCATCATGAAGTTCTAGCACATCGCAGCATTTAACATTATCAGAAACAGAGATTGCATATCACTTCAATCGCAGCGTGTTCATGTGGACAGATAACATATTATCGTAGCATTCACATTATAGCAATAGAAAACATGTAATTGCATTGAGAATAAATAACATGAACACCCAGCAACATTACACATAGATTGCACCAAATCATCATCCTTATATTACTCGGCAAACCAAAAGTAGTACATAAACATCCGCATTATCTCTGTCAATCTCTGCATATATCACTTGTCTCATCTCCTCACTTCTTGTTTCTCTCTTTTTTAACAATTACAATTCTAATCTATTTATAGGCTTCCACCGATTACAATGCTTGTCCACTTTCCTAACCGACACTATGGACAATCTATTAACTGACTTGGTCTAATGACCCAAAAACCCACATACTGCGGTACAATGACTCGATATTAAAAAATATATGACCAAAAACCCGCCAACTGCGGTATACTTGACTCAATATTACAAAATATGTGGTCCAAGTGACCCAAAACCCGCCAAGTGCGGTATCCTTTGGCCGAAGATACTCCTTTCACGCCTTCATCCAACGTGTCGCGGCATCAGCAGTATCGTGACCTTTCCTCATCAAACTGCCTGCCAACAGGTCTGCAATTTTTCATAGTTTCATAGCATCTTCATCATTAGTGTCATAGATGTTAGGGAATCTAGCCCAAGTGTCCAAGAACCTCCCATTTGACTCTTCCTTTCCCATGTAAGTTACACTTCCATCCAATTTCGACCTATGATGCATATGGACAAGTGTATGAGCGTTCTAACTCATCCCAAGAACATTAGGCTTCCCATAGATTCAAAATTGCAAGAGGAGGATGCCATGTGTGGCACATAAATTCTAGCTTGTGTGGGTGTTGTTGGAAAGGGTAAAACCTTTTCAGGCCGGTTCTGAAGGGTGTTTGTTTGGTGTTTGTTTATGACAGTGCAAAGTGAAACCTTGTCGACAGAATTGTGTCAACATGGTGTGAATGGTTTGTAAAACAAAGCTACAGTTTGTCCATGGGGTTAATTTGAAGTTTGTGTTAAATGACTATAAATAGGCGTGGGGAACACTTTTCGAAATGATTTGTACTCCTTTCTAACAACCCCCTAAAGCATGTTTTGAGTTATTATGGGAGATCTATATAGCCTTTGGATGAGCCACAAGTTCTAGGTATGTCATAACCCTACACGTTGTGATTTTGTCTAGGTAGAATTTAGGGTAGTGGTCCCCTGGATGGCCAAGGGATTGTTTTAGTTGATTTCGTGCTACCATGCAGGATTTAGAGAAAATCCCGCGCTGCAGCATGCATTTTTCGAAAATCATGTGTGACCATAGCACAATATTTTCTAAAATTCTCACACGGTGTAGTGCAGTAGTGTAGTGCAGTAAAAGTGGTTGAACGTTGGTTAGTCGTGCTACCAACGTGGTTGAACGTCGTATGTCCCATGTGTTGGTATCGTGCAGTGGAACTGAGGGTTCAAACACACTAAGCATGGATATCCTAGCGATAATCGTGCTATGCACTGACCTACTTGGGCAAGGCTGCGCTATTTTGAGATGTTGTATAGATTTTCATTTCTAATTGATGGGCATTGTCTTTGTGTAGGAAATTTGTTGTTACTCATCGCCCATGTTGGAGTGGTTGAGTGGTGGGAGAGGGAGTGCGATGGTCTCCAGGATTTAGTGCTGGGAGATATGCAGGATACTCAGATACTACGGGATGGGGTTCTTGAAGTTCTTCAAGTGCCCCTTGATGAGATTGATAGATTACCTGTTGTGGAGGCTTCTGGATATGTGGACGTAGGAACTACTTGTGCCATTGGTGGTGTAGGAACTGTCGTCGCTTGGATAACATTTGGGTAAGTAGGACTATATGGTCCATACTGTAATTTCCAACTAGTGGGGTTGGTACTAGTGTATGGGGTATTAACGCAGGTGGCAAGGATGGATATTCTAGATCCATGTTAAATGGCGCCGAAGTAGTGGTAGGAACCTTTCCTAAATGGGAAATGGACCTAATAAGGCCATTTTCCGAATGTGATGATCCCGAAGGTGTAGGATCCAATGGCTGATGCCAAGGGGCATCATGGATGATAGTGTAAAGGTAACCAGACTGTGCATATATGAGATCAAAATGTTGGGTTTTCCTAATAGCCTCCTCCTCGCTTTGTGTCATGAAGATGGAAACATCTTTAGCTATGGCAGGTTGAAGATACTTGATAAACCAATCCAACAAAAAGGGTGGTTGTATTTTGATCTTACACAATGTGCAACAACTACGCCACTCATGGATGTGGTCCCACGATGTGGGTGGATGTGTTTTGTTGAAACTATGTGAGAATATCAAGACCAAGGTCATTTCGAATCAAAAGCTATAATTAAGTGAGAAAAGCAGTGGCCAATGTTGTGAATGTGGCATGGGTTTCTCTTACTAGGTTTACGTATCGTTTAGTTGTCGTGTCGATGAGAGTACACTAGAAGAGGTGAAGAATCACATGATCATATACTATGTTTTTCGATGAACACCATAATTGGAAAGGCTTGACATGGTTGGTGGGGTCATCCCCTTGTTTTCCCTCAAATTTGGGAATGTCTGAGGGAAGCTTATCTGGCATAGTTGACCATGTTGGATCATGAGCTATGGGATCATTGATCAGTTTGTCCAAATTAGGTATATTTAAACTAGCCATGAATGGTAGGGTAGGGGGAGTTGGTCATGCCATTATGTGTGGGATGTGGTTTCCATGAGGGGGAGACCTAAGCGGTGTTGTAAACAATGGTTGAACTCTTACGCGAGAGGATGGGTCAAAGGGAACCAAGGGATCTCCAAGGGGAGAATCTAGCAGGGTACCTCTTCTGATGGGTGAAGAAGTGGTGTAATTAATAGTTTCTCTGAGAGGATAAAATGCACCTAGCAAGGCTTGGCCTCAACCAAATGATCCTATCAATGTGGCCTAGGATCAACCCTATCTAGAGTACCTTCCGTGTGAACCACAGGAAGAAGGTGTAAAAACGCCCCTCGAAATAGGGGATAGGCCTTGCAGTCGTCGATACTTTCTCAGGATGTTGTTTTGTTCCTCAATGGTGAAGGATTTGTGTCAACTAAGAGTGATGGTGTAATTAAAACACAATTGAACAAATGCAAAAATATGCCAACCACAACAGATGCAAAATGGTGCAATAAGTGAGTGATATGTGTAGAGTCGGTTTTAGTGCATGAGTTCCCACATGTAGGTTATTTTTAATCATGAGTTAATGAACTTGTATTTAAAAAGAAAATAAATGTAAATTCCCTAAAAATTCCTAATGTGCTTCTTCTAAAATGTATCTGGGTCTCCCAAAAGTACAATTGATGGTGATGATATTATAATATTAAATGTAGTGTAATGCTCGCCTCGGTACCTTAACTGTTTAGAATAATGAGGTACTAGTTTTGAAATGAACCAGCTAAATAAAACACGAACCATTTGAATTTACTTTGAGAATGCTTTAAAATGAAAATGAAGAATAGTGTATATGCTTGACTGACTGAGACATGATGATAAATGATGAATAATTTGTATGCTCGACTGAATGAGATACTAGAATGCATGATGTGAATATTTTGTATAGTGCAGCACTACTAATGTGCACTTGAGTATGTGCAGTGGAAGGTAAGACAATATACTGATTGACCCACAATGGAAATTTAGGGGTCGTAAGAACGGAAAGAGCACATAGGAGTACGAAGACTAACTGTCGACCCTGGATAAGCAATCCACACACGGGTAAAGCCGTTTCAGCTTACCCGGGGAAGTGTATGTCGTACGGGCAAGGCCATAATGATTTGGTTGCGTACGATGAGTTGAGGGGCGCGCAATAAGGAGAGCCTTATCCCTCAACATCCCTTAGTCTCCAAGGAGCGTAGTTGAGAGATCGCGATAACGGTTCCCGGTCGCTACGCAGTACTCCCCATAAGAAGGAAAAGAAGAAACTGTCAGAAAGGCCCGCCGAAGAGATACCTAGATAAGAATGAGAGGAAGAAAATTAATCAATGGTATAAATGAAAATTTCACATAAAATTTAAGAAATACTTTATTTCATTTTGTTCTATTTTATTAATTTGAATAATTCTATTCGATATTTTATTTTTAATTGATTTCATTAATTTGAATTATTCATTTTAATTGATTTTATTAACTTGAAAAAGAATTGAAGAGATTGATTTTATTCATTATTAAATTTGATTAATTATGCTCATTGAAAAAAATTAATAAAAAGAGAATTATTTTTATTCAAATATTTTAATTTAATGGATTTTATTATATTGAATTATCCTATACAAATTCTATTCTTGATTTCATTAATTAAACCGCTTATTTTAATTAATTTTATTATATTAAAAAGGGGTTAAAAGATTGACTTTATTTATATTAAATTTGATTAATTTTATTATTAAGAAAAATTATATTTTATTCAAAAGATTTTATTATTTTAAATCATTCTATTAAAGATTCTATTTAATGGACTTCATTATTTTGAGAAAGAATTGAAATAGGTCATTAATAAAAGAATTGTTTTTCTTTTATTATTATTCAAGATTTTACTTTAATTAATTTTATTATTCATTTAAATTATTTTATAAAGAGAAAATTTAAAATAGATTATAATCTTAGTAAAATGAATCATCTTTTAATTCAATCTTAATATTAGGAAAAGAAAGAAAAGTAGAAAGCAATAAGTCTAACTAAAAGATTGTTAACTAAACTAAATAAGAACCAAAAGAGAAGTAAAACTCTTCTACACCTAACTCCCACTTATCTAGGGATTTAGGTGCACATTAAAGACATTAAGAAAACACATGTGTTTGAGAATATTGGAAATTAAAATATTAAATTAAATTAAATATGTGCATGCACATACACATTGCACACAGGCTTTTGCTATATAATGAGGGAGGAGAAGGAGAGAAAGACATCTCTTGCTCCCTAATGTTGGATGGTCATTATAATCTTGGATTATGTTATGATCCTTGGAGTTGGGATTAGCCGGAACTCGGATTGGGAGATCCTTTCAGGAGGCTAGCTTGTGTGTTCTTGCAACCCCATTTGCTCGGGGGTTCGGGGTGAAGAAGAATAACCTCGATACGGTAGGGAGGTCAACCGAGGGGTCACTCGGTACTTCGTCAGGAAATTGGATTGGATCTTGCGGAAACCACTTCGAGGACTCCATCGATTCGCTGGACCAACCATCGAAAACAGGTTTGAAGTATTTAGTTTATTTATTTTGCTAACTCTTGTGGTGGAATGAATAAATTTGGGTATATAGTTCTATTTATTTGGCATTCATGTACTGCAATAGATAGAACTAGATCTGTGGCCTCTATATCTTATTTTGAAAAATCGTACTCGAAGTTCTGAAATTAATTATACTTATATGTTCAAATTCTGTAGAAGTCTTTTTGGGGAAACTGAAATGGGAGTCTCTACATTTGGTATCAGAGCTGGTCGAGCCTTGAGGGCACCAAACCCATATTATGTAGGGGTTGTCGGTATCTTCGTCGAAGGTCGGATCTCGGACTCAACAAGCGGATCAGATTCAATACTTTTTAATGTTTTATTTCTGTGTCGATTTACAAATTCTGTTTAGTATTTTAGTTTCTGTATTGGTTTTGCAAATTATAGGAATTGTACATTTATGCGTAAATATGAAATCTCACAAATGAATAATTGTATTTCTGCCTTTGAAAGTCATGGACTGATCGATTGTAAACTCTTTTATCATCATGTTTACCTTGCAAATTCTTGTAAAAAAAATTCAAGATAGTAGGTCTGAACTTCTATAAGGATGTAAACCCTACTCTTATTACACATCCCTTCGAATTCTGTGATTGGATCTTGGCTGTGTTTTCATGATATGTATGTTCTAGATCCCTGCGACAAGCTGTAAAAGTCGAGATTCTTGGATGCAATCGATTCATCTTCTAAACTCTGTTTTCATTAGCATCCCAGTATGGCATTAGGAGAGGACGAACTGGGTTAAGCCTATTTTGAAATTTTGTTTGTATTTTATTAATGACTCCAGAATTATTTCATCGAACCCTGCGTATTTAACCATTGCAAACTCTGTTTACATTCTGTTAATGTTTCCAGAGTTAAAAATCTGTTTAATCAGTATGTTCCTTACTGTAGAGCGCTGCATATCATTGAATTTCTAAACTCTGTCCGATCTATATATATTCCATTATATAGATGTAGTTTTTAAATCTCTGTTTAAAACCTTTTAATTAAGATCATCTCTGTGTAACTGAGTTCTTGTTATTAAATCGCAGAGGTTGTAACGAATTACCCAGACCGGATTAGAGTCCGCATCCATCCCTGTAAACAAATCGATCCTATGAAACCTCCAAACCCTGTTTGCATTCTTTCGAAAGATTGTGTAACTTTCCAGATCGCTTGATTAAGGATCGACCTCACTTTTCTAATTATTAGACTCCTCTATTAGTGCAGACAAATAAAACAGATTTCAGGCATGGAACTCTGCCATCGATTTAGCAATGTTATGTCCTAAGATTGAATCCGATCTGATCCTACATTAAATTAAAACTTATTTGGACCACTGATCGTCTTAGCTTTGATTTGGAATTTGTCATACCCTGAGATCGAATCCGATCTGCCCTAAATTGAATCCTTTAAATCTGAGATGGGACCACCGATCGCCTTCTCTTTCGATTTGGTATTTGTGTGCTCTGGAATGAACCTCGAACTGCGACTCTGTTGAATCGAAGATTATTAAACTAAGGATCGAAGTACTGATTAAAATAAATAAATAAATAAATAAAATCGCAGTGTTTACATTTCTGGAACTGCTGGGCGTTTTCCAGATCTATGGCGTGAACTGTAATTCAATCCATCTAAAATCTCTGTTTTATAAATTGGATCGGCGTTCTCTAGTTGTGATTGAACCATAGTTTGATCCATAGTGAAAAACAGCAGTCATAACCCTATCTAGTTTGCTGTACAATTACAAATTGTGTCATGGTATGGATCGAGAACTCAGATTATAGGGTATTGGTTTAAAATCGATCCACACTAAGTTTGATCTGAGCACTGTATTGTCGCGATTGAATGGCGTTTCGAATTTGTGAATGTATATTGTGAACCTGCAAAATTCATCTCTGCATTTCCATTTCAAATGGCGAACTCAGACCTTGCGTGTTTTTATTTCGATCCATAAACTCTCTTGGGTATAATCCCCAATTCTTGATGTTTCCAGATTTGATATCAGTAATTGTGACTCTGCCCTTCTCAATCTCTGTGTATCCATCTATTTAGCACTCCAGATTGTTTATCAAAATCGATCGAAATTTATTTTTAGTCAAAATGTTACTTGCAATCCATTTGTGCATTTCTGATCTCATAAAAAGAATTAAATTTTGCTTTTAAATGTGTTGATCTAAAAATCGTGGCATATCCAGATCTCGTAGAGTAACTTATAATTTACTTTTAAATATCTGTATGTTGATCCAATAATTATGGCACTTCAAGAATATTGATGTGGATCGAAAACGCCGACTTCTACATTCTCTGTCTGTGCCTTTTTGCTATATTTTAATGGTGTTTACAAGACTCTTTACTTCGATATTCTAAACTGTCAAAACCATCCAAGTCTAACGAGAAGATGCCTGTGCGTTATCATTTTATAAATTATAGTATGGTTTAGTTAAAGCCCTGTATTACAAAATTTATGATTAGTAACTTAATCGATATACAATCTCATTCTCTCCAAAGCTGTTATCCAACAAAAAGAGATGAACTAATTAAAAGGAGATTTCTGTAACATTCCGGTTCATAGTTTGCTTGATCGATCAGATCATACATAATGGGTACATCTCCCAGTTGCTGCTGTGCAGAACATTATAGGAATAGGTAGTGCCAGGGGAAACATGGAAAACTCATGTGCGTATCAATCTGCTGACAGAGAATTTGGTATTCGACCAAAAGCGATAACGCCAAAATCTATTCAGAAATACTACCCACTTCCCCTATAAGAACAATATTCCAACACCTAATCCATCACAATGAAAAAGACAAATGAACTTCCGCAATGAATGCATTCCATTTTCTGAATACATGTCATTCACCTCATTGCTACTATGAACAACTCTTTAGCCGTAGTATGGGGTGTCTTAAATATTGACGATGTAATACAATTTACCAACCACCACCTTCGTAGGGAACTGTTAGTCTTTATAAAAATTTAAAATGTTGAAAAGTGTGCATAGGAATACGAAATGCATTTCTTACAATTAACAAAATATGCACATAATATAATTGCTCTAAAAACGGCAGTTCGACGATCCTTAAGTAGGAGGAAACAAGATCATCTATATATTAGTAGGAAGAACCACAGAACTTTATTTTACCTAATTATTTGTGAGGTAAAAGAATTAAAAGAAATTATAAATCTTTTATTTAGAAAGATTAAAAGAAATTGTAAATCTTTTATTGGAACGATGGCATTAAACTCGTTTATATATAAGTCGTTTAAATACACACATAGAGAAAAGAATTAAAGGAAACTATATCCCTTACTACTTGAATGATGACATTTCAATTTTATATATAAATTATGGAAGGAATTAAAACGAAAAGTATGTCCCTTCTAATTGATTAGAGGAATTAATATTTTTTATATATATACAAAATCCTATTCATACATGCATACGGTGGAAAAAAGATAGATTAAATAAGAATCATTTTAATACTTACCTAGGATTTAATATTCATGTTAAATATTTTGAAGTTACATAACCATGAATGGGGTGATTAAGAAGAGTTGTTCTCTTGTAAATCCAAACATAACAATCCATACTAATTGAAGCTATATACATATGTAGATACGTAGAATACCGGAAAAGAAAGGAGTTTAGCTATATAAAAATATATATAGAATAAAGGATTTTATATTGAAGGGAATTGATGTTAAAGAGAAGCCTTAGTTACGTTTGAAATGTTGGAGAGAGGAATTTTATAAAGATGAAAAAGAAAGAATGCTTATATTTTGAAGGTTCAAAGAAATTTTAGAAGAAAGTTATATATATATATATATTGAATTATATATGTTGATTGGAATATATATATATATATATAGAAAATATTCCATGTATTTGTGTAGGTAATTATAAATGTTAGAATTTGCAATTCCTACTTTTAATAAAGTCATTTTTTTTGTAATATGCGATAATTATAAATTTGAATTTTGTATATGAGGTGTAATATGAAAAGATGTACTTAACAAAATATATATATATATATATACTCATAAGTCAGAGCACTATTTCTAGAAATCGACATATTGCCTATTTCTTTTAATCTCTATGTTCTTCTTTTATTTCGAAGGATTCGCTGCTCATTTCCAGAAATGTGAAGGTTAGTTGCTATTTGAAATCGCTCCTCCTCCCTTGGGTACTTAGACTCAGAAGACCAAGAATCGGTTGTTGGTAAACCTACTTCCCTTGTTAAATTAGGGAATCCTTTTGGAAGGTAATCGTAGCATGTTAATATAACTTCTTATATTATATTTTTGCTCCTTTAGTTATTGAAAATATTTGTAATATGTCAATACAACCCCTTTTTTTATAATTGAAAATGCCTTTGATTATTAGAAGTGTGTGTATTTGTCAATAAAGAGTAATTGAAGTTATTGAAAATGTTCCTATTATTATTATGAGAAGCATGTGTGTGTTACACCCAATATAGTATATTGTTTATGTGTTAATACATAGGGAGATATGTGTTAGACTTCCTTTTAAGTTAAGAGTGAGTCGTCGCATTTTTTATTGCATTCCTTAGTATGAAGGACATTGTAAGGTATTAATAGGATGTTTATATCATGACGTTGTGTCGCTTGTTTTGTGAGTAAAATCTATAAAAGATTAGGTATACAAGTTGTATATCGAAGATTTCTTATGTATTTGCGAAAGGACTTGAATATAAGTTATGCATTGAAAATTTATAGATATTAATGAAAGAATATGAATATAATTTATTTATTAAGGTTTCATGTTCATTATAAGACATTGGGAATATAAGGTATATATTGGAGATTTCAATGATTTGCTAGGATTATAACTATGATGTATACATAATTTTGAAAGAGTATGAATGTAGTTTATGTAGTGAAAGTTTGTTTATGGTTGAAGTATTATATTAGTATGTATCAAATAAACTCGGTAGTATGCATCGAATCCATTGTTATATGTTAAATGATATTTTATTAATAGGTTAGTGAGAAACTTCACCAATGAAGTTGGGGTGAACTGAAAGTATATGTTTATGCCCTTAAAATTAATATTTTGGTAATGGGTTAGTACTTATTCATGGTAAAAGAAAATGCACCAAATATTGTTGGAAGTTAAACTAATGAAAGCTACATGGTGTCAACAATAGAATGGTAAACCTGAAGAATTGTTTGGACGGATTTTAGTAAACGAAAGGAGAAGATCGAAGATGGTATGTGTATTAAATGATTTGTTTGAAGTTATGGCCTAAAGTAATTAAATCATGAGTTATGATCGTTATCCTAATTATCGTTCTATAATAAGATTGGATACGAATGGTGATAATTGTTTTCTAAGATAAATTTATGGCATACACTTTCTACGAAGATCGACGTAGAAAAATCAAAGCTGTAATTTTTTTTGCTTCGTCTCCTTGGACAAGGATACTTCTAGCTTCTTGAACAGGTTAGAATTATTCTCCTCTAAATTTGCTAGTACGAAAGTTTGAATGGTATTCAGGGTTCATATAATTTGATGGGGGGTTTTGCGTCAAGAATTTTATCGATTGGTTGTAAATGCTTATTTTTTGAAATCAAGGCGATGGCTTCGCAGGTATGCATTACTAGTTTGTAATTATGCCTTGGATTGTGAAAAGAGAGAAGTTAAACTTACTTGAATTATAGAATCTTAATTGTACTCGAGTTAGGAAGAGAAGAAAACCTTACATGACTTTGTTTATAAAAAAATTGAGATTATACTTTTAGCTATACTAAGTAAATGGCACTCCAGTATTTAATTATACTTTGGATTATGAAAAAAGAGAGGTTGCATGTAAGATTAGTTTAGGAATGGATAAGGTATGTATTGAAGAACAAAATTCGGAAGGGTTAATTCTTATTTTTAAATTCAGATATTGTTTAAAATATATGATAGTTATACGTAACCATAGAAAACGAAGAAATTGGGATTGAAGATTTTATTCCTTATGTGGAAATGTGTTAGTGCTTAAAGGATTTACATAAATGATATAGTTTTGCTGAATGAAAGGAATTTGTTATGGGCGATTTCAAATTTGGTTGCAATTAATGAGCCAATAGAAGACTACTGTGGGGATTGCTACACTATGAAGGTACGATTTAGTTATATTGTCAAATATGAGATGTAAACTTATATGATGGTAGAAAAGAGGAAATGAAATTTTATTATCAATTGTGATTACATTGGAGAAATGAATGTGGAAAGAAAGAGAAAACTCACCATGGAAGTACATGATACTTAACTTCGGGACAAAGTTTTTAATAAGAGGGGGTGTATGTAATGCCCTCCTCAGTACCTTAACTGTTTAGAATAATGAGGTACTAGTTTTGAAATGAACCGGCTAAGTAAAACACGAACATTTGAATTTACTTTGAGAATGTTTTAAAATGAAAATGAAGAATAGTGTATATGCTCAACCGACTAAGACATGATGATAAATGATGAATAATTTTTATGCTCGATTGATTGAGATACTAGAATGCATGATGTAAATATTTTATATAGTGCAGCGCTTCTAATGTGCACTTCAGTGTGTGCAGTGGTAGGTAAGACGATATACCGACTGACCGACAATGGAAATTTAGGGATCGTAGGAACGGAAAGAACAGATAGGGGTACGACGACTAACTGTCGACTCTGGATTAGCAATCCATGCATGGGTGAAGCCGTTTCAGCTTACCGGGGAAGCGTATGCCATACGGGAAAGGCCATAATGATTTGGTCACGTACGATGAGTTGAGGGGCCCGCAATAAGGAGAGCCTTATCCCTCAACATCCCTTAGTCTCCAAGGTGCATAGTTGAGAGATCACAGTAACGATTCTCGGTCGCTACGCAGTACTCCCCATAAGAAGGAAGAAAAGAAACTGTCAGAAGGGCCCACCGAAGAGGTACCTAGACAAGAACGAGAGGAAGAAAATTAACCAATGCTATAAATGAAAATTTCACTTAAGATTTAATAAATATTTTATTTCATTTTGTTCTATTTTATTAATTTGAATAATTCTATTCAAGATTTTATTTTGAATTGATTTCATTAATTTGAATTATTCAATTTAATTGATTTTATAAACTTGAAAAAGAATTGAAGAGATTAATTTTATTCAATATTAAATTTGATTAATTATGCTGATTGAAAAAGATTAATAATAAGAGAATTATTTTTATTCTAAGATTTTAATTTAATGAATTTTATTATATTGAATTATCCTATACAAATTCTATTCTTGATTTTATTAATTAAACTTATTATTTTAATTAATTTTATTATATTAAAAAAGGGTTAAAAGATTGAATTTATTTATATTAAATTTGATTAATTTAATTATTAAGAAAAATTATATTTTATTCAAAAGATTTTATAGATTTTATTATTTTAAATTATTACATTAAAGATTCTATTTAATTGACTTCATTATTTTGAGAAAGAATTGAAATAGGTCATTAATAAAAGAATTGTTTTTCTTTTATTATTATTCAAGATTTTACTTTAATTAATTTTATTATTCATTTAGATTATTTTATAAAGAGAAAATTTAAAATAGATTATAATTTTAGTAAAAAGAATCATCTCTTAATTCAATCTTAATATTAGGAAAAGAAAGAAAAGTAGAAAGCAATAAGTGTAACTAAAAATTGTTAAGTAAACTAAATGAGAACCAAAAGAGAAGTATAACTCTTTTACACCTAAGTCCCATTGATCTAGGGATTTAGGTGCACATTAAAGACATTAAGAAGACACATGTGTTTGAGAATATTGGAAATTAAAATATTAAATTAAATTAAATATGTGCATGGACAGACACATGGCACATAGGCTTTTTCTATATAATGAGGGAGGAGAAGGAGAGAAAGACATCTCTTGCTCCCTAATGCTAGATGGTCATCATAATCTCGGATTATGTTATGATCCTTAGAGTTGGGATTAGCCGGAACGGGGATTGGGAGATCCTTTCAGGAGGCTAGCTTGTGTGTTCTTGCGACCCCATTTTCTCGGGGGTTCAGGGTGGAGAAGAATAACCCCGATACGGTAGGAAGGTCAACCGAGGGGTCACTCGGTACTTCGTCAGGAAATTGGATTGGATCGTGTGGAAACCACTTCGAGGACTCCATCGATTCGCTGGAACAACCGTCGAAAACAGGTTTGAAGTATTTAATTTATTTATTTTGCTAACTCTTGTGGTGGAATGAATAAATTGGGGTATATAGTTTTATTTATTTGACATTCATGTACTGCAATAGATAGAACTAGATCTGTGTCCTCTATATCTTCTTCTGAAAAATCATACTGGAAGTTCTGAAATTAGTTATACTTATATGTTCAAATTCTGTGGAAGTCTTTTTGGGGAAACCGAATTGGGGGTCCCTACATGTAGTAACAATAAGGATCATTGAAAGATAAACAAACTCAACATAGACAATAGTACACAATAATTTATCATGGGAAAAACATCGTGGGACAGAAAAACCTATCAAACATCTTCTATATAGATTCACCAGAATGTACAATAGTATTCCTCATTCAATAACCCGAAACAAGAAGACTCCAAAAGAAGTTATTTTTTATGAATCTATCTCTCTACTCATGTGAACTTGATGAGTGAGTGAGGTGACCAAATGAGAAGGGAGATATCCTCATTTATACTAATCAATGACATTACCTTTTTCCTCAACAGGGCCAACTTGACATTCCTAGCAAGGCCTACTTGTCCAGTTAACAATAAAATATTATTTTCTCAATCTTTCTAGGCCGACATAATAGTTAGGGTTTACATTGACTCTTTCAATGAATTTTACATGATCAATTACATCAATAATAATTCCTTTAAAAAGTATAATACAAATTATACAAATAATACAAATAAGAATATCTTCTGAAGTTACATTCTTCAAGACTCCCTCTTAACAAGGAAGGTATTCTTCTATCATCGTCACCATCTTCCAGCTACTACACTTCTGTACTTTGACTATTGACATCTAACATCTCCCAAATATACATATCATAAGAAGTTTCACAGAGCCAACCCTTTTTCATGCTGGATATATCTAACCTTGCAGCGCCAGCCCCTTTTCATGTTGGATGCAACTCTCCACAGAGCCAAACTTTTTTCATGTTGGATGTGTCTATCTGGAAGAGCTATCCCTCTTTCATGATAGATGCAACTATCTTGCAGATCTATCCCTCTTTCATGCTAGATGAAACCATCTTGAAAAGATAGCGCTCTTTCATACTAGATGCAATTATAATGTAGAGATAGCCCTCTTTCATGCGAGATGCAACCATCTTGCAGAGTTAGTCCTCTTTCCTGCTAGATGCAAACCCCTATAGATCCAATCCTCTTTCATATGGGATGTAGTCATCCTGTAGAGCCAGTCCTTTTTCACACTGGATGCATACCTCTACAGAGCCAGTCCTCTTTCATATTGGATGTACCTATCCCCCATAGCCAGTTCTTTTTCATACTTGATGCACACCTCTACATATCCAGTCCTCTTTCATACTCGATGTAGCTATCCTGCAGAGCTAGTACATTTTAATACTCGATGCAACTATCTTGCAGATCTAGTCCTTTTTCATACTAGATGCAACAGTCCAACAGATATAGTCATTTTTCATACTATATGCAGTTGTATTGCAGAGCTAGTCCTTTTTCATACTATATGCAATTGGCTTGCATAGCTATTCCTTTTTCATACTAGATGCAGATGTCCTCTTCCATATCCCAAGAAAGCCATATTGATCGGTTCATCCCATGAGTTTCACCTATGTTACCTCACCACACTTCCAGATCCTCTCGTAGCCTCAGAGGCACAATTACGTCATATAACCCGTGACTACTTGCTACATCATTTGATATTATCACTCCCTCTTTATCTGGACCACTCCAATATTGTCCTTGAAGTACTCAAACTTCACTCTCGATAGAGGCTTGGTCAAAACATCGGTTATCTACTCTTATGTTGCTTTATACTGGATCCTAATTGTTACCTTATGCACCATATCCCAGATATAGTGATACCTGATCTCGATGTGCTTCGACTTGTCATGAAACACAGGGTTCTCAGACAACTTCACATAGCTCCGGTTTTCACAAAAAATGCAAGTCATCTCTAACTCTAGATCAAAAAACCCTACTAACAAATTTCGAAGCCACACTACCTTCCATCTTGCTGAACAAGTTTCCATATACTCAACATCAGTTGTACTGAGGGCCATACTCATCTATTTATTATTTAACCATGAGATCATACCCCATCCAAACTGAAGTAGAACCTTGATGTGGTCTTTCTATCCGTGACACTTCCATCCCAATTCGCATCAACATAACCCTGCAAAATAATCCCCTGATCTGATGCATATCTAAGTCCATAATCAACATGTTGGCCAGATTTTCTTTCATAGGCCAACTACGGAGAGATATCCCACACAAGGTGCTTAATGTATCCTCCGGTATGTTTGAGATAGCTAACTCTCGCAGGGTTGTGGTTCTGCTACCTTATGTTTTCTGTAATATCCCCATTTTGACCCTTCAGATGTATTGGCTTGTAATGTAAATATTGTCTATATGTGATGTATGATTCCTAGCATGGAGCTCAAGGCCAGAGCCCCGCTAGTGAATGACTGGCCTTAAAGGGCCGTTATTTTATATTGTTCTATCCATGTGCTAGTAAGCCATGGGGAAATTGTAAATATCATGTAATAAAAAAACCAAGGGGTTGGTTATGGATGCAACTAAATGAGGGGGGAATATGTATCCACTAGGGAGAGGTGAGGGGGTTGTGGGATTGAAAACTAGGATTCCATATGTCACCTTGAAAAACCACCTTTGATTGTCCTAGATTTCATTTAATTATGCTACAGGAAGTGGGTGAAGAAATAGTTCATGGGGTCGATGGAGTGGGGGAAACCCAAAAGTTGGATGGCAGGGTATGGAGCTATGTTTTCCTTGATACGAACATCACTCTAACTCTGGAAATTCATATTCCCTGATCCCCATTCCATTACCGAATAGAAGGAGAGATTTTAGACACATAACAGAGAGTCGAGGAGGGAGAAGAAGAAGAAATTGTGATTATGGAAAACCCTAATTTTAGAGTGCTGAATTCACCAAGAAATTAGTGTGAGAAGTTCAATCCAACAAGGGATCCATTGATATGAACCCTAGGTGAGATTCTTGTAAACCCGTGAAGGAAACCCTGATTCGATGGTCGAGAACCCAGCTGGGGGATAGAGTCATTTGGCCATAGAGAGTGAGAAAATCCAACTGGAAATGACATAGAAGGATAGGACAAAAGGTAGGACTGTTTGATAAACCCAGTGAAGATTATATGATCAGTGTGAATTGAGAGGTCTGTAGCTCTGAGGTTGAGCTCACTGGTTTAGCTTCCTCCTCCCTTGTCTCTAGGCATGCTTCATAAACCCAACTGTGTGTTAGATTCACATGTTTCTTGTGTCAAAACCAAGTCTGTGATTAAACTTGGGTAGCTCCTCCTTCGTGGATACATAGCCCTAGCTCAGGGGTGTTCTCTGAGTGTTGAAATACTAGAGGCTGGGTAGAGACCTATGGTTGGGTTGGAACGTTGCAGTCCATATCCAGTTTGCTTGATGATTTCATCTCAAAGATAAGTGTTCCTTGTGCTTTGAATCATGCTCATTCTGTGTTCTTCAATGTTTAATTAGTGATTGTATTGTGAATCCAAATTATGTATGATAGATGATAAAGTGTGTGAATTTCATGAGAAGGGAATTAATCCCCTGTATGATTTTTTATTCCCCTATGTTTATCAATGTATAAATCTGCATACATGAGTTACTTACCATGCTCCTGCACATCTACATTATTATATTTGTACTTATATGAATTTGTTCCTTGATGAATAGGACTAGGTGATGTAGAGGCTAGGATCCTCAGAAGGTTCATTCAGGGCCTTGGGGAAGGAAATAGACACCCCCCTATGGTATTCAGGCTTTCCCTATGGATCAGATGAAGGAAAGGGGCCATGACAGAGTAGTATAAGAGCCTTGCAGAGTGGAGAAGAGGCCTTGAGGAAGCTTGGGGCCACCTTTTAGGTTGGAATAAGGATAGGGCTAGAGTCATCAAATGCGGCAGAGGATCATGCAGTTGCATAGGGCTCACCGAGAGATTTCCAATGGTACCAAACTTGCCCAAAATGGAATTAGGATGAAGAATATATTGTCTTGCGAAGTTGGCTATAACAGGGGTAATTGGTTGTTTTCCGGCCTTCTGAACTCGTAGTGTGGACTGCGGGTCATGGAATATGGAGGTGTGACTTCTTAGGATGATGTTAGGACTTCTGAATTTCCAAATTTCACATCGTGGACTGTAGACTGTGAAAGTCAAAATCATAAAACTTCAAAGGTTGGATATTTGGCGCTCCAACTTTCTGAGTCCCGCATCATGGAATACAGAACTGTAGAATTCAGAGAGGTTTTTTCGACGTAGTGTAATTGACGCTCTGACGTTCCAAGTACTGCATCGCAGAATGCGGAACTGCGGGAGTCAGAGAGGTTTTTTCGATGTCGTGTAATTGGCGCTCCGATGTTCCGAGTCCCACATCGCGGAATGCTGAACCGCGGAAATCAGAGAGGCATTTTCGATGCCATGTAATTGTCTCTTCGATGTTTCGAGTCTCGCATTGTAGAATGTGGAACTGCAGAAGTCAGAGAGGCATTTTCGATGTCATGTAGTTGGCGCTCTGACATTTCGAGTCCCACATTGCATATTGTTGAACTACGGAAGTCAGAGAGGTATTTTCAACACTGTGCAATGGGTGTTCCATCTTCCGACTTCCGACTTGCAGCTTCGGATTGATTCCTATGGAATTGTGGATTGCGGAATGAGATTAATTGCGGATGTGCAAAATATTAGAGTTGCGGATCAGTTTTGGAAGAAAAAAAAAGTAGCAGGTTCTTCAATATGGTTCCCCCATCACTCTAAAGGTCACCAAGGGGATCAAGGATGTGAAAAAATGGTATCAGAGCCCAAGGTTGTAGCACTAGGGTTGTTTGGGCCAAAGTATGAGTTACAGGCAGGTAACCAGAATTCGAACGAGATGCAAGGGCATACAATGTGCCGTGAAGGAATCCATATGGAGTTGGAATTGAATAGACTGCAATGTTGATAAAGGGAAATTTATCACCTTAAACTATTTATATTTATAGCATCAGAATTGCATACCTAGAAATCAACAAGTATAAAGGTTATACATATGTGAATGCATAGTAGACATATTAAGAAGATAAGGCATAGTGCATGTGAACGTGCTTGTACTTGCATGTGGTATTGCATATTGGAAAAAGTTGTTAATGATCACATTGCATTAGAATTTGTATGCACACCTAACAAGGATGCACATCCACTAAAGGGATTGAGGAAAAATCTTATGTTGCATGCATGTGATTCTTACAATGTTGCACAATGTTATGGAGAAAATATTTTTGAGATGCCTTGCTTAAAATTTGCTTGAGAAATGATGAAAGTGTTGTTTCTAGGGTTCTTCATTTTAGTAATATGATATCCTAGGTACCATGTTCAACATAACATATCCAAGTTTGTTGGAAACCACAGCACAAAGACCAAGATAATAGAAGCATGGTTGAAAATGTTGATGATGATCTTGCATATGACCAACAACGTTGTGAAGAAAGGCTAGAGTACAAATCCATGATCAAGAAGTTGGTGGAAGGACCATGAGGTCCTTGGTAAGAGGCCAATTCATTAGGTAATATCATATGGTATGTTGATGGAAGCCATGCAGGTAATGTTTAATTTGGTTGGTTGTACAAGTGTTGAGAAAGGATGGGTACTAATCCTTTAACCATGATTTAATCATCATAAAATGGTATGCATGTAATAGTGAATGCATTTATGTGAATGTCATCCCACATGGTATGGTGAGGTATGTGGTAGTAAAGGAAATGAGCCCCATACCATGTGGCTGTTTAATTTTTTTTGAATGCATCCATAAGAATAAGAGCATGCCATGTGTGAAACCATGAGGATGTTGGGTTGTGAAGCTTGCAACGCCCAACAAGTATCCCATGAACTCCCTATTGGTGTTAATTTGGGGTGAAATGCCTTTTCCAACAACCAAGGAGTGAGAGAACTTCTAAGGTGTAGTATTTGGGTGAAGGAGGAAGGCACCCAATTAGTGAACAAAGTAATTAGGGAGATGGCTAGATATTATGTTGAAGTATTAACTAAGATGCCCAACTTAACATGGTAAGAAACTTGTTTAGGAACAAGATTGTTTTAAGATCAATGTTCTAGTGCATTGGGTGCATTAAGTAAATGTACAATTAAAATATATTATGTAAATCGTGTTGATTATGCATGCATATGTGTGATTGCATATATGTTAATATGCATCGTGTGAATGCATGGATATGGTTTACATTTCATTGAAACTAGATAATAGATGAAATGGTAGAATTATTAAAAACAAGGATAATTTTAGGGGCGAAATTTAGCCCATGGGCTATTTTTCCATGTTTTTTTCCAAAAAACTATTCGCCAATTTGCATTTTTTGAAGCCCCATTTCACCGAATTTTGACGGGGTAAACTTTTTTCACTCTAAAATTCACCAAATTATTATATAAACTATATAAAATACTTAGAAATTGAAATAATTTTCAAACAATATCTCCAAATATTTTATAGTTGACATTTTAAGAATTGGTAAGATTCGCCAAGGTTTATACACTTTTAAATAAGTATGGGTCCTTAAAATGATCCCTGATTAAAAATTATAAGATCCTTTCATGAGATTCTATGGGTGTTATAGGTCAAATCTGAACTTCTCTGTCCGTGATCACCTTTAGCCGTCGATCACACAAAAGGACAACTTGGATTGAAGAGCATGATGACCTTAGATGATGCTTTGACCTGACCTACTCCTCTGCAAGCTGGAAAAACCCTGTAAAACCTCACATTTTGACATGTGCGCTACCGTACAGGCATAATAGTAGCGCACATTCCCTACTCCACAAGTGTAAGAGTAGCGCACACATCCTAGTATTCCCTAGTCCACTTCAGCAAACTAGCGCACACCTTCAAAAAGCCTGCAAATGCTGGTTGTAAAGCACTGAAGTTGCATATTGAGTGCTAATCCACTGTGAAAAACTCATGCACATCTTGAAATGTGATTAAAAATATATTAATTTGATGAATTGGGATTAGTTGAAGTTGGTTCTTCAACTTCCCCAACCTCCCAATTCATCCACTTCTTGATCTAAACTTCCTACCTTGTCCCATAAATACAAGGAGGATTGAGGAGAGGGGTTAGACACATTTAGACACTCATTCACAAGAGGAGAAACTCGCTTTAAGGGTTGTTATGCTGGAAGAATTCCAAAGTTAGAGAAGAGCAGGAGCCCAGAATCCAGTTGCACAAGGACTCTGAATGATCAGGTATAATTTGTACTGATTTTTTGCTTTTGACAATAAAGGTTGAAACATCCTTCCCATCCCAATCAAATGTCTAAAGGATTGTATGTTTGTTTGGTTAAATGCTTGATTGTTCTTGATGTTTAAATTGTATTTCAATTTCATCATTGTTATATCATTCAAGATATGTTGAGGAAGGTATCTTTGTATTGCAGGTCTATTGAGTAGAGGATCAAGTTGAAGATTGAGCGCAAGATCGAGCAAAGCGAGGATCGAACATCGTTAATAAGGTATGTCTTCAAGATCCTTGATCTCTTTCCTTTCAAAGATGCTTATGTAATATGATCAATGTGTTTACCTGTCACCCCAGAAGTTGGTAGTGTTCATTTCCTCGCTATAAGGTAGAATTCCTGAACAACAATGGGAAAGAATTGAATGAAAAAGGTGGTCATGTTTGATGGACTACCAGCATGCTCTATTGGAAGGACATAGTTGCATGAAAGGATATGGTTGTGAAGTTATGAGTATTTAAAGTTGTATTTGATTGCATAGATGATGTGACAGTATCTTGCAATTTTACTGTGATAATGATGCACATAAAGTAAATGTATTTCATTGTTATTAAGATGCTAACAACTGATAGTGTTTGAATTGTTGAGTATTTTAATTATGAGATCACTTTAATAATTGTTCTAAATGTCGCAATGCAAATATTATATGTGTGGATGCTCACAACTTGTTGTTTGACTGAAAATTTCAGATTACAAGTATAAATGTCTTAGGTATGGAAATGTGGGTAAGTCCATGATAAAGACTCGAATCTACCATGTACAAAATCTGAAAATTGTGAGAAGGATCTCATGAATGTCAAATCTGATTTCTGTATGAAATAGATTTGAAACTTTTTTATTTAAGTTTATGAGAGTGATCTCATGGTGGCAAAATCTAAATTCTGTAGTGGACATAGTTGTAAAATTCAGATTCGAGCTTGATTGAGGAGGACACATTGCAGAAAGAGAAGATACATCTGCAAAACATATACCTAATTTGTGACCCTTGTTAAAATTATGCATGTATGATTATTAGAATTAATGTCTAGGGCATGTTTTATTTCAGATTGCTTGAGTATGCATGTTTTATTTTAGACTGCTTGAGTGTGATTAGGGCCTACATGACTCACATCAGAAAGGGGTGCACACCTTTTGGGTGTTGTGTTTTGTTATGGTTGTCAACATTGACTACACCCCAAAGGAATGGATGCATTCCTAGTGTTTCAATATTAGAGAGTGAATTTGTATGAATTAAGTTACAATTTTATATCAGCAATACTGACGATCTTACCTACCCATCTTATGTTGTCAAGTATTACACATGCAATTGGTAATGAGTGATAAGGAGCAAAGTGAAGTGGGTGCCGAGGCTAGAGGGAGCTCATGGAGATTCCTATGGATCCGTAGTAGAGCCCTTGACCTAGAAATGGTCATGGTGCAGTTCCTTCCATTGGCCTGTTAACCTAGACATAAGTGTTGCCTTGGAAATGGAGGGGGAAAACTAGGTATGGGACTGGTTTGTCCCCATAAATGCTTGGTAAATCCAGTCGGTGCATTGGTTGAGCATTGAATGTTATGGTGCACTTTGCTTCCATTGGTCTTGTTAACCCAGATGGAAGTGTTGGCTTGGAAATGGAGAGGGAAAAGCAGGTATGGGACTAGTTTGGCACCATAACTGCTTGGTAAATCTAGTCAGTGCACTAGTTGGGCATTGAATGTTGTGGAGAAGCCTGTGTGCTAGCCAAACATTTGTTATTGTATGCACAGGTGATCTGAGGATTACAAGAACTTGGTTACCTTTCAATGCACACCTGAAGAGCACTAGAAGGGGTGCGGTAGGTCTTGTGGGTGCCATAGTTGTCTGAAGTCAATATGGGATACAGGTGGAGCTAAAGGAAGATGCTCATAAAGATAATTATTTGGTTTCTCTTGCATCTTATTGCTTATTTAATATGAAAATACATGTGTATATGATTTGGTTATCATTTTAAACTCTTGTTTAGAAATAAACCCTATGAAAATGAACTTGACATGTGAATTGACTCAATGTTTGAGTGTAGGTATTGTTGGAAGCAAGAACCTTGAAGGAATCCTAAGGATGCATGTGGACATGTGACTGTCCTACAAAGCTCAGTATGAGTAACAATGGAAAATGGTGATAGTGGACTTGTGTGGGTCCTAGCATCCAAAGGTGTTGTAGGAAAATCATGGAGAAGGGTTCCTTGGTTGAGAAGTCTTGGATAGACCTTAGACACCAAGTATCATAGCCAAAACAAGGAAAAGGCCAATCAAGCATTCACATTTGAAGTGAAAGAGACTAATGAGCATGGAACCACAGTTGTGGTGGGGCTCCGTATTGGAACAAGATTAAGAGGGGGAAACTCTTACTCTTCTCTCTCCCTTTTTATTGATGCATTCTAGAAACATCAAATTATTGAATGCATGTTATGGTTGAAAGTTGGTTGTATCTATTTTGCTTGAAATAAATGGTGAATGGTGAATTAGTTAATTCCCTATGAAAGGATGAACATGAATGAGTTCATTTGTATGTTGGACAAGCATGAACTTTCCATGTCAATTGGGTAAGTAATTGACTGATCTTAATGTTTATGTTATGCTTTGCCTAAAAATAATTGCAATGATGAATTTCAAAGGTGAAAAGTAAATCAATTGGTTGCAGTTGTTACAAGGAAAGTGTTGCTAGTAAGCAAAGTGTGGACAGCTGTGCACATTGATCATGGAAGAAAACCAAAAGATATTGGACTTGGATGAAAATATCCTTCAAACAATTTCCAAGACCCAAGAAAATATTGGGGAAATGCTCAAGCTACAAAAGAAATAGAATTAGATGAACCACAAGGTTTTGCAGGACTCTATTTGTCTGCAAAATGAGGTAAAAAGAATTTTGCAAGCTAACTGTAGTGGAAAGGACAACAAGAAGAATTGCAGCCACACAGTTTTCAGACTTGTGGATCAACTGGAAGGTAAAGAAAAGGAAGGGATTGTTGTGGATAAAGGAAGGGATTGTTGTGGAGAAATGCCCGCATGTGGATCTGGAAGGACAAATCCAACAAAAGAAGCTTGTAGAAGCCAAGGAATTGGTCACAAAATCTCAAAGTAAGAGATGAAATGCAGGACAAACCTTCCCCATTTTGTGAATTTTTATGTGTAAACAATGTATATGTACTCCTAAGTATTGGAACACCGAGGACGGTGTTATTCTAAGGGGGGGGGATTGTAATACCCCCATTTTGACCCTTCAGATGTATTGGCTTGTAATGAAAATATTGTATATATGTGATGTATCATTCCTAGAGTGGAGATCAAGGGAAAGGCCCCACCAGTGAATGATCAACCTTAAAAGGATGGTATTATTTATTGTTTTATCCATGTGCTAGTAAGCCATGGGGAAATTGTAAATATCATCTATTAACAATACCAAGGGGTTGGCTATGGATGCAACTAAATGAGGGGGAACTATGTATCCACTAGGGAGATGTGAGGGAGAACTATGTATCCACTAGGGAGATTTGAGGGGGTTGTGGGATTGAACCATAGGCCTCCATATGTCACCTTGGGAACTCACCTTTGACTGTCCTAGATGTCATTTAATTCTATTTCAAGAAGTGGGTGAAGAAACATTTCATGGGGTCGATGGAGTGGGGAAAACCCAAAAGTCGGATGGAAATGTATGGAGCTTTGTTTTCCTTGATTTGCACGTCACTCTACCCATTGGAATTCATATTCATTGATCCCCATTCCATTTCCGACTAGCAGGAGGTATTTTAGACGCAAAACAGAGAGCCAAGTAGGAAGAAGAAGAAGAAATCACGATTCTAGAAAACCATGATTTTATAGTGCCAAATTCACCCAGAAATTAGTGTGGGAAGTTCAATCTAGCAAGGGATCCATTGGCCTAAACCCTAGGGAAATATTTACAGAGTGTGAGATGCTCAAAAACCCGTGAAGGAAACCCTGAGTCGATCATTGAAAACCCAGTTGCGGGATAGAGTCATTTGGCCATAAAGAGTGAGAAAATCTAAGTGGAAATGATAGGGAAGGATAGGGCAGAAGGTAGGACTACTTTATAAAACCGGTGAAGAATGTCTGACTCTGAATTGAGAGGTTTGTATCTCTGAGGTTGAGCTCATTGGCTTAGCTTCCTCCTCCCTTGTCTTTTGGAATGCTTGATAAACCCAACTGTGTGTTGCCTTAGTATGTTTCTTGTGAAAAACCAAGTTTGTGAGTAAACCTAGGTAGCTCCTCCTTATTGGATACATATCCTCAGATCAGGGGTGGTATCTGAGTGCTGAAATACTATAGGATGGGGAGAGACCTATTGTTGGGTTGGAACGTTGCAGTCCATAGCCAGTTTGCTTGGTGATTTCATCTCAAGGATAAGTGTTCCATGTGCTTTGAATCATTCTCATTATGTTTTATGCAATATTTAATTATTGATCGTATAGTGGAATCCAAATGATGTATGATAGATGATAAAGTGTGTGCATTGCATGAGAAGGGGATAAATCCCCTGTATGATGTTTTATTCCCCTGTGTTTATCAGTGTATAAATATGCATACATGAGTTACCATGCTCCTGCACATCTACATTCTTATATTTGTACTTATATGAATTTGTGCCTTGATGAATAGGACTAGGTGATGTAAAGGCCAGGATGCTCAGAAGGTTCAGTTAGTGCATTGGGAAAGGAAATAGACACCCACCCTGTCATATTCAAGCTTTCCATGTGGATCAGATGAAGGAAAGGGGCCATGACAGAGTATTATAAGAGCCTTGAAGAGTGGAGAAGAGGCCTTGAGGAAGCTTAGGGACACCATTTACATTGGAATAAGGACAGGGCCAGAGTCATCAGATGCGATAGAGGATCATGAAGTTGCATAGGGCTCGCCAAGATATTTCCAACGATACTGGACTTTCCCAAAATGGACTTAGGATGAAGAAGATATTGGCTTGGTAATTTGATATAATAGGGGTAATTGGTTGACTTACGACCTTCTGAACCGACAATGCGGACTGTGGATCGCAGAATCCATAGGTGTGACTTCTCTGCATGATGTTAGGAGTTTCGACTTTTCGAATCTCGCATCGTAGACTGCGGAGTGTGGAAGTCGGAAGCATAAACCTTCGAAGCTTGGATATTTGGTGCTCCGACTTTCTGAGTCCCGCATCGCGGAATGCGTAACTGCGAAAGTTGGAGAGTTGTTTTTGATTCCATATAATTGGCGCTCTGACATTCTGAGCCCCACATCACGGAATGTGGAACTATGGGAGTTAGAGAGGTGTTTTTGATGCCGTGTAATTGGTGCTTCGATGTTCCGAGTCCCACATCACAAAATGTTGAACTATGAAAGTCAGAGAAACGTTTTTGATGCCGTGTAATTAGTGCTCTGATGTTCTGATTCCCGCATCATGGAATGCAGAACTGTGGAAGTTGGAGAGGCATTTTCGACGTCGTGTAATTGGTGATTCGACCTTCAGAGTACTTCATCATAGATTGTGGAACTGTGGAAGTCAGAGAGGTATTTTCAACACTATTCAATTGGTGTTCCATCTTCCTACTTCCAACTTCCAGCTACGGATTAATTTCTTCGAAATTGCAGATTGCGGACCAAGATCAATTGCGGATGTGCAAAATATTAGAGTTGCGGATCAGTTTTGGAAGAAAAAAAAAAGTAACAGGTTCTTCTAGATGGTTCCCCCATTACGAGAGTCTTCCTATTTAAGTCTTAAAAGTTTTTTCCTAACAACTACCTATTAGGTAACAAGTTATCCAACTTAATCTAATTAAATAAAAATTAATTAACTAATTAACAAATGTTAAAATAAACTAAGACCAATGATCTATTCTATAAACTATACTAACCTATCTTAGCCAAGAGCAATTTTAATGATTATTATCACTTGTTGTTATGTAAAACAGATGTTTTGAAGACATGATATACTTCGAGAGAAAACTAATATAATATAACATAGTCTCAAATAATGAAAAATCACAGTCACATGTTTAAAAGAAATAATAACAAATCATTATTAATTTGGCGCATATCTGCAGTTATAGAAACGACATGTTATTTCACGTTCAAAATATGAAACATTCATAATAATGATTACTCTCAAAAATACCTATACATATAGATAATTATGAAAATAAAGCATTTAAATAATAATGTAAGAGTCAAGTTAGACAATTACAATTATCCAAAGATGACATGAAGCATCATGTAGCCAGAGACCTAACATGATGTGTATTCGAAAATATATAAGCGATCAATGCAACAGAACAAAGTGTATTTGCAAATCAAAAGTATATAAGAGTTGGAAAAAGAGTCAATATATATATATATATTGACTTATCCAAAAAACTAAATCAAAATGATACCAGTTTCCAAGATGTTTTCATAGTGGTATTCCAAAACAAGTGTTGCCACAACACATAGTTTCGCTCCAAAATTAAGAAATGTTGCAACTCTACAGAACAAACTCTTTTCTAACTATTCGAATCCCCCCTCTTTTTATTAATCCCTTTGTGACTTATATAGTCAAACAAGAAACTTAAAAGCCTCAGATATTCTATGGACCTGTTTCTCAAAAATATACATATCATAAAAATCTTATTACACTAAAGAGGGATGACAGTTTTAGCAGCTGTCGCTACTAATTATGACTGAATAGATGAGTAACAGAATCCTATCATATTGCAACATATTTTATGGAAAAATGAGAGGCTTCCGGGAAAGGTATAGACCATCTTTAAAACCAAAGTAGGCACCTGGCAATAGAATCCATTACTTCAACCGAGCGAGGCAGCATGAAATTGATTGCGCCAAAACAAACATCGCTGTGAATACCATCTGTAACAAAACAAAATAATATCAATTAATTCCCATCAATTTTACAATTATAAGATAATTAAATTTTATGAAAGAAATAACAAGCACTCCTACAGAATCTATGATTATGTAGGTGTGTTGATAAATCATTTAATTAGCTGATATTTTTCCCAAAATCGATAAACCTGCAAAATGGATTAAATTGAAACAAACAATTTTCAAAAAAACGATGCATGTGAGATGCTGAGACATGAATTCTGGAATCTCTCCTAGTTTCAACTAGTTTGGCTTTAAGTTTCACGATCTTGATCTTGTGTTTCTCTTCCTTTTTTAATAACCTCTCATTGGAAGAAACTAACATTTTCTTGACAGCCTTACATTTATCTTTCCTCATATTTAGGTTCTTCCATTGATCCCCCCAAGATAACAATTCGCTTCTTAATTTTTGAACTTCTTCTCTTAGAACAATTGTGTATAATTATGATTTCTCAAGTTCAATTTTCAACTGAGTAATCTTTTGTTGAAATGGTTGTTCAATAGATCTTTTTATTGTTTTCCTGGTATGATTCGATAATGAATCCTCGGTAAACAAAGGCTCTTTCTCAACCTCTAGATTAGTTTGTTGGAATGGCAATAAATTTCTCGTTAACTCATCTCTTGGGGACATGGCCGAGTTGTTGAATCAAATACTTTGTTCTTGATAAATGACCTCTCATGGAGATGCATGAATGGACATATGTTCTTCTTCATCACTCAAAACCTAGACCATAGGAGGTTCTTCAACCTGTTGGATAGTTACACAGAAAGAAGCAGTAACCATGCTCCTGGTAAACCTTCATGAGTTTGATTTGACAATGGCAGAGTTTGAATGCTTTAGCTTAAGCTTAGAACCAGTATAATATCCAGATTTTATATCTTCTGCGTTTACTAATCCTTTATCTTTTTGTGCAGGCATGTCATTAAGATTTCTAGATGAGGATGGGAACATTTCCGTTTCAAATATCAGAGGGTTATTATCCTCTCCTATCACACATTCTGCATTATCCCATTGAGCATGGTTATCATATTCAGATTCCTTATTCTTTAACACAGGGTCAAGATCATTGCCAGTTTAGGGCATAGAAGATTTTCTTCGTTTCTGACAAGTCTTAGGGAGAGGAGATGGCCAATATTTCATTTTCCAAAAACCATTCTCTATCAAAAATTCGTCCCAACTCCTACCATATAAGGATAACTGATAATGAATCAAAATTTTAAGTAACCCATGGTGAAACAAACTCCTATCTTGATCCCCAATAGTATTTTGAACTGTGGAAGCCATTTTCTTGAATATACTAAGCAAGAAGAAGGGTAAATTAATCTTGGAACCTTTGAAAATCATTAGAAGGTGGAGGTGATATAAATGCAGATGAGAGAAACGACCATCACAAGTAATGTACTTGATAATAATATGGAGGATAGGTCTCCATTGTGCTTTTAGTAATTTTACAGGAAAATTGTGCTCGATATCAGAATCGATCGGTAATGGAAGAAGAAAGGGTTTCCATTTCTTCTTGTTGATTTTCGCTCCTTTGAACCAACGTTCATCGGTTTGAGCTAGTTTAGTGGCTTTTGCAATGACATCCTCATTCATAGATAACTGCAAATTACCAATCTGAGCCACATTATCTTTAAAAGACATAGAAAAATTCCTGGTAACCTCAACATTATGTCCATCAAAGCGTCTAAATAAAGAGCCCCATTATGTTTTCTCTAACATTTCTATGGCCTCAGGTTCATATTGTATCAACTCAGTACCGGAGATCTCAAATCGACTAAGAGGTTCCATTTTCTCACTACAACATTTCTGGATGGGATTCGATTTAGGGATAGTCGTGAAAATAGAGGGTATAGAATTCCAAGGTATGGAAGACATTGGCGAAGCGATTCAGTCTTCACCTGGTTCTCTCATAATCACGGTTAAACCCTAATCTTCTTCATAATAACGGGCATTTTGAAAACAATGAGGGTGATAATAACGAGGTAATGTAAAATGATGGCTAAGGTCCCAGAATCAGAAATGGAGTTGCCGCTGTAAGGTATGATTTATCCAGGTGGTTTCTTGATATGATAACTCCACAAAAAATGACATCTGTGGGATGGGATGTGCATTGGGTTTAATAAATTTGCATATCATTGTATGATTCATCTTATAGCTAGGTTATAATTGTGGGTAAAAAAAATGCAATTCAACCATGATAAGATCACCCGCCATAAATATTGAAAATGTTTTAGGTGATATATATATATATATATATGTTTTATCAATAATCCATATACTTAGTAAATAATATTAGGTTAAAAGAAGGAATTACCCCATAGCCCTAACATTATCAAATCACAAAAAATGATTAATGAATCGAAAAATTATGAAATGTTGAGCTCAATGAATTCAGAAAGACTTAAGATATAAGTGCCAAATCCATAAAAATAAGATCATAATTTCAAGATCATATATGTTAGAAGTATATAATCAATGATTCAATCCAATGTAAGGTAAGCATGTTTCCAATCTCAAAAAACCTTGATTGAAACCACTAAAATATTGTAAAAAATATATTCATATATAGTCAAAAATTGACTCACAATTTTAATCAAAATGACTATATGGAGAGCATAATTTAGCAACCGCAGAAATCAAATAATAATTTATGAAATTTATGTGAGATAGAAACCAAAACAGGTTGATGATTCAACTTCGAGTGTTAAAATTTTCTACAATTGGGAGTACCTTCTGTTAGGATATTCCTATACTCCATCCTAGTCCTTCTAACATTTTTGACATTTTCAGTCCTGCATGCAAAATTAGGGTTTTGCATGCAATTAGGGTTTTGCATGCAATTAGGGTTTGCATGCAATTAGGTTTTGCAGCACCAGCACCTAGCCCTTGCCAAACTAGCCCCAGGAGCTTCTCTCGGATCAGTCTTAGCTCTCCTAGAGCTTAGTGCGCCCTCTTTTCAGTTATTGCATGATAAGGGCGCCCTTCTTCACCTACCAGTCCAGTTTAGTTCAGTTATCTTCAGTTCTTCCTTGATTTAAGGATTAATTGACTCCTAACTGACCTTATCACTCTTTTGGACCTCCAGTGTGACTAGATAGACTGTTTTGACTCCAGTTAGCTCCATGAGCGCCCCCCACTGAGTCTCCTTCACTATATCAGTGCTTCCATGTGCCAGTTACACCAACCACACTCAGTTAGACTCAGTTTGACTCCCGGTTGATCACTACTTGTGCATTGATGACTTCACCGATGATGAGATAGACTCCTAGTTTGGCACTGATGACTCTCCACTGATTATGGATCTGTGCATGAAGGATAATTCGAATTACACCTAGTGAATTCGAATCCTCATACTCAGCATTGTATATTTACCCGGTTACTATTCTGATTAATGTAAGGTGTGTAATTATTCTGCCTCTATTGGATCTATGTTCTATTGCTTCTCTCTTCTTACTAAATTCTTTCATAGTGAGGTTTACATCATCTCTTTGGATCTTATGTGGGCAATTTCACATGGTATCAGAGCCTTGAGAGTATATTCTACCTCCATTCTTGAGAGTTTTTTGCAGGTATTTTGAAGTTCCAGCAGTTGCAGCAGCAGATTCAGTAGCTTCTATTTTGCACTTGTTCAAGCAATCAAGATGAGCAATTCGAATGATCCTTCTTCTATACTTCTCACTCCTTTCAATTATTTCGAATGGAAAAGGAAGATGATAATACTCTTGCGATCAAGAGGGTTTACTAGAATAGTTGAAGAAAAAGATGTCATACCACATCAAGCTGAAAAGAGAGTCAAGCACCTAAACAAAATGGATGAAGCCTTTGGATTCATATGCCTTCATATTTTTGATGATCTATTGTTTCATGCTGATGGATTGAAGTCTCCATATGATTTATGGATAAAATTGAGGAGTCTTTTTGGAAAACAAGACGAACTGAGAGGCTACATTCTTGAGAATGAATTGGTTGCCCTTCAACCTAGCAATTTCGAGAGCATTCAAGATTTCTTCTCCAAATTTCAGAATTTGGTTTTGCATTGCAAGCAATGCGGCATCACTAAAAGTGATGAGCAATTGATACTCTCTATATTGAGCAAACTTGGATCTCAATTTTCTGTCTTTGTATCTACCTTTCATTCTGTTTGAATGTCCATCCCTGGATGGAAGTTTCCCACCTTAAGTGACTTCATTGAGGCTCTCACTCAAGAAGAGAACAAACTGTTTCAAATGGGTGCCATCAAAACCTCCAGAGATCTAGCTCTATTGGCTGGTGAATCAAGTGGAGCGAATGATAAAGGGGGACAAAAAGGCAAAGGAAAGAAACCTTCAAGATCCAAGAATGACAAACAAAAGAGACCAAATTGTACCTACTGCAAGAGAGGAAACCATCCTGAGCATGCCTGCATGCATAAGAAGATTGATCTTCTAACCAAGCTTCTTGAACAAAACCAAATTGTTGTTCCAAAAGAAGCAAAGATGTCTGATTCTGGAAGTGGATCTGATGATTGTCATGCATTGATGGCTGGTTTTTCAAAGACAAAAGCTCTCCTCATAGATTCTGGAGCTTCCAACCACATGATGGCACAAGAAGAATCCTTCTCCTCTTTGGATCTCCAAGATGGGCCTACCATTCACATGGGAGACAACTCTCAGATTTCTGCCAAAGGTTTGGGTACAGTTCATATGGAGCATGGTAAGTTCAAAAATGTCTTATTTGTTCCTTCTCTTACAGCAAATTTGTTATCAGTATATCAAATGACTCATACAGGATCTCCAAAACAAGTGATTTTTGGTCCAGACACAGTAGAGATTACAGAAATATCCACTGGAAAGGTTATAGCGAATGGGATTGCTAATCATGCCTCAAAGGCATATGAGTTCTCCCACTTCATGCCCTTCTCTCCAACTATCCCTTCAGATTCTGATGAGGATCACAGTGACTTTTCTTCCAGTGACTCCTATTCTAGTGAGGAAGAAGATCAAGATTTTGATGTTGAGATCATAGTTCAAGAAGATTCAGAACCAACACCTATTCTTAGTCCAGATTCAAGAGAAATATGTTCTCACACAGTCCTTGCTACTACTAAGAACACAGTTGATGATGTATTTGCTTACAGAACTACTAGACTTCAGCAGCATGCTAACCTTGCATTATGCCATCCACCTCTCCATGAGAGATTCAGCATGATGATGGGGTTTACTCTTCCATTTCTTGGGAAAACTCATCATGATACATTCGCTCCAGTGACAGAAAAGGTTCCTGAAAGAATTGCTACATTCAACACATTCTCTAGCACTTGCATTCGCACTTTACAGAGGATTAGCTTACCAAGTCTCCTTGCAAAGTTTTCACTGATGAAAGCTTGCTTCTTTTCTGCTTAGAGTAATGGATCCTTGAGTTATTCAAAAATATAAAAACAAAAAAAAAGAGAAAAAGAAAAATTGAGGCAGTATTCTTTTTATCATTTCATTGATTGTATGGGTGACCTTTGGTCCTAGTTACCAGGGCCCAGGATGGATTAAGGGGGGGTGTTAGGATATTCCTATACTCCATCCTAGTCCTTCTAACATTTTTGACATTTTCAGTCCTGCATGCAAAATTAGGGTTTTGCATGCAATTAGGGTTTGCATGCAATTAGGGTTTGCAGCACCAGCACCTAGCCCTTGCCAAACTAGCCCCAGGAGCTTCTCTCGGATCAGTCTTAGCTCTCCTAGAGCTTAGTGCGCCCTCTTTTCAGTTATTGCATGATAAGGGCGCCCTTCTTCACCTACCAGTCCAGTTTAGTTCAGTTATCTTCAGTTCTTCCTTGATTTAAGGATTAACTGACTCCTAACTGACCTTATCACTCTTTTGGAACTCCAGTGTGACTAGATAGACTGTTTTGACTCTAGTTAGCTCCATGAGCGCCCCCCACTGAGTCTCCTTCACTATATCAGTGCTTCCATGTGCCAGTTACACCAACCACACTCAGTTAGACTCAGTTTGATTCCCGGTTGATCACTACTTGTGCATTGATGACTTCACCGATGATGAGATAGACTCCTAGTTTGGCACTGATGACTCTCCACTGATTATGGATCTGTGCATGAAGGATAATTCGAATTACACCTAGTGAATTCGAATCCTCATACTCAGCATTGTATATTTACCCGGTTACTATTCTGATTAATGTAAGGTGTGTAATTATTCTGCCTCTATTGGATCTATGTTCTATTGCTTCTCTCTTCTTCCTAAATTCTTTCATAGTGAGGTTTACATCATCTCTTTGGATCTTATGTGGGCAATTTCACACCTTCAAAATTAAAGATTTTGAAGGCACTCCTTAATAATCTTTTCTCAATAAATTATTAAGTTAGGATTCCGATATCATCTTTTATTGACTAAAAATAATAGAGAAAAGATGAGAAGGTTTTTGGCGACGTATTTGGGTGGACCAGTTGTCTTTGTTTAACTTCTTCTAATGGATTGAGTAAAATACAATTACCTACCTATATTAAAAAATCATATAATCCCATTCTGTAAACAAATCAGATTTTGATATTACCTATGAATTTATTTATTGCAATCAGAATCAGATTCCTTCCAATGGCATCAAATTTAAATAACACAGTTTAGCATCTTAGATAAGAAAAATAAGATCATCTTATCAAATCCAGTTATTCAAATATAAAGATAATAAAAAACCACCAGTATATAGATATAACCTTAAACTCTCCCAAAGATGTCTGAAAAATCTTGTTCCATCCATAAACTCAGATTTTAAAAAAATTATTATTAGTATTATTATAACTTTTTTTTAATTAAAAGAAGGGATTGGGAAGCATTTCCTTAGCTTGGTAACTAAATAGAGACAACGTCAATCACAAACACCATCGGAAATGAATAGGATGGCTCATTACTGAGACCCCCTATCTCCCAGCCCAAAAATCGAGATCCACTACCCCAGCTTGGTGACTGGATCTGGCAATGTCAAACCAATGATGCCCATGATCCTAAGCGAATTGGCTCATTACTGAGACCTTCCGTTCCCAATTCTTACCAAGGATATTTTCACAAAGATTTTATTTAGTGATAAATTTTAGTCAAAGGCTACTACCTTGGATTGGTGACCAAATTTGGTAGTATTATTCACAAGACTCACCGAGACCAAACAGGTCAGCTCATTACTGGGACATCCCATTTCCCATTTATGCAACTAGGAGCCATCTCCTTGGCTTGGTGACCAAACATGGGATGTTGGATCAACAAGACTGATGACCATAATAAGGCAAACTCATTACTGAGACCTCCTATCCTTTAACTAAAATTCTAAGTTATTATTAAATTATTGGTAATGAATTTATGAATGGAATGGATCAAACATATTTTCCAGATTGTAAAACAGGCTTAAAAAATTACTGATAATTCAGATTTGTAAATTTTTTGAGTTCAAAGCCTTGAGAAAATAACATATCAGCTATCGTCACTATAATAAGAAGACTGATTGGTGAGGGATAAATATGATTGCAATTATGAATATTTTAAGGTTTATGATTGATCTGTTTCATAATTAAGTAAATATGATTAGACTGAATAAGACTAGATACTACATCTTATCACAATCATTCAGAAAAAGGAACAAAAATAATTCCTAAAAATAGGAATTTATTTACTTATAGATTCCTTCGCTTAAAGTAAAAAAAATGTATGTCTGTAACTCAAAAGTGATCAATAATTTTTTTTTAATGTACAATTTGAAAGATTGAATATACATGATGAATACACACACACACACACACACACACACACACACAAGATTATGTACATGTTAAGGAACTTTTATGGGAATCAACAAAAATATTTCTTCAGAATTAGCAGATTTACTAGATAGGTTTCAGATTGACCCTCTAAAGTTTGTAAACTAAAGGTACTTGGGCCTAGCTTTTATGCAATGATGAAAGGACCTAGCCAGAGGCATTGAAATTTGGTATGGTCACCTCTGTCCTAATGCGCTTTATCCCATTTCAAAACTAAATCACCTACTTACCACTCCCTATTAGAGGCCAAAGCTTGATCTAACCATGATTTCACAATCTGCTGGTGTTTTAAAGAGTGTTTCTTGGCCTTCCCCCTATCTTCTTCCAACTTAATTAGTGTATTAATCTTTTTTTTCCATAACCGAGAAATCCACTTCTTGAGCAAACTATGCTAATTGCGAAGAGGGTAAAAAGAGATTTGGAGGAAGAATGACTTATGCACCATACACTAAAAAGAAAGGAGAATTACCAACGACAGATTTGGGAGTAAATCTATCTTCCTAGAGTGCGTTATACAAGGAAGTATGCCAATTTATGTGGTGTGCAGCGATGGTTCTCTTTAGAATTTTTAACAAATGTTTGTTGGTGGATTCGGCCAAATCATTGCCTGGGGATAATAACTTTCAAAATATATAATCTTGATACCTTTCTCAAAGAAAATTCTATCAATTCAACGGGGGAAAATATGAATCATTATAAAAAACTAAAGACTCAGGTATGCCAAATCTTGTAACAATGGAGGATTCCAAAAAATAAATGACTTGATTGGTATTAACCACACGTAGAGGTGTTTCCTCATCCCACCAGGTAAAGTAATCAGTGGTCGTAATAATGTACTTATGATGCATAGATGAAGAAGGATTTATTGGCCCCACTTTATCAAGGCCTCACTATTGAAATGGCCTTTCAACTGAAACTGGTTGCAATGGAAAAGCGAGTTTCTTAATTCTACCAATGGTGGTTTGGTAGTCTTGACACTTTCTTGCATATGCATAAGAATCTTTGAACAAGGTAGGCCTATAGTAACAAACCCTAAGTACTTTCTGTGTAGTGGTGCCACCCCCAAATGAGCACCAGCAGGGCTAGAGTGTAATTCTTTCAAAACCTTTTGAGTTTCATCCTTTTCAAGGAAACAAAGGAGTACGCCATCATAATTCTTGCTAAAGAGGATATCATTTGTAACTCAGCTCCCTTAAAACTAGAACTCATAAATGAGATGGGGACTTCATGTTCGTGTTGATTTTGTTGCGTTAAAACAACCACATAAGAGATTTCTAAAGCAAATTTGTAAAGTATGAAATCCTTTTCAAATTTAGGTCTTAGAAGAGTAGGTGCTTCAGATATGGCTTCTATGATCCTTTTAAATGACCCCTTTCCATTATTTCCCCAATTGAAATTGGCATCTTTCTTTATCATATTATATAAAGGGAGAACAATCTCAGAAAAACTCGGTATACATCTTCTTACAAAATTGATTTTCCCCAGGAATGACTGCATGGCTTTTTTTTGAAGGATAAGTAATTTTGGAAATGGATTGGGTCCGTTCTGGGTCAATCATAATCCCAGCTCTAGATACTACAAAACCTAAGAGGATCCCTTGAGTTACTGCAAATATGGTTTTATTAGGATTGAGTGATATTCCAAATCTCCAACAACGATCAAAAAATTTGCTTAGGTGATGGATATGATCAGGCCGATGCTTTGAAAAGACAGTAACGTCATCAAGATATACAACTACATCATGATTGATCAAACCCCTAAAATATATGTCCATAGCCCACTGAAAAGTAGCCACAACGTTAACTTAGCCGAAGGACACATTTCTATATGCATAAGTTCCTCATAGGGTTCTGAAGGTAGTTTTAATTGGTCATCTGGAGAGACTAACATATGATTATAACCCGAGAAATCATCAAGTAGAGACAAAATTTCAGATCTAGAGACCTTTTGGAGAATCTTCTCCATAGGAGGGACAGGATAATTATCCTTCTCGGATGACCTATTAAGGTTATGAAATTCAACACAAAGTCGAATATCCCCATTCTTTTTGCGTACCGGTACTAAATTAGCCACCCATTGGTTATGGCGAAATGGAAAAATAATTTTAGCGGTTAAGAGCTTGTTTAATTCTTTCTTTACTTTCGGTTCTAAAGTTGGGTGCACTTTCCTTAAAGTTTGCTGAATTTTTTTTTATTCTAACTTCATGGAGATCACATGCTGCATAATTTGAGGATCAAAGGTTTTTAGATCGTCGGAAGTCTAGGAAAAAACATCTGTATACTTTCTAAACAACTTTACAAAGGCTGATTTTTCTAAAGGAGTACAATCCATCCCTAAGTTAACCAATTAAAGATTATATTATGTCCCTAAATTAATAGTATCATATTTCATGCATGATTTGTTTGTTTTTCAATTTGGGAGAACCTTGAATTTATCCTGCAAGTCATAAAAAATTTATAATCTTAAAACATAATGGGGGAGGGGAATGAGGAGAGGGAGGGAGGAGAGGCATGAGGGGGGGTGGGGGGAGGTGAGGGAGTGGATCGTGAGGGCTGGAGGAAGGAAGAGGAGAGGGGTGGGGAGGGGGGAGGGGGGAGGGGGAGCGGAGTGTTGGAGGATCCTAAGGTGGCCTGTCGACTAGGATCCCCGCTCGACCTATTGTAAATGTATGTCAACAGATGGGTCGACCAGTTGGGTCGTGTCAGTCGGTTGAACCAACTAGACGGTTACATAATAGCTTGTAAACACATATATATAGGTTTTTGAGCCATGTATTGGACTAAGTTAGATCTATTCTATGTAGTGGTCTGCTCTTGCTGGTTAATAAAGGCTTGTGCTTCTCTCTCCCTATTGGTCTGTTGTCTCTTGTATATGAATCACTGTGCATGCTTGTTTATAATATATAATGTATCTCCGGTAACCTCGTGACCCACAGGACTACAACATTGGTTCGAACGTCTCACAGATCCAGAAAATGAGGAAGAGTATGAAAGTCGCCTATACATGAGCAATTTTACATTTCAATCTGAGCCTACGGTTGCACCACAACCTCTAACACTTACTCTTACACCTCACCAAGAATCACTGGATACAGTCGAACATTCAGATGAATAAAATTAGTCCGACAATCCAGATTATGCACCCACGGAAGAAAATATTTGACGAGTTGTAGAAGAACTGTAGACGGCAGGACAACTCAAGGACACAAAAGGAAAAGGAAAAAGGAAGATGGTCATTAGAGAGCCAACGGAAGAGGATGAAGCTGAACTAATCAATAGTGCTACACAAATCTTGGAGGACGCACCAAAGAACAAAGTATTTTTCGACGAGCAGTTCAAGAAATTTGTGGAAGCAGAAAATCCCCAAAAGAAACTCAAGGTAACGTTCGAACCCCACGTTGACTTAGCAATTAGTTCCCCTCCACTATCTCCAACTGCTGTAATGGAGGAAACAACTCTTGCTATAACCCCGGTATCTAATCCACCTGCAATTGAAGATTCACTTTTTATTCCAAGTATGGTACAAACCCTTCCCCTTTCCGTTTAGCAAAAGCTTCAAGATGATAATTCTCTCAATCTGTTTATTTCCAATATCCCATCCCTTCTCCCAAACTGGCGAGAAATAATTACCAAGAAACCAGTTCTCAACCTTGCCTTACTCAAAGCTACCCCATCCGATGCCTTTTCAGCTGACATATTATCCCATCTAGAGTTTGTATCAACCCAAATAGTTGGTATGCATGTTAGACATCTTCAGAGAAACCTTGACTTGACTAGTCCTCTTATGGCCCAAGAAACGTCAGCCTTTCTCCCAGTAAACCCATCGAAGGAGAACCTCTCACCTCCTTGACAACTTGTCGAACCAGTACAAATTCAATCAACATTAGAAGTTCTTGATGAAATGGATCAATTGATCCTTGAAGTATTGTCACTTGTCATCAGTCTGGGTCCGTCTGGTAGTCTCGATCTTCCTCATTCCTCCCTAGTAGTTGAAAATCCACCGTTGTCGCCACCAGTTCAAGTGGTAAGTAGTAGGTCTTCCCTATCCCCTGCCGACAGATCCATGTCAGTTCTTGTAGCAATACCAAGTAAAGAGACACCAGTTCAAGAAGTCATAGAAGCAGACATTGAAGTACTTGTACAAGACAATGCAACAACTAGCAAGGAAGCCAATACAGCAAACAAAGAAACTAAACCAACAATTCATGCAGAAGCAGAACAAAGTGCCGAGAAAACTCCAAAAGACACAGAAAATCCACCAGCAGTGGTCGAATTACAAAAAGAAACAACACAGCAGATTGAGGCTAGAGTCAAGTTACAAGAGCATAAGAGGAAGCAGCACAAGGAGAAACACCAAAAGGAAAAAGAATAGCAGCAGCAGAGGCAGCAAAAACACCTTGACTATACTCGACAAGAAAGAAGGCAATCTATACACCTGATTCAATTTGGGCCTATATCGACATATAAGCCTCAAGAAATGACTCAAGCATAACTTGATATTTTAGATGATACCAGCAAAAGAGAGAAAAGACACCGCCGACTGGAAGTAGAAGAATGAGCTAGTAAGGTATAGGAGGACCAAACCCAAATTTTGGCTAAGTGTCAATACTTAGCACACCAAGTTATCCCACTTCCAGCAGTCTCCGACATGACTAGTGCACTTGACAAGACATTTCAAATTTTGTAGTCTGTCGTGCCGAGGTTACAAGAGGAACTTAGAAAGGATCGACATAAACAGGAAACCAAAACATCTTCCCTATTGTCGGCGCAGTATGAAGCATTCACCTCCACTCATAATCAGTTGGTCAAATGCAACGAGCAAGCATCCACAGTTGCCAATGTCCTCTGCAACTGGTACACACATTACGACAATGTTTTTCGACAATTGCATGAGACAAAGGAGTTGCTTGATGAACTCCACTAGAAATGACATGAAGCTGATCAGTCCCTGATTCAAAGCATAGAATATCAAATCCTCATGGAGAACAAAAGATTTGAAAAACTAGAAAAGAAGGAACAACAGTGGATGAGTCAGGCTCAACCTAGCCTCAGTACAATCAAACAACTTCGGCCATCACTTCAAATACTACTTGCAGTTTCCTGAAGAAAAGATTAGTCTATTCGGCCCCAACTTAATTTATTTACAAAACATGTCAACACATGAAAAGATAGCCAAACTGTCGAGCCTCACTACATTGACCATTGATATCAAGAAAACACTGAGTGCATGGGATGAATTTCAACATCAACTTTCTGTTTTAGCTGAAGCCATTCTTGAGGTTTGCACTCAACATCATATTTCATCCAGTTCCAGTCTTACACCATAATAACAGTTGCATATATTTTTTGTATAAGTAATTTTCCATCTCCTCGTTTCTTCGGGACAAAGAAACATTTCTAGGTGGGGGAGATGTTGGAGGAGCCTAAGTCAGATTGTCAACTAGGATCCCAGCCTGACTTATTGTAAATGTATGTCAACAGATGGGTCGACCAGTCGAGTCGTGTCGATCGGTTGAACCGACCAGACGGTTACATAACCGCTTGTAAATGCATATATATGGGTTGTTGACTCGTGTACTGGACTAAGTTAGATCTATTCTATGTAGTAGTCTGCTCTTGCTGGTTAATAAAGGCTTGTGCTTCTCTCTCCCTATTGGTCTCTTGTCTCTTGTATATGAATCACTTTGCATGCTTGTTTATAATATATAATGTATCTCCGATAACCTCGTGACCCGCGGGACTACAACACGGAGGTGGTGAGGGGGCGGGTTCAGTTTTATTTTTTTAATTTTTATTTGGTGTTTGTTTTTTTGTTTTTAATTTGTTTTTTTTAATAGTTTTTTTTATATTTTAATTATTTTTAAAATTTTGTTTTGATTTTTTTTAAACATTTTAATTTTTTATAAAATTTGTTTTTTTTTTAAATTTAAATTTCTTTATATTTTTTTAAATGTTTTTAAATTTTATTTTGAATTTTATTTACAAATTTTAGATTATTTAAAATTGTATTTTTAAATTTTAATTTTATTTATATATATATTTATTTTGTTATAAATTTTTACTTTGGTTAAAAAAAAATTGATTTAGTTTTTTTAAATTTGTTTTTTTTTTAAATTTTGTTCTTTAAGTTTTTTTTTTTTTTTTTTTTTAGGGGGGGGGGGGGGGAGGGCGGTTTCACTTTAGAAAAAATAAAAATAAAATCTTAAGTTATATTTTTTAAATAATTCAAAATGACTTAAATTTTTCTCATTTTTTAGCAAATTTGCTCATAAAAATTGCATATTTAAGATAAACTTTTCACAAAAGACTTCGAAATTATATATATTTTTCATTCTAACTAGCTTCTAAATCTTCCAAAAATTCAAAAATGTGTGTATTTTTTTACTATAACTAGCTATTAAATGTAGATTGTTTTGTAAAGTTTGGAAAATGGCCCTTGTAAATAAAAGATATAGTTTTCTTATGACCACGAAGTTTTAAAATCACTAAAAAATGGCTCAAAATGAAAAATGGTGCTACCAGTACACACGCGTTTCAAAACAGATGTAAAACTGACTACTAAAATTGACCCCCAAAAAAACAAGAACAATGTCGGGTTCTCGTCAAGTTGTATAACTTGTTTCATTTGAAAGAGCCAAACTCTAGGAAAAAATTCATTAACTTTCACATAGTATGTCTCCAAAACATAACGACTTAGAATATTAAATTTGGAAACAAGTTACCTACATATGTCTTTGATGTACCCTACAAATTTCAGATCCTGAAATGGCATAAAAAACAATTTGGAGCAAAACTGCAAATACAAATCATTCGAAATAGCCAAATCCTAGGGTTACAAATTCTTCACATAGACCCCCCGTTCTCCATGGCACCTTTCGCAACTTGCATGATCACCCGAGAGAACGACCACCTCCAAGGCTTTAGATAGCTCTTTCTTTCATGCACCCACCAGGAAACAATATGATGCTGAAGGGGTTTTCCACCTTTCTTGTCCTTAAATAGGATCTTACCATAAATGACGATGATAAGAGTGACTCCCTCGATGATTTCGATTCAAGGTACATCATCTCCAATCATATCAATCTCATTAACTTCCATAATTCCCCACTCCTTACGAGCCTGGATTTGCACACAAGAAACCAGTTCCTATACCTCTCAAAGAGACTATCATTCTACTCGCCTCCCCCATTTATAAATTCACCATAACTAAAATTAGGCCTTGTCCAGAAGTGATCATTCGAGATGTGGCCATAATATTGCACCATGTGTCCACCAGAAGATCTAATTGCTCACTGGATTTGAATGGGATACATCTAGGTCCCTTAAGGCCACACACTGGGTGCGTAAATTCCCATTTGTTAACTCATCTAGCTTTCCTTCCATATATGTGACCCGATCCTGGTCCCCACTTTTAGCCAACAAATCTGCTACATTATTTCCTTTCCTCAATATGTGGCTAAAGGAGCAAGCCTGCCTGTCCCCTAGAAAAACCGCTAACCGCTCAAGATGGTGCTCTAGCCTATAGTGCATAGATAATTGGGAGATTTGTTTACCATTCTGAAGCCTATTTTCCATACCAATAATAACTTTTGAGTGCCCTTATTCAATTAAGGGAAACCAGTTTCGACACTGAGCCATAAGAATTATGTGAATTTGACCCTCAAGCTCAGCAGCATTATGTTGGATGCTCGAATTGTCCCCTTTTTCCATCTTTTCCATACCATTTTCCACTTCATTTCCTTTTATTAATGCAGCCATATTGACTATTTTTCCCACAAAAGCATCACTTTTGAGCAGGTATAATCCATTAATCATCTTGTTATGTTTAATGCATAGTTTACTTGTAAATTAGGATGATGTTTCCTAGTTAAGGCAACTACTGACAGATTAATGAGGATGAACGCATATATGATATATTGGTACACCAGCTTGTTGATACATGCACAAGGAAAAGGCCCCGTTTCATGCTATGATTCCTTATTCATACTTATTCTAGCTCAGCTCAGCTTCGTTGACAGGAGAATATCTTTCAAGATTGGTATAGCTCATTCATCCATCCACATGGCTTGCTATGTTAAGGAAAAATAGTATGGTGCAAATATCTAAAACTTATCCATTGGTCGCTATCGTTGTAACAATTTTTGTTTTCATGAACATCTTGAGATTCTAAGATTCTCAAGGTTGTTCCAATTAATGGGATCTAGAATCTATTTTGGGATCAGGGTAGCTTTAAACCTGAAACAAAGAGTGTTCATGCTCAATTAGTTAATCTCCCAATTCATTGTACACGTTGTTGCTGGAGAATTGAAATTGTATATGGAAGACTAATTTCTTAATGACAATTGGAAATGTTTTGTTAATATTCTGAGTGCCTATTTATGTTTAGTTTCTTAAGGTGGGTCTGTTAGGAGGCAAGGGCCCACCTTCTCACGGACCTCTCCCAGTTTGATTAGTTATAGAACTGCTTACTTTTTATGGTGTGATAATCTATTGATACAGTCTTTGTCTGTTGGTTATGCGAGGTGTGTGTCTCTAGATCGATTAGTCACTTGTAGCGTTAATCGATTGTTTAAACAGTGAATACATTGTTGAAACAGTTAGTGAATCAAAGTGTGTGAATTCTACATTGCTGAAACAATTGATTGTTGTGCATCTGTGGTTTCTCTTTGGGTATGCAAGTGATTTCTTGATAATTTGAAGTGTTGAAATATATTTACTTTCTCGTTGAATTGATTAAAGGTTGAGTTTATTATGATCATTTACTGCTGAAACAGATCTAGATAATTGTGTGATTCTAGTGCATGATTGAGTAGAGTTGAGAATTATGTAGCTTTTAAGTTGTGTCATAAACATAGAATAGATATTTCATTCTTTCATGAGTGGTTATTGGATTTAACTTGTTGCAAAATAATTATTGGATTTAACTTCTTGCAAAATAATATATGATTTAGCTGCTTTATCTTTGTGAACAGTTTCAGATTTCCACTCTTGCTAGAGTGATTTCTTTCTTCTGTAAAGATTGATTTATTCTTGAACATTGAATTAGCATTAATTTTTCTTTTTTAGATTGAATTAGCATTTAGAATCAAGACAATTCAGTGAAAAATAAGTTACATAACAGTTTCAACAATTGGGTTATTCAATTTAGCATTGGTTGATTTGAGTGATTGCATGAGGATTAGTGTTAGGAAGCTTAATATTTATGCATAGACTTTGCTTGATTGGATTTGAAATAACTATACTTCCTTGGGTTGACAATTAATGTATTGAGAAATTTGGTTTCCTAATTAATTAGATACTTAAAGCCACCAACATTTTGGTGTTGTTGTCAAGGAAGGCGTTTGATAGACATAAGAGAATAGCTAACAATGTTTTCTTTAATTTTGTAGTTTTGTTCTTGATGTTTCAAGGCGTTAAGATGTAGTGAAGAGCTATGCATCGTTCGACAAGTTGTAGCGGGCTCTGATCCTCAGAGAAAGATAGGACATGCAAGTATGCATGAATAGGAGAGGAAAAGAACACGTAATCCCCAAAAACACTAACCCCACAAGTGGAAGGGGACGCGGTGGTGGAATAGTACGATTTGGGAGGAATACATTCATAGATGAGTTGATTGCTCAGGAATACCATTTGACTTCAGGGTATGGACGAAAAGGTGTTGTGTCACGAAGAAAGAAATCCTACCTGACTCCTCCTAGTCTTGAATCATCTATTGAAACAACCAAGGTTGAATATTTGAGTTCAGTAGCAAAACCAGACGCAAGGCTGGCTTCTGGAAAAGGTGGTGAGGATGAAGGGGGTGTTGTAGATAACATAGGAGGAGAAGAATTTGTGTACCATATCAATGGATTAATAGTGAGCAAAGAATACTGGGAGAAATTTCAAGGGGATTCATAAGATCAAATGGATCCTGGAGACGAAGGAATTCCAAATAACTCAATGGAAAATAACAACGATGAGGAAGTAACCACCCTTGAATTTCCTATTGGGAATATTCAAGATGAAGCTCCTATGAAAAATATCCCTAATTCTACTCTCCCAGCTTTCCATGCGATGTCTAGTGAATATCCGGATGATTTCTTTTTTGAATTTGATATTCTATGCTGAAGTTATGATTACATCTCAAACGCACAAAAGTTGAAACTGTTTCCTGCCACCTGAAAAGGAAATGCATTAAGATGGTTCATGGACTTGGGTAGAGAAACTATTACAACATGGGATCAGATGAAGTAACATTTCCTAAACATGTATAAGGATTACTGCAAAACACACAAGTGGCGGGAAGAAATTTTCAAGATGACCCAGAAATATGATGAAATCCTTGAAGACTTTGTGGAGCGACTCCAATATAATCTGCAAAGATCAGCAAATCCTAACATGGGTCGGGATATTTTGAAGACTATTCTTCTTCGTGGAGTGATGGATGATTGTTTAGACATGATGGACATGCTAGGGAAGGGAAAAATATAAAGGGAATCATACAATGACATAGTGGAACTTTGCCGCAGATGTTCCAGAGGGTCTGCTAGAAACATAAATCAAACACGAGATTTTTATAGTAGAGCAAAAAAGCAATCCAATGGTGGACCCACAAGAGAAGAAATTGGTAATCTCTTTGAAAAAATTAAAACTGACGTGATGAGCTCTATTGCCTCACAATTTGATTTGAAGAAAACAAAACAAAAATAGGTTGAAGAAGAATTAGCACTAGACATATTTTGTCCTACGTGCAGAAAAAAGCATCCTCTATGGGAGTGTCCACTTGATAGCGTTGAACTCTATGGCCTTTGTGAATTAAATCATGATACTAGACTTTGTCCTTCATTACTGAAGTTCAAGGAAGCACATTAAGAATCAAGGATGTTGAAAAATATTATTTTATTGCTCCAAAGAATCCATGGAAACCCCACGACGCATGTACTAATTGATACCTTTTTCCACATTTCAATACTTGGAATAATATGTATAATCAACCTTAGTTTCAATAGTAATATCAGTATCCTACCAATTAGTGGAAAAATTCTAATCAATCTCCTACACAATATCCTACACCATGGACACCTTGGTCACTCCAGCCAAATCAACCTGCTCCTTGGTATGAAGGATGGAGAGGCCCTTTTCAAGGAATTTAGTTTCCTCCACTTCCACAGTGTCAGCAACCAAAGCTGCACCTCCCTCCAAATACCTTTCCAAATAATCCTCCACTATGACCCCAACTACCTGTACAAACTAACCCTAATTTGAATAATAAGGCAGTGCAACAAGTTGAATTTCCAAATATTCCAACCTATTCCATCATTCCAGTTCAGAGTAATGATTTTCACTTCAGGTCAGAAAGGGTGGTAGAGCCGATAGTCATTGAGAATATTTTATCCCTCGTGGTAGACCAAAATAAGGAACAAAACGAAAAAAAATAGTCTGATAATATGAATGATACAACAACTCCTAGCAAAGAAGATGTTGCAACACCTACTAAAACTACTCCTATGAATGTTCCATCAAGTCCATCCTACCCTGATCAATTGGCCTAAGAAAGGATAGTAGAGCAGCCTTACTTTGATCTTATAGGTGAACTAGAAAATCTCTATGTCAAAATTCCATTGTTGTAGGCCATTCATGATGTATTAATTTATGCTAATGCAGTAAGGGACTTATGTGTAAAGAAACATGGTAGGATACCTAAAGATCCTCTCACAATTCATGTGGTGGGAAAACTATCAAAATTAATGTTAGGGACCCAAGGAACCCTATTGTTAAAATAAAAATTGGGCATACAGTGATTCTGAATGTCTTAGTGGAATTAGGTGCGGCAATAAACATTATAATAATTGAAACTGTTAAACAACTAGGACTCACCAATCTCAGACCAACCCCCACTTTGTTATAATTGGTTGATCGGTCCACCATTCGACTAGATGGAAGCTTAGACAACCTTGTGATTTATGTCAACTACTGGGAGTATCCTTCTAATTTCCTCGTACTTCAACCCAAATATAAGTTGGGGGGGCATCCATTAATCCTAGGAAGACCATGGTTGGCTAGATTTGATGCCTAAATCAACTGCAGATCAGGATCTATGATGATTTCTAACAGAATTAACACGAAAAACCTTACACTTTACCCACCGGCCAAGCCAAGCATTGATGTTGAAACTCTGTTATGGGTGAAATTTGAGGAATAAAGTGCTATGCCCCTTTTTATTATAGGGAGAACCCTTACATTTAAGAATGAAATAGAAGATGATACCATCAACAGTTTTATCAATGATCCCTTAACTGTGAACTGAAAATCCTACCACATATTGGATAATGTGATGGGTGAGCCCAATCAGGAATAAATTACTAAGGGAGTATTAGGTGAAATAGTCCTTGCTCAAATAGTTCCCATAGTTGTGAATTATAAAAGTAGTCCAATTGAGATCGAACCAGGAAAGACCTTAAACGTTAATCCCAACCGAACACCCCAAGAGACTGAGCACTTGGTTGACTTACTGAGAGATCATATGGAAGCCTTCACATGGGAATACATGGATATGAAGGCCATTCCTTATGAGTTTTGTACCCATCATATTTATATAAAAAGTTGTTTTCGTCCAATTTTCCATCCCCAAGACATATGAACCCTAATATTAAGGATATTGTGAAGGGAGAACTTCAAAAACTGTTAAACATAGGATTTATCTATCCAATCTCAAACAGCGAGTGGGTTTCCCCACTAGTAATCGTGCCCGAGAAAAATGGCATATGGCCCATATGTGTGGACTACAGAGAAATGAATAAAGCCACACAAAAGGACCATTTTCCCTTTCCATTTATTGATCAAGTTTTGGATACTCTATCTGGGAAGAATTTATTTTCCTTTTTGGATGGTTTTAGTAGATATAATCAGATACGGATTGCTCCTGAATATTAGGATAAAACCACCTTCACTTATCCTTGGGGAACCTTTGCATACAAGGTACTTCTGTTTAGGATGTGTAATGCACCAGCAAGTTTCCAGGGAGCTCTGATAGGTATATTTTTTGATATGGTTAATGACTGTATGGAACTTTTTATGGATGATTTTATATCATATGGTAGTGATTTTGATGAAGCTTTGAGAAATCTTGAAAATGTGTTGAAACGCTATAAACAAACCCACCTTTCCTTAAGCATAGAAAAATGTCACATGATGATGAGTGAAGGGGTGGTTTTGGGACACTTCATATCTACTGCAAGAATCCAAGTAGACCCTCCTAAAATAAAGGTAATATTGAATATTCCAATTCTAGGGATACAAAGAGAGGTACGTAGCTTTTTGGGACATGCTGGTTACTACCATTGTGTTATTGAATTTTTTTCCAAATTAGGATCTCCTCTGTTTTCCTTTTTTGCAAAGGATGCAAAGTTTATTTGGACTGATAATTGCCAATTTTCTTTTCCATAATTGAATAAATGGTTTTCCACATCTCCTATATTACATGGGCCTACCTAGGCCCTTCCTTTCCACATTTCTTCAGATGCTTCAGATACTTTTATTGGATTTGTTATGGGAGAGCAAAAAAACCATAATCCATATGTTATTTACTACATAAGCAAGAACATGGCTCCTACTGAGCTCAATTATGCAGCGACATAAAAAGAATTCCTTTTTGTTGTGTATGCCATCAACAAGTTTCAGCATTATATCACTATTTATCCTACCTTTGTACATACTAATCACTCAACTATCATGTATTTAATGAATAAACCTATTACCAATGCTAGAATGACTAAGTGCTTACTTTTGTTGCAAGAATTTGATATTACCATTATTGTTAGACCAGGCAAGGAAAATGTTGTTGCATATTTTCTATCTTGAATGAATAATAATGATAATGATTTACCTGTTGAAGATTATTTTCCTTACGAACACCTGTTTGCAATGTCTACTCATTCACCATGGTATGCAGATATTGCTAATTAATTGGTTGTAGGGAAATTACCACCCCATTTGTCAAAAAGGAAAAAGCGAAGGATCATTTAGCAGAGTGCCAGGTACTATTCGATAGGTGGGTATCTATTTTATACTCGACCAGATCTTGAGATTCGGCGATGCATAAGAGAAGATGAAATTAACAACATTTTGAAGGCTTTTTGTTAGGAACCCATGTCAACCCTTCTATTTACTTTGTTAGTATATTGTTGTTGGATGCATATGCTTTGTAAGTCGTCCCATAGTATTTGTTGACCCGTAGTTTGTCTTATTGTTGTTGGACGCATATGCTTTATAAGTCATCCCGTAGTAATTGTTGATCCATAGTTTGTATTGGCCCATGGTTTGTATTGACACATGGTATTGACCCATGGTATTGGCTCCTAGACTTAGTATATAAGTTTGTGTTGAGACCAATGAAGGTACCATGAAGTTATTTGTATTGAGCTTGCCCCCTCGAAGTGGCCTACGATCAATAAAAGCGATTCTGAGTTCTATTATTTCTGCTATCTCATGTATTTTCATTTATTAATTGTTGCAGGTTCTTCACATCTGGTATCAGAGCACTTTCTTGGGCTCGTTGGGTGGAATTTCTACCAATTTTTTTTTCACATATGTTGCACATTCGGATATGGGAATAATCCCTATCCTCTTAACTATGGGAAGTACTTGGGCATAATCCCTAAAACTCATTGTGAGGAGTACCACAGGAACCCTAAAGTAGTTGTCCCATTGAGAAGACCTGCCAGCAAAAAGGGCAACGAGCCCTACCTGATTGACTAGTTCCCACCCATGAAGTAAACTAAGAGCTGTCGTTTGTGGCAAAGCAGTTATCAGTTTTACCTGAGCCGTGGAGTGAGGGGTACTACCCCAATACGCAAGCCGTCAGACAGGATTGGTGGCTGAGTGAAACCCCTGAATTGCTAGGAAGCCAAACATACCTGGGGTCCATTTTTTTTTCAGTTGAACTGCTGCTCATCACTTCCGCGTTGTTTTGAGATCCATTCCAAGCCGTTCCAGATCCATCCATTTCAGATCTATTCTGAAAGTCATTTCAGATCCATCCATTTTCGACATTCGACATCATTTCAGATCCATTTGTTGCCGATCCCTTCTGCGCCATTTCAGATCCAATTGTTCTGATACCTTCCACGTCGTTTCAGATCCAATTGTTTTTATCCCTTCTATGCCATTGTAGATCTATTTCTGAAAAAGAAAAAAAAAAGAAAAAAATCTGTTTTTTCGCCATATCTCCCTTGTTTTAACTCTGTTTCCCTTGAAACTTCCCGGACACCCCTGTAATCCCATTCTTCATATTTCATTCCTGAGGACCCTATCCCAAATTCTACCTCCCAAAGCCAGAAATCTCACATTTGTCTATTTTTAGGGTTTGCCATAGCTTCTTTAATTTTCACCCATTCGCCTCCAAATTTTGCCACCATGCTCATTCCCTATTTCTGCTTCTTTGTCCCTCTTTGACAAATTTTCTCATTCTTTCACCCCGCTTCTGAAATCCCCATTTTTTGCTTCCCTATCCATTAGAAAGTGTCCAAAACCTAGTCAAACCCCAATTACCCATCCGAGTTTTTCCCAAATCCAAATTTCTCTTTACTAAATAAGTTTTTGTTTGTGTTTTTCTATCCATTCACCCCCCGCCCCCCCCGAAAAAAAAACTCTTGGTTATGGTTGTCGCCCGCACAGGAGAAAAATCCATGGAGGAAGCACTTGCAACCATCCAAACCAAACTCCAAGATCTGGATGAAAAATTTCTTAGCCTCCATCTTCAACATTCAACCATGAACAATAACCAACAGCAAGAATCTTCTGCAGCCAATGGGTTCTCTTCTTCCAGCAATTTCCGTGGTCCGGAGCTTGAATTTCCTTGCTTCAATGGTACTGATCCGACTGTATGGATCTATCGTGTAGAATAATATTTCAATCTGCATGATACTTTTGATGTCCAAAAAGTTCCATGTGCATCCTTTCATTTGAAACAGGAAGCCCTTCAATGGTACCGTTGGTACATCAAGGCTCATGACGAGCCAAAATGGACAGATTTTTTCCAACTCCTTTTGCAACGATTTGGTCCTAGTGCTTTTGATGACTTCACTAGAGCACTCACTAAACTTCGTCAAAGTGACACTCTGAGAGAGTATCAGACAGAATTTGAGAAACTAGCCAATCACACATAAGGATTGTCTGATGAATTCTACAGGATTTGTTTTATCGGTGGTCTTAAGGATGACATCCGGTCAGAGGTTAACATGTTCTGTCCCAACACAATGATGCAAGTCCTAGGGTTGGCTAAGTTGGCAGAAGACAAGATTGCAGCCCAACAACACTCCAAACCCACTTTTGTTCCCTTCCGAAATATGGGTTCTCAACGACCTTCCATCCAGCCAGCTCCTCGACCAACCCCTATCAAGCATTTGTCTGAAATAGAGATGTAGGCACATAGCGAAAAAGGGCTTTGTTATAGTTGTGATGAGAAATTCACTCGGGGACATAGATGTGTTCAACAAAAGCTCTGTCTCTTATATATGGATTCTCCGCCTGTCTCTAAAATTGGTGAAGAAGCTCTAGATACAATGGATGATTAGTTCGACATTCAGGAGCCACCTATGGACCCCCCATCTTAGGATGAACAACCAGAGATATCTCTCCATGCTTTATCTGGTGTCACCACCCCCCAAACAATGCGGGTTAGGGGTTTCTTCAAGAAGCTTCCTCTTACAATACTCATTGATTCTGGTAGCACTCATAACTTCATTGACCCTCGGATCACCAAACATGTTGATTGTTTTGTCCATCCTTGCTCCAACTTTGAATTCATGGTTGCCAATGGGGGAACCTTACCTTGCAAGGGGAAGTGTCACAATGTGCGTCTCTCTGGAATATTATAACCTGTGCTCTCACATGTTTTCCTTGTCCCTAGGAAAATGTGATGTGGTTTTAGGTGTTCAATGGTTACGCACACTTGGCCCCATCTTATGGGATTTTGCTGAAATTTGGATGCAATTTTCAGTCAATAGGAAACCACACAAATTTAACGGCTTACAACAAGGGTCTCTTCACATCATTAGTTCACATCGCCTCGAAAAGATCCTTAAGAAGAATTCACATGGTGTCATCGTGCAACTCCATTCCATTCATATGCACCCATCAACGGTCTCCCCTACTTCCTTGGATAGATATGCAAGTGTCCTTGCTGAACCAGTGGGATTGTCACCTTCAAGAGACCTTTCCGGTAAGAATTTAGCCACATCTACATCTCTACAGGAAATGATGGCTATTTTTCATGTAGTATAGAAGTGGCATCCATACCTATTAGGGAATTATTTTTGCATCAATACTGATCTCCAGTGCTGGAAAATTTCCTGGAACAATGGTTCTCCTCCCCAGCACACCTGAAATGGGTTATCCAACTCATGGGTTATGCCTATGCGATCACTTACAAGAAGGGTAAGGACAATATGGTGGCAAATGCTCCTTCTCGCACATTTGGTGACCCAGTTTCTCTTACAGCTATTTCTCTGCTTGTTCCAAATTGGTTGCAATAAGTTCAACAGGGCTATCTCTTCTATGAACTCCATGCTTCTTCATCAGCAAGGCACTCTGGGTTCCTCAAAATGTATGACCGGGAACAATGTAACTTCTTTTGGCAGGGACTGAAAATGACAATTCAACAGATGGTGACTGACTCTGATACTTGCCGGGTCAATAAGGGTGAAATGACACTCCTTTCGGGACTGCTCGAATCCTTTCCCATCCCTGCATAGATTTGGACAACTATTTCTATGGATTTCCTAGAAGCACTCCAGTGGTACAATACCACATCTAAAAGGACACCATATAAAGCAGTCTATGGACTGACACAGCCAGTTCTTCTTCCATACACCCTCAGCAGCTCCTCAATTCAGGGAATTGCCTCATTTCTTCAAAACCGCGATCAAATTCTTCTCATTCTGCAGGATAATCTTCACATGAAAAGAATTCGACTAAAAAAACAAGCCAATCAACACCGTTCTGAGTGCACTTTTCACGCAACTGATATGGTTCTTCTTCTTCTACAGCCTTCGAAGCAACCCTCCCTAAAACTCAAAAGGCATCAATGGCCCAGAATGCAACACGAGGATGCTACAGGGGAACCACTCCTTTAGATTCTGCATCAATTTCCACATCTAAAGCTTTGAGAACAAATCTTTTTCTAAGGGAGAGGGGATGTTAGGAACCCATGTCAACCCTTATATTTACTTTGTTAGTATATTGTTGTTGGACGCATATGCTTTGTAATTCATCCTGTAGTATTTGTTGATCTATAGTTTGTCTTATTGTTGTTGGACGCATATGCTTTGTAAGTCGTCCCGTAGTAATTGTTGATCCATATTTTGTATTGGCCCATGGTTTGTATTGACACATGGTATTGGTTCCTAGACTTAGTATATAAGTTTTTGTTGAGACAAATGAAGGTACCGTTTTAATGTACCCACCCTTGGACCCAATGCAACGAAGGGAACATGCTACCAATCTATGGGGCTTTTCATAAAACCCAGCCCATTCATTAGATGCATACAATTAAAACCAAATGTGTGTAGAAGTAAATCAAACAAATATGCACAACGGAAATAAATTCATCCACACACATATTTTCATATGCACTCAATATATCAAAATAGTCATCAATTAATTAAAACAATGCAGAAGTAAATACACATAAGAGAATATAATCATCTCACTGTAATGTGGTCCCAAACAACTATCTATGTTGCTGCAACGTTCCACCCAACCATAGGCTATTTGTGTTCATCAATCTCTCAACACAAATTCCACCCTCGAGATGGGCATGATTCTTACAAGGAACAAGGGGCATTCAAGCTCACACACAGCTAATTAATCATTTCATCTGAGCCAATCCAGTCCACAGCTGGGTTTATCAAGCTACATTTGAACCCTGGATGCTTGCACTCAAGCTCAAGCCAAAACAATAGATACCCATAACCCATACCCCAACATACTCTTTTCTCACATAGCAAGCACAACATTGGGCATGGATACACATTTTAAACAATGGGATTTACGAATAAGATGGCCATGGGTTTTCCCAAAAATGGATTGTGGGATGGGGCAAACAACCACAGGGAGGAAAACAATTTCTTCCCCAAATATCTCAGCATTCAATAGCCCAAAATGGTCTATATTGAACCCCAGTTCGATTTTCCCTTCTTCCCCACTGGTATTCAACACAAAAACGCCCTTCTCCCAGCTGAGGATCAAGGAAAACCATAAAAACATGGCTGGAAAATGCCCAGGTAGCTCCCAACTCATGAGGGAGAGGAACTGGTTGATGGATAATGGCTTGGGGAGCAGTTCATGGCTCTTTTCTTTCCCAAGAATCCAAACACGTTTTTCCATGCAGGGTGGCTTTCCCATACTCGAATTTGGATAGCCATACCTCCCATTCTCCAAGGCATTAACTACCTCAACCAACTCTTGGGATAATCAATGATTGGGCACAAAAGTCAACATGGGTAGTTGAGGGTTTGATAGGTTCTCTTATTGACACTTGGCTTGAATTAATTGGCTCAAGGGTTTGAATGTTTTCCCTCCCAATTCCTTGTAAAATCATGCCCCCATCTCTTGTTGCATTGCATAGCTAGTTGTGGGTATTTTATATTAAAATGCATATTTACAATTCCCATGGTTCACTAGCACATGGGTAGCATAATATCCAATAATTGCCTCTTCGAGGGTGAGTGTTCGCTAGCGGGGCCTTGGCCTTGAGCTCCACGCTAGGAATCATACATGATATGCATACAATATTTACGTTATAGCCCAAAATATTATAAGGGTCAAACTGGGGACATTACAACCGTGAAGTTATTTGTATTGAGCTTGCTCAAAGGAGGTTGCCCCCTCGAAGTGGCCTGCGATCAATAAAAGCAATTCCGAGTTCTATTATTTTTGCTATCTCATGTATTTTCATTAATTAATTGTTGCAGGTTCTTCACACTTGTCATGATGAGCCTTGTGGCGGACATTTCGTCGATAAGAGAATTTGGAATAAGGTACTCCATATGAGGTATTTTTGGCCCACAATATTTCATGATGTGAAAAAGTATGTACAGGCATGTGATAGCTTCTAGAGGATGGTTCAACCTAATATACTGGATGAAATTTCGTTGCAGCCACAGTTGGTGGTCAAGCCTTTTGAGAAATGGGCCCTCGATTTTATAGGACCTATCAATCCTCCATCAAATCAGAAAACTTATATCTTGATTTGCATAGATTACATGACCAAGTGGTTCAAGTCCAGGGCATTGATTAGGGCCACTGATCAGGATGTCTCAGATTTATTGTTTGAGGAAATTTTTACTCATTTTGGGGTACCTAAGGAGATAGTTATTGATGGAGGATCTAAGATTGCATTTCGTAATATTGAAGAGCTCACACAGAAATACCACATTCAACATCAGATAACCTCACCATATCATCCATAGGAAAATGGCCAAGTGAAAGAACCAATAAGGTTATTGAAGCCATCCTCACCAAAACTGTGAAAAGCCATCGCAGGTATTGGGATGAAAGACTACGTGAAGCACTTTGGGCATATCGGACCACGTGGTGAATCACAATAGGTTTTTCCCCTTACGAGTTAGTGTATGGTAAGACTATGGTATTTCCTTTGGAATTTGAAATTAAAACATTGAGGACTACCATGGAAGCAAATCTAAACATGATAGAAGCTCAGAAGAACTGACTGAACCAGCTTAATGAACTAGACGAAAAGCGTTCAGTTGTTGTACTTCAAACTTCTATAATCCAAAAACAGAAATCTAAATGGCATGACCAGTTTATCAAAAAGAAGATGTTCCAAGAAGGGGATTGGGCTCTGCTGTATGATTCATGTTTCAAGGATTTCAAGGGAAAATTGCGCACAAGGTGGCTTAGACCTTACATAGTGGATACGGTCTTTAACAATGGGACCGTTCGTCTTACAACCATTGATGAGCACATACACCACTATTTACTAATGTTTATCGGCTATGGTTGTATCATAAGATGCTCTATAAGGATGGATTTGTTTCTCGCGTTGTCGCAGGTTTGGACTATCGGTTTGTCGATGGAGAGGAGCTTGCTCCTATTCCACCGAAACTATGATTTTTGTTATGCATTTTCTTAAAGATATCTACATAAATAAATTATATTTGTGTTTTTTGTTTCATTTCTTTTATTTTATTTTTCTAATAAGTTACGACTAGATTTCACAGAAAGAACTTTCATGTAGATGATGAAGGGAGTATGGTGGTTAGTTAGCAAAATTGTAGATCATTGTTATGTTGAAAGGAAACAATCGATCTGGGTGAAACAATTTATGTTTTATCCTACGTCTTGGGCCAATCGATTGCCGGAGTTATGTAGTCCACCACCGGGTTATTCCTTATATAAAACCCCTTCCATAAGCCATCCAATTTATATTTGTTTGTTGGATGCCCGTAACCTTTCTGTTAGTTGATGAAACACCATTTATTTTCCTACCAATATTTTGTTACTATTGGATGAAACTCCGCCAAATTTCTCACTATCAGTTGAAACTACACCAATTAGCCACTATCAGCTGTAAATCTACCAATTTATCCACCATCAACTAAAAATTTTCCAATATTTTGTTACTATCACCTGAAAATCCACCAAATTTCTCACTATCACTTGAAACTCTGCCAATTTCTCACTATCAGCTGAAACTCCACCAATTCCCACTATCAGCTGAAACTCCACCAATTTCTCTGCCAATAGCTGAAACTCCATCGCATTCCCAGCCAATTAACTTTTTCATTTCCGCCATTAGCTGAAACACCCCCAATTATATACTATTTTCTGAGTTCTACTAGTTTCTTTATCTTTGGCTGAGGTATCATTAAAATTTTGGCCATTCGCTATCTCTGTTATTGGATTAAATGTTTTCATTTATTTTACTTATTGTTGAAACACTGTTGATTTATCCGTTAATTGTTGATTCTTCTAGTTCCTCCAAAAATTGTTGAAGAACTTCCAATTCCTCTATACGTTGATGTTGTCAATTTCTCCATTTATTTCTTAAATGTTGCCAATTTTTTTGAAGTGATTTCATTCTTGATTTATTTCACCACAAAGACTACATGCATCAATGCAAGGGGTCATCACAACTATTAGATGTGATGGAAATGTTGATGTATATGTAACTTCGGAATGTATTTCATATATGTATATTGTACTCCTATAGAGATGGTATTATTCCTCTATACATAAGTGTTTGTATTCCTATAGATATGTTATTATTCCTCTATACGGAACTGTCGTCATTTATATTGTAAGTGTCGTAACTTATACTTGATGGGTTATTAGACCACCTTGTTGGCGTCGGCCCTATACAAGTCATGTGGGTCGAAGGGTTATTATACCACCCTAGTGGGGGTCGGCCATGTGGGTCAAAGGGTTATTAGACCACCCTATTGGGTGTCGGCCTAATCAGCATTGTGTTATGTGGTTAAGTTGAGGCCGACCTATTAAAGGTTATTAGGCAAGTCAAGTCAAGTATAAATAGAGTGTGGGAGGCACTCTATTTGATCATTCTATTCTCTCTCACACTCTTCGGAGAGTGGCGCACTTGTGGAGGAGGAGGAGCTGCTGCTAGGAGATGTCTATCTCTTATGCTTGGGTTGTATCATTGCTCTATCTATCTCTGAGGAAGTTATTGGGTTTTTCACCTTTATGGTTTTCCCCAAGTAAACTCTGTGTCTCTTTTGTGCTTGCATTATTGTCTCCATGATTGATATGCTGTAGATATGTTGTACATGTGTTCTCTCAGTGAAGATCCTAGATCAGATTGAAGTAAATTCTGAAAAATTAACAGGAAACGAGTGCCATGTCATATTTTGCTCATTGGCACCTCACTTAGGTAAGTGCTACAGATACATCTCCCTCAATTACTAGTATGCATGTGTTTTGTCATGACAATTGGGTAATCATTGTTGCTCTTCACTACTCCACGTCAACCATCAGTGGCCAATGAATTTAGTTGGGGGGTATGCCATCACATTCCTCCATATTTATTAAGTGTCACCACATGATTTTTTTTTCTTTCCCACGAACCATTTCCATAATGACATCACCTTTCCAATTTCTGACATGTTCTCCCCATCTGTGCATGCACGTTGTAACTCCCAGTCTGTGGATTGAATGGTAAACTGAAATTCTTCTACACTCCCAACATCTACAATGAAAAGAGTCACGTAGTATGGGAGGTTCAGTGATCCATCATGAGCCCTAGACTCTTGACTCCCTACGTTGAAACCCTAAAGTTTACAGAATGTTTGAAAATGCGTGATGGATAACATATTTTGAGAGGTTGAGGGGGTTCGATGTGGAGATTGCACTACAATTTGCTCAAAATTTGTTGGGGGATCACTCACAAGTAAAGGGATTGAGAATCGATGTGATAGAGGAAGTCATATCCTCAATTACAAGCCTTCCTAGGACTGATAAGAGGAGGTTTGGCCGGAAATTTCCTGCTCCTAATACAAAAACCAATTTTCTGGAAGTAGGGAAGGAAGTTAGACCTAGGGAGAACGGGACAACACTGGAATATTTACCCTACCCATGGTATCAAGTGGTTGTTTTCTTGAAGAAGCATTTCACCTGTGAATGTAGGTACAAGGTCATCTACAATTATGATTTTGTTCTATTATCTCATTTATGCCATGGTTCATTAATAAATATGCCTTATTACCTATTAAAATCCTTGGGAAACATGGCACATTATGTGAGACAGTATCGCTTTCCTAACACATCTATTACAAACCATTATCTTATAAAATTAATAATTATGAGAACGTTAGAATAGAAAAATAGGACATGGGAATAATTCATCACTGGTGCAATAGAAAACCCTCTGGTGGTCAAAGATGACAGTAATAGCAGTTCAAAAGAGGAGGGGGACAATGACAACAAAAGTATACCATATAGGGAAAGAGAAGAGAGGGAAGAAATGGAAATGGAACCTAGACAAGGAAGTGGGGATGTAGAAATGAGAAATAGCCTTTAAACTGCAGTTGTGGAAGAATTACAGGGGGTAGGTATGGAGGTGCAGGATGAAACTACTGTGCACCATAATTTTGGTAATTCTCACGATATTATGGTAGAGGAAGACAACTGGATAGAATATGAAGGGGGGCATACTGAAAAAGAACCCAATATGGAAGAACCCTCTGAGGAATTAGGGAAAGAATCAGGCATGGAGGCATTTTATGGAAATACTAAATTAAAATCAAACTCAACGACACTACTCCAATAAAATGGAGGAGATTCAAGCCCAAACATGCCCTCAACGGATGTAGTTAAAGGGTTAAGTACAGAAGGATTATCAAAGGGTACATCGAATCAACCAAAACAATTTCAAGAGACCAGGTAAACGAGTTGCAGGAGGAACTATCTACACTATGTGATGATTCTTCCCATTCTGTTTCAGATCATGAGGTTGAAATCCTCACAGAAAAATGTATTCGTACTGTATCACCTTGGGTAAGTAAGAAGAGACCATTTATAGGGACCCCATCATTTTCCCAAGCACAAGAAGGAGGACCAGGGCTTCTATTGCAACAGAGGAAGCTCATACTTTAGAGGGAAGAGCTTGAAATTTCTATTTTACATCCTCTTTCACCCACTATCACACAAGAACTAGTGGGTGGTGAAAAAAAATAGGAAGCTGCCACTGTTACACAAGAACCAATTGGTAGCCTGATCCCAAATCAAAAAGCTGTCAAAACACAAGAACATACTGTTGAGGAAAGTAAAGTTCAAATTGGTGCCTTAATCCTTGAGAATGATTTATTGAAAAGGGAAGTGCAGATATTCGGGGAGGAATTTGAATTGTTGAAGGTAGAATAGGGGAGCCAAAATATCCACAACTTGGATGCATTATCCCAAGCAACCGATCTCGTTGGAGGTATATATTCTCCATCAAACGAGGCTTAAACACAAGTAGAATTCGTAGAACATTTGTGCCCAGAGTATGGAGACATTTAGAAAGGTGTTGGATATAAGGTGACTATCCTTGAACCTTTGTCCCTGGGGCTAATAAGGAGGCAAGAAATAATGTCTGAAACAATGAAAGAAAAGAAGACAATTGATCCACAAGAACTAGTGGCTAATAATGAAGGAAGATAAACTGTTGAAATAGTTCAACATAATATCACCACTATTGTTGGTCACCCTATATGCTAATTAATTACAACTAACACACAGGATGCTCAATATAAATTGTCAACCCAGGGAAGTATTTTATCTCAATGGAAATAAGCACAATCTATGCATAAACATTTCAAGTAGTTGATTAACTAAATGGAGATAATAATTCTACCTATCTACTCAACCAAACTCATTCCATAAAGAAAACTAATCTAACTCATACATATAGGAATTCAAAGTACATCCTACCTTCCTACAGAAATCAACCTAGCAGTTACTAATCTAAGAGTGGAAATGAACTAGATTACTTTTGCAAGAAGTTAAATCCTATAATTATCAAACTACAGTATTCAATCTTTACCAAAATGATTCATCCAACAACTACTGTAACTCAATCACAATCTTCCTAATCTAATGAATTCAATAAATATACAACAACAACCAGAATTAGAAAATAAGCTTGAACTCTAAATTGATAAATATTGGAAATCCTAGAAAGCATAAATGACTGAAAGTAATTGAAACTGAGCTTGGTTGTAACAGCTAATTCTAACACACATGCATTAATCAAACTAACCTACACAGTCGACTGTCACACCACACAGTTGCAGCTATTCAGGATGCAAATAATAAACTACCAAGAAATAATGCAATTGTAAATTCTCTGTTGCAGTTATCAGTAATACGCCTAATGCGATTCCACAACACACAACAAGAAATAAATATAACTACCTATTAACTCAGCAATCTTTGTGAGAAGGAGGGCCTTGGCATTCTAACAGAGACGCCGTGAACTACCATAAATTAAGTCATAGAAATATGAATAACTCTGCTCTTCATTAACGATGGTAATCCACAGTCTCAGTTCTCTGTTACAACCCCTACAAAATGATAATTAACCTACCCCAAACTCGGAAATCCTTCCCATATTTATACATGAGGAATACAGTTCGTGATCCACTAATTTAGTGCAGCAATGAAGATCTCTGATCTTCATGCTGTAGAGTTACAACTAAACTATTACAGTTGTAATGAATGAGGCCGTTAGACATGAAGGATGTTGTTACTCTGGCAGTCAATGGATCAACAAATTAACCAATTGGGAGGCGTCCTGTCTGTTGCAGCAATGCTCTGTTTCAGCGAAGACCTGTTAGAGCTTCACGTGGAAAGATGCGTTGTCCCTTTGAATATGAGGAATCAAATCTTGAAGAGAAACAGTTGGCACCACGTATGATTCTTTCCCAAGGAATTGCGGCTGATAAACCTGTGCTTTGATCTTAACTTAATGAAATCAACACAAGTCAGCATAAATCGAAGGCTAGAATTCATATCCATAACAATCTTAGGCATTAATTAAATGAAACAATAATGAATTATACATTTTCAGGATTATTGATTGATCTGGAAAAAGGCAGGTATATGGTTTATGAAAGTAGGGTATAACAGGGAAAAATCATGAAATAGGTATAGTAAAAAGGGGGCATTTCCAGGGCCCAACATCTCCCCCCAACTATCCATTTGCATGTCCTCATGCAACAACTTCCACTAGTCCGAATCTAAATCCAGACTGAACCTGTGAAGATTGGTAAGATTGTAGGCAAGTTCCATTGGTTCCCCATGATGCACAAATCCCTGACAGGCATCCCACTTCTCCCAACCCTGCTTCTCCTCCTCTTTAGTCAAAACATAACTATTTCTATAAGGACTCACAGGCAACCATATGAGGGGAAACATGAATCTTAACCCAAGCCACCCAGCTCCACACTTTTTCATGCACTGCACATACCTAGGAACCCTTGTTAAATCCTGCTTAAAATTCTCAAAGCAATATGGGTCCCCTTCTTTCAAAGCTGGAGAAGAATATAACCATCTATACTCACTACCCTCTAGGGCATGCTACTGATTACTAGAAATTATCTCAACATAGGTAGTGATGATTCTCTCTTGCCAATTTTCCAAGTGTTGAACAATCTCAAGAAACTCGAGAGCCTTTGCATACCTAGCTTTCAGTCCTATTGGAAGCCGAGGTTCATTTATGATCCAAAGAGTGGCATTGTCCTCATTCTTTGTGATGGTTTGGAAGGCATCTCGCCATTTTACATGATTAATAACAAAAGAAGAAAATGCTCTCATCTGAACATCCCCTAGATGGGGAACAGGATTAGAATGAGAGTCGGTATAGCAGGCTTTATCATGTAAATATAATTCACATAACAGATTTTTGTCCAAATCATTGCTTACCAGAAAAATTTCTGAAAACTGGGAGATTGTTGCTAGCTCAAATGGCCTTCCTTCTTTAAATTCCCTCATCTTGAATAAAGTTGTCTGTTCATAAAGAAAGATAGCAAAAGAAGGGGATGGAGCCCTGCATCTTAGAAATTCCTGAGAAAGAATATACAATTGATCCTTCTCTTGTTACATGGACTTGAATTTCTTCAACTCTAACAACTCGTTTTGAATGTTTTCCTACTGGATTTTTTGGAAGCACAATTCCTCTCTCTCAATTCCCTTAGAGTATTTATATGTTCATGGAGGGGGACCATTCCTTCTCTACACTGAGCAATATATTTCTTCCATTTATCTAGCTCAAGATTTAGTGAGAGAATCTTTTTCTCCAGTCGCTGAATCCTTCTATCCTCCATATCTTTTTCATCACCAGAATCCAAATTAATGATGCCTCGAGAAAGTGGCATTCTTACCTCTTCACCAGATGTTATAGCTCCCCTATTTTGGATTGGCCGTGTAGCATCCTCATCTTCCATTAGTGTTGAAGTGACCTCTTCTTGTGTTGCAATCTCAGCAGCTACTTTTGGGGACGCTGGTTCTTGTGTAGTAGCGTCCCGTCCCTTCAACTCTACCTTAGCAAAATCAGTTTGAGTTGCAGTCTCAACAAATATTTTTAAAGAAACTAGTTCTTGTGTAATAGTGTCTTCTCCTTGTTCCCCAACATCAGCAATTGTTGTCTGAGCTGCAACTTCACTAAACAATTTTAGGGGCACTGGTTCTTATGTAACAACACCTTGTTTACTTATTTCTTCAAATTGCTGAGGTTGTTCCTGAATTACCTCGATATCTTCTAAAAGATGAGACTGGTCCTGGAGTGGCTCAGTATTTCCTGATGGCTAGGATTGCATTGTTTCATCTTCTCCTAAATCCAAATCAGGGATTAGGTCAACTCCTTCATCATTCTCCTTCATCAACTCTATTGCAGGTACACTTTCCCTTTCTTGCTTTGTTTGTACAGGATCTTGTGCTCCCACACCCAACACTATGACTCTATGTCCTGCTGAAAAGAATATGTCCCCACATTCTAGGAAAACCAATTCTCCTTGTTCCTCGTTTGACAAAGCAGGAGATGAATTTTCTAGCAAATTTGCAGCTTCTATTAACATATTCAAAATCCTCTCTACCTGTTTCCTAGTCACTTCCTTCCATTTCTCTAGCTCATCCCGAATCCATTCCACTTCCTCTTTTAATAGTTTATTTTCATAAAGGAGGTTTTCAACTTGGGGTTCGCCCACAACAGGTGTTTTAGCATTTAAAATAGGAATTTCTATGCATGTCCCAATTACACAAGCTGCTTCTGTTGCGGGTAATTCAATGTTTTCCCTAATTGCACAAGATGTCTCTGCTGAGGGTAGTTCAATATTTGCCCGAATTGCACATGTTGTCTCTGCTGCTGCCATAGATCGAGTCTTTCTTCTCTTCACAACTTCCAATGGCTGGTCTTCACTTCCTATTGCTGCTGCTGTAGCAGCTCTAGTTCTTCTCTTCTTTGCTGGCGTAGTTGTCTGACACTTATTCCCTGACCTTTTTCTTTTCTTCTGTGACACAGGGGTTTCCAAATTCTCAGGGAGAACAACAAATTCCTCCTCTTCAACAATAGTTCCCTTGATTTCCGGGGAGGATGCGATATCCAACACCTTCATATTTCCTTCCTCTGCTGCCTCTGCCTGGTACTCTCATTCCTGCATTGCCACTTCCGCAGTTGCAGCTTCAATTGTCACAGCTTCAACAGCTTCTCTAGCTTCAGCTTCAACTTCCTCTAGTGAAGCTGCTAATGACACCATTTCCACTACTTCGGCCACCAGCCTAACTGCAATTTCAATTGGGTCTGTTTCTTCCCCCATGCAATTTACTACCGTTACATCTTCTAATGTTACTACCTCATCCACCATGGCTTCCATCACCACCTCCTCAATGATAGGGTTTTCTGTTGTCGCAGCTTCCCCCATGTCTGGTTCTCCTTCCCTTTCATTTAGGTTTCCATCCTCCATATCTGTAATAGGGTTCGTTGATGTCACAGTGTCCCCCATGTCTATTTCTTCTTCCCCCTCATTCAAGTTTCCATCCTCCCCCCCAACTGAATTTGAGGAGCTCGGGTCCTCTTCTCCTTCTGCAACACCCCCCAATTCCAATGCAAATTCTCTAATTTCCCCGGCCCCAACAATAAATTGGGCCCAGGTCAAATTCCGGTGTGCAAGGACTCTTAAAATTATCAATTTAATTAAACCATGGTTGGTGAGGGAAGAAACCGGGTGCTGGGTTGTTCGTGCATATCCAACCATGTTTTGTAGGGTCTTAAAATGATAAAATGGCATATTAACTAGGTTGCCATGGTGCAGATGAGATAACAAGGGGAATTCAGAGAAATAGACAATTTGGTACCTACCTTCACAGGAGATATATTTCTTCAAAAAAAATGCCACTTTATCCCAGGGATGAGGTAACGAATTCATGCAATTCCACGGCCTTTTGGACGAACATTCTCCCCTACTGCAAGAAATTCCCTTATTGCAGTCACATTTGGCATTTTCTGTTTAAGCAATTTCTTCCCAATCTGGGGTAAGCCAGTAACCTCAGATATAATGGCCTTTGTAACCTCAATACATACCCCCTTGACTTCAGAATGAGTATCAATCAAGTTAAAAATGAAGTGTAATGTCATTTTGATGTGGAAACCATTTAAACGTTGGAAATACTCGGTCCACTTAGCCGCTACAAAAATGGTGAAAACTTATGTATTGGCATGTAGAGCTTCTGTATTCTCAGGTTCATGCCTAACCGGGTTACCCATACCAATATCCCTTCGTAATTCAGGAAACGAATACAACGATTATCAATTCAGACATGGAAGTTACAGCCTAAGGATAGTCATGGAATAGCTGGAATTGGAAATTGGGTATTTTAGTAAAGATGGCGCAGTTTTCAACCGGCGGTAAGATGATATAGTTAAGGGAAAATGGCATAATTGGGGTATCTTGGTACGAATTGGGTAAGATGATGGTCAGGTTGTTAATCCTGACACATTCTTTGACGATGAAGTGTGTACAGCATGCTGACGGGGACAAAAGACAAGGCATGCTCATCATTGCCACATTTAATTTTATGCTTAATCATGTAAAAGGTCATAATTCGTACCTTCGCGTTATGAGTTCAACCGTAAATTGCCACCATAACCGGACTTCGTCATTAATTCCATTAAGATATCATCAATATGCATGTGCTGAGATGAGTTGGTCACCACCAACCAGGATGATATGTACATCCATGCTGACAGGTATGCAAGACGGCCCAATAGTTGTCATCATTCTTGGCAGACTACGATTGGAGATGTGGAGTCATCATTTAAATTAGAGCCTGGTCAAATCATTAGTGGCAAGACTGTTCTAGGAGGCAGACAATCTAGCGGAGTTGCAGTTGATGAATAAGAGGAACGAGGAATGAAGACTTGGGCGGAGTTCGGCGAAATGTGGCGGAGTCATGGCTGCTGGAAAATTGGAAAAATAGGCAAGAATAGCAGAGTTGTAGTTGCGAAGATTGGAAAAATGGTCGAAAATGGAGGAGTCACAGCTACTGGAAAAACTTGGCAGAATAAGCAAAAATAGCGGAGTCGCAGTTGTTGGTAAAAGGAAAAATGAATGAAAATAGCGGAGTCACAGCTGCGAAATAAGGCAGAATGGGCAAACGTAGTGGAGTCGCAGCTGCTAGAAAAGTAAAGTGGATAAAAATAGTAGAGTCACAGTTGCGAAACTTGGTAGAATGAGCAAAAATAACAGAGTCGCAGCTACTGGAAAAGTAAAGTGAATGGAAAATAATGGAGTTACAACTGCGAAAATTGGAAGAATGAGCAAGGTAAGGAGTTGCGGCTGTGCAAAATGGAGTAACAGGAAAAAATTTCAGTTGGTTGCTGGAAGCCGACAAATCATCCATCTTCTTCAAAGATCTTTATTAAATCAGGAAAACAATGTAAGGTGTCTGCAATCATCTGGCCCATTCACGACTGTTGCTCAAATTAATTCTTGCACACAATTCTTCAAAACAAACCCGATCAAGTCTAAAGGGAAAAATAAATAAAATAAAGAATGAAAAAAAAATTATTTATGTACAAATTATGCGTGGACATTGCAGTTCTTAAAAATTCACAGGGGTTGAGAAGAATCCCTTCCCTAGCGTTAAATGATATTCTGGATCAGCTGCAACATGTGAAATGAAAGCATTCTTTGAGATCAATTATTGATACAGTCGCAACCGATGACCATTTGCAAATAATGGTGTCTCATTTTCATCAATGGTAATCAACCGGACTATTCCATTTTCAAATACTCAATCTATCATATAAGGTCCCAACCAACGAATGTGTATTTTTCCTTTGAAATCCCTCTTGAATCGAGAATCATATAACAGAGCCCAGTATCCTTCTCAAAAGAATTTCTTCTTTAAAAATCCATCATGCCATTTTGAGCGTTGTTATTATATCAAACCTGTTTGATGCACTGCGACTATGCGCTTCTCATCCCATTCATTGAGTTGATTCAGTCGGCCCCTCTGTGCTTCTGATAAATCAAGATTTGCTTCTATAGCTGTCTTCAAAGTTCTGATTTCAAATTCAATTGGGAAAACAACATTCTTACCATACACCAATTCATATGGGGAAAAACCAGTGGTGTTACGCCATGTAGTGCGATAGTCCCACAGTGCCTCTGGAAGTCTCTCATCCCAATCTTTACGATGGCTTTTCAATGTCTTTGTCAAAATAGCCTCGATGACCTTGTTTGAACTTTCCACTTGGCCATTGGCCTGTGGATGATATGGCGAGGTTATTTTGTGTTGAATGTGAAACTTCTGTAACAGGGCTTCCAATTTGTGAAACACGAACTATGGTCTACCATCTGTAACGATTTCCTTAGGTACTCCAAACAGAGTAAAAAAATTTTCATATAGGAAATCAATTACAGCCTAATCATTGGTTTTAACCAAGGCTACAGCTTCCACCCATTTGGTCATGTAATATGTGCAAACCAAGATGTGAACTTTCTATTTTGAGGGAGGGTTGATAGGCCCTATGAAATCCAGAGCCCATCTGTCAAATGGTTCAACCATGAGCTGTGGTTGAAGAGGCATTTCATCCAATCTATTGGGCTGGCCCATCCTTTGGCAGCTATCACATGCCTGAACATACTTCTTTGCATCCCTAAAAAATGTGGGCCAGAAATAACCCATTCTCAAAACCTTATGACTTGTCTTTTTGTCAGCAAAGTGTCCCCCACAGGGCTCATCATGACAAGCTTTAAGGATACTGAAAATTTCATCTTCTCTGAAACATCGTCTGACTTCTAAATCAAGCCCTGTGTAGAAAAGATGTCTATCAATCCAGCAATACCTAGCACTCTGTTGTATGATCTTTCTTTTTTATCTCTTCAACAGATGTGCTGGAAGCTTACCTGTAGCCAAAAAGTTAGCAATATCTGCATACCATGGGGAATGAGCTGATACTGCAAAAATTTTTTTTTTGGGAAAGGAATCTTCGAATGGTAAATTGTCATCACTGTTAGTAAGTTGAGATAAAAAGTCTGCAACAACATTTTCCTTCCCTGTTCTATCAATAATTGTGATGTCAAATTCCTGTAACATTAGCAACCATCTAGAAACTCTAGCATTCGTGATTGGTTTATTCATTAAGTATTTGATGGCAGAATCATCAGTGTGCACAAAAGTGGAGTATCCAATAATGTAGTGTCTAAATTTGTTGATGGCATAAACTATGGCAAGGAATTCTTTCTCTGTGACAGTATAGTTTAGTTCAGCAGGAGATAAGTTCATACTAATGTAATAAATTACATATGGGGAATTACCTTCCTACTGTCCTAAAACTGCTCCAATGGTAGTGTCTAAAGCATGTGAAGAGATATGAAAAGGCAAAGCCCAGTTGAGCCCTCGTAAGATGGGTGTTGTAGATAGCCTTTTCTTAAGTTCAGTAAACGTTGTTTGGCATACATCATTCCAAACAAACTGTGCATCCTTCATCAAGAAGATGTTGAGGTGCATTTAATGTCTAAAAGAACCACCTGATATTTAATTATCGACCAGGGTTGGTATTATTAGAGTTGAGACAAAGCATATGCTGAGGTAGAATAGTATCTAAGAGTTTCGGCGTGTCAGGCCTTAAGAAGATTAATAAGAAAGGATTGAAAGATCTTTCAAAAGTAAAAACTGATTCAAACTTCAGAAAGACAACAAATAGACTAACTGAACTTATCTAAACCAACAGATCAGAATAGTATCAAACTATACTACTCTACTCTACGATTAAAAGACAAATGCTAATAAAAAAGCAAACTACTCTCTATAAAAAATGGAAACTACTTGATCAATTCTCAGATTCTAATCTAGGAATTAGAAATAACTATAAATGAAATTAGAGACCTATCTATGAAATGGCTTAATTACATAGACAAAAAAATATGTTAAATCAAATTACACACTATTTAATTAATTCAACAACCATTCAAGACTACACTAAAGCATCTAATTCCATTCTCCTTGGCGGTTCTCAGGAAGTGTGTCCAATGTGATGGTAATAGGGGTGAATGTATCAAAGTGGCTTTCAAATGTAACAAGAAAACAAAATGGAACTATATCTAATTTAACTTCTACAAATAAATGCAAGCTAAAGATTATCCAACTACAATTAACTTTAAACATAATGACCTATCTCCTATTCATAAACAAATGACTTGAAACTGATGAATTCTAGAAGTAAGTAGAAAACCTAATAAAGGTATTGTATTCAGAAGCAAGTAGAAAACTTGATAAAGGTGTTTGACTTCTGGACCAAATCCTATTCTATGAATATATTCATTATTAGTATGAGAAGAATAATTCAAGACTGAAATAAGTTGGAGAATGAAATTGTTAAACCTATCCTTATACTAATCTTAACAACATACAACAAACTGCACTAATAATGAAATTGATAAATTTTGTAACAATAAAGCGTAATGAATTAGACACAAAAGAAATATAACTTGTAAAATAACTGAGGAAAAATAAGGGAAAGAGAGAATGAAAACTAAGGATGATGACAAAACTTGATTAAATCTTTATCCAAAATAAAACAAGGTCATTAATGACTCCTAAAAATGCTGAAAGAGATTACAATTTAAAAATCCTAAGAAACTAGATTCTAATTAAGCAAAACGATGCAGGAAGTGTTGAGGTCCAAATGCCGATCTAGATGAATGTCCGAATGACATCCCAGATGGAAGAAAACGACCTAAACTACGGGAAGAGAATATTGAATGATCTTAACTACCAGCTGGTTGATGCAAGTGATCCTACAGTGCAGGGGAAGCAGTGAATAAGCTAGTCAAGAGTTAGAATAAGAAAAAGCCATCTATGTTAATCAAAATTTAGGAAACTAGCTATTTCTATTTTATCCTAAAACAAAACTAAGATGTAATTGAAGCTAATTCACTGCTATGGAAAAGGAGCTACAGACATTAATTCTAACTATGGGTGAACTTAGAAAGTTAACCTAACTAAAATCTAAGCAAACTAAGCAAACTAAATGGACTAAACTAGTTAAGCAAACTAAATAAACTAAACATGACCTAAGCTATTTAAGCAAGCCAAATGATCCTAAGTGTGACTGGTCACCAATTATATTATGGAAACATTATTAACATGAACATCAGCAATATATAACACAGAGGTATCCTTTATATACACAGCAGAACAACATATATGTTATGGAATAAAAACATCGTAAAAAATGTTCGGATATCCACATCATCTATTTCGGGATACATCATCTATTTCAGGATCTTGCATGATCTATTTCAGGATATTATCTATTTCAGGATTCCTATTTCAGGATATGATCTATTTCAGGATTCTGCATGCACAGGCATGCATCCCAGTCACCAGTTTGATGCCTCTAGCACCTTATCCACCTTCTTCTAGCACCCGGGAGCCACCTACCACAGAGTTTTAGCCCTCCTAAGCTGAAAGGCGCCCACTTCTCACCTACTGCCAGAGAAGGGCGCACTTGTTCACCTACCACTGCAGTTCCACTTCAGTTACATTCAGTTAGCTCCGATTCTCCCTGATTTGAGGCTAGTTTCACTCCCGACTGACTGTATCACTTCCGTTTGACCTCCAGTTCGATTAGGTGACTTGTTCTAACTTCAGTTAGCCTCCCATGCGCCCCCACTGAGCCTCCAGATCCTATATCAGTGCTACACACTTCAGTTACATTTATTATGCTCAGTTAGACTCAGATTGACACCTGGATGACTGGTTGTTGTGATTGATGAGTACCACCGATGATTTATGAGGACTCCTAGACAGAGTCAAGCTACTCCATTCAGTGATTCGAATGGCCTACTTAGTCAATTCGAATTGCTCATTGACAGCATTGGATTGTATTGTAATGTATTGTAATTCATTCACCCTTTCTGGGATAGAGAGCACTGCTGCATGTTTTGCACAGTTTTGCACCATATTTTCTATGTTCATCTGTTGTGATTGATTTACTTGTTCATTAGATCTGCTGTGACTAATTTTACATGGTATCAAAGCCATTGCAGGGACAAGATCTCTTTTCTATAGGTGTTTATACAAGAAGATTTGACTGAATTGCTAAAAATTGCAAAAAGTTTGGCATGAGATATCTCAAGGGCATTCGCTCCTGTGCATGCAAAGCTTGAAAAATATTCCAATACCACTCCAGAAGCTTGAGTTACCACATAATTCCTGGATCTGATACATTGGACCTATTCAACATTGCTTGAAATCCAATCCCAGGTGTGATGCAACTCTCAAAGGGTGGATTGTTCGACCTTATTGTGGTTGTTTTTATGTGATTTGCAGGTTTCTTACTTCCTCCATGTGCATTCGCTAATGCAAAGATGGAGACTTCTTCTTCACAAAATATTCTTACTCCATTCAACTATGATGAATGGAAACCAAAGATGATTGCATTCTTGAAGAGACAATGTCTTTTTGATATGTGCATTGGTAATACAAGAGATTTTGATTCCGATGAAGAGAAGAATGATTGGCTCAATGATTGTGATAGAGCTTTTGGAGCAATATGTCTTGCTATGTCTCCTTGTATGCGCTACCTCATTAAGCTTGCTGAAAATCCAAGTGATCTATGGGTCCAACTTGACAGAGAATTTGGAAAGCAGGAAGAAGAGGATCATGCTAGTCTTTTGGGGAACAAGCTCAGTGAGATCTCCTTATGTGTTCTTTCCGATCATGTGTTGGCCTCAACAATTGTTCAAGATGAAGAAGAAACTGTAGATTCAACACTCATTCTCTCAAAGTCTTCTATTTCGAATTCTGAGCAAGATAAACAAGCTCATACTCTAGATTCCGAAGAGGTTCTTGAATCCTCTCTTTCACATGAGTTTGTCGGCATGCGGAATAATGATCTACTTGATGTTTTGGAGGTAAAATCTGATTTTGGAGGTGAAGCATTCGCCCTCCTTGATTGCATGCCTTCTATAAACTTATGTTCTATCATTTGCAAAGTTTCTCAGAGTTTTAATGAAGATGAAGAGCACTACCATTCGCTTGAGTTCAATTCTCATGCACTTTTTGCTGATTTTGGTTTTGATCTCACCCTTGTTGGTTCAAAGGAGATCTCAAGAAACCATTCATCTATTTTTGGAGCTGATTTAACTTCTATTGATAAGAAGTTCAAGTTTCAAGATCTATTTGATCCGATTGGAGCTATTCCTACCTCACTTGGTTCGAATCACAGGTTCCAGGATCATCCTCATATTTTCAGATTTGTTCTCACCATTTTCGGTATGAAGAGCAAGTTCATAAAGTCTCCACATTCGCTTGCATCCACTGATGGAGAATTCAAGCACATGTTTTTGGAGCATAATCCATTTACTCCCAAGAGTAAGATACCTCCAGACATATCTATTTGAGTTTGGAGTAGTTAAAACTTTTGGTGTGTTACAGTTCATTTTGAGGGGGGGTATTTTTCCCATGAGGTTTTCCCCATTTCCTTGGTTTATTTACTGTTATTAGTTTGGATTATTATTGTATTGGGGTGACCTTTGGTCTTAGTTACCAGGGCCCCACATTATTTTAGTTGGCACATCATAGTCTAGCTTGAGGGGGGGTGTTCGGATATCCACATCATCTATTTCGGGATACATCATCTATTTCAGGATCTTGCATGATCTATTTCAGGATATTATCTATTTCAGGATTCCTATTTCAGGATATGATCTATTTCAGGATTCTGCATGCACAGGCATGCATCCCAGTCACCAGTTTGATGCCTCCAGCACCTTATCCACCTTCTTCTAGCACCCGGGAGCCACCTACCACAGAGTTTTAGCCCTCCTAAGCTGAAAGGCACCCACTTCTCACCTACTGCCAGAGAAGGGCGCACTTGTTCACCTACCACTGCAGTTCCACTTCAGTTACATTCAGTTAGCTCCGATTCTCCCTGATTTGAGGCTAGTTTCACTCCCGACTGACTGTATCACTTCCGTTTGACCTCCAGTTCGATTAGGTGACTTGTTCTGACTTCAGTTAGCCTCCCATGCGCCCCCACTGAGCCTCCAGATCCTATATCAGTGCTACACACTTCAGTTACATTTATTATGCTCAGTTAGACTCAGATTGACACCTGGATGACTGGTTGTTGTGATTGATGAGTACCACCGATGATTTATGAGGACTCCTAGACAGAGTCAAGCTACTCCATTCAGTGATTCGAATGGCCTACTTAGTCAATTCGAATTGCTCATTGACAGCATTGGATTGTATTGTAATGTATTGTAATTCATTCACCCTTTCTGGGATAGAGAGCACTGCTGCATGTTTTGCACAGTTTTGCACCATATTTTCTATGTTCATCTGTTGTGATTGATTTACTTGTTCATTAGATCTGCTGTGACTAATTTTACAAAAAAGGCAAATACGGAATTTGAACAAATAACACAACTTATCTATAGAAGAGAAAGATAAGATATATATACAGACTAAAGACCACTAGTTTTTTAGGGGTCCGTCTCAGCAAACAAAGGTTGAGCCTTAATCAGTCAACCGCCATGCATACTAGTAAATTTCATCAAACTAGAACAGAGATGTATTAAAGAACAGGGTTACAACATTTTTGTATCCATTTGCAGCTAGAAAAGATTAACTAGACTGAAGATAAAGAAGGACTTAATTGAGTGATTGACTGACTTGACTAACTCATCTCTATTACAAGGACGTCTATTTATACATCGTTACAATTGGGGGGAGCAAGTTGACCCTTTAGTGGTCGACTGCTCTAAACATAGACAGTCTTAAATGCCCAAAACGGCTTTGTTTAATATCTTGTGACAACACATAAGCCAAGGGACGACTCTGCTTAACATTTCATGACAGCACGTGAGCCAAAGAACGGCCCCGTAATATCTCATGGCAGTGCATAGAGCATTTTCCAAGTTCCACGGCATCGATCCTTCCTGAGGTCATTGTAACCCTAATATTTCTTGATGTGGATAGAGAGGGATGTGTTGTTGAGCTGAGTGTACAGGAGAGGGAATCTTCCAGAACACCAGCTCATGCATCATAAGGGTCACGTCCCAAATAGAATCCATGTGATGGTTTGTCTTTTAATGCCACCAAAATATCTCAACCAACAAACTTGTGGGTTGAATGCAGGTCTGAATGGCGGGCTGAATGCAGTTGGTCATTTGCAAAGTGAATACGCATCTGAGTGGATATCCGTTTAAGAGCCAGAACCTATAAAATGAAATGTACTTACCAAGCAAGCCAAGAAATATTAATTAAACATTAATAAATCACAAAATAACGACTTTTACCCAAAATTCATGAGATGTGTGAATATATGCATACTTGATCTATTTGATGAGCTAAATGGTAAGCATGATGACTTATTACATCAAAAATGGTGAAAGTAATGCCAATCAGAGTGTATTTGATGTTAAAAAATGATGACAAAAATGGACACCAACACAAGGTGAACAAAGGAGAAGCTAGTTTGGAAAAATTTTCTATGAATCTTCTGTAATAGCCAGCATGCCCTAAGAAGCTATGTACATCTTTTTGTGTTCCAGGAGTTGGTATATTTTCAATTACCTTAATTTTGGATGGGTCTACCTGGATACCATCAGAAGAGATGAAGTGCCCCAGAACTATGCCCTCGCTCATCATCATATGGCACTTTTGAGTGCTTAAAGAGAGATGGCTTTGTTTACAGTGTTTGAAGACCTTTTCTAAAATTTTCAGTGCTTTTTCATAACTACTACCGTATGGAGTGAATTCATCCATAAAAATTTCCATGCAGTCGTTTACCATCTCTGAAAAGATTCCAATCACTGCTCTTTGAAATGTGGCTGGAGCATTGCACAACCCAAAAGGAAGTACCCTGTATGCAAAAGTGCCCTAGGGACAGGTGAAAGTGGTTTTGTATTGGTCTTATTGAGCAATCTGGATTTGGTTATAGCCACTAAAGCCAACCAGAAAGGAAAAATACTTCTTCCCAGACAAGGTATCAAGAACCTGATCGATGAAAGGTAAGGGAAAGTGGTCCTTCTGCATTGCCTTGTTCAATTCTCTGTAATCCATGCAGACCCTCCATTTCCCATTCTTCTTTCACACAATCACGGGTGGAGAAACACACTCACTGTCTTAAATTGGGTATATAAACCCTGCTTCCAGAATTTTTTGGATCTCCTCTTTGACTACATCCCTTAGGTTTGTGTTCATCCTTCGTTGTGGTTGACACACTGGCCTGGAGTCATTCTTAATATAAACGTGATGGGTACACAGATTAGAAGGAATACCCTTCATGTCTGTGTACACCCAAGCAAAAGATCCTTTATGTTATTTTAGTAGAGTGATTAGCTGTTCCAGTTCACTGGGTGCAAGGTTTGGATTGATGTTCAGTGTTTTCTCTGGCTCAATTTCTACTGGGACACTTTTCAAATTTTTGAGAACTGGAATTATACTAGCATCACTGACTAGAGTTTCTTTCGTAATATTTTCTTGTTCTTTCTCATCTAATGTACTGTCAAGAATCTCGTAAACATGCTTATTGAATGACGTGGGCTCACTGATGAAACTATTAATGGTATCATCCTCTATTTCATATTTAAAAGTTAAGGCTCTCGCTATCGTTAATAATGGTTGAATGCCTTCCTCCTCCTCCAAATCCACCCAAAGTGGAGTTTCAACTTATGTGCTTGCTCGAGCTGGAGGGTATAAGGTTAGTATTTTTATCTCAATCCTGTATGAGATAGTCATGGATCCTGACCGACAGCTGATACAGGCATCTAATGTGGCCAACCACAGTCTCCCTAGAATCAGCGGGTGTCCCCCCAACTAAGACTTCGGCTGTAACACCAAGAAGTCTGCAGGGAATTCCCATGAGTCAACATAGATTACTAGGTCATTCAGGATCCCCTCAGGCTTGATTATTGATCTGTCAGCAAGTTCTAAAATGGTAGGGGTTGGCCGAAGGTTAGTTTCCAAGTTTCTTCATAGTTTCTATGGTCATAACGTTAATATCCGCGCCTAATTCTACCAAGACGTTGGGGATTTGTGTGCTTCCTATGTGAACTGTAATAGTAGGATTTCCAGGGTCATCATATTTTGTCACAGGAGTCTTCCCCATTATTGATTCAGAAATTTTTCCCAATACATGGACCGTGGGAGGATCCCTAGGATTTATTCTTGGTTTCTTGACACATAAATCTCTAACAGTCTTAGCATAAATGGGCACGTCATGGAGGGCTTGTAACATCGAAATTTTGACATACAAATTTTTCAATTCTCCTAAGAGATTGAATCGAGGTTGTTCCACTATTTTCTACAGGGCCAATCATTCAAGATATGGAGGTTCTCTCATCAGTTGTGTAGGTTGTGCTTCATCGTGTGTTACTTCCTGAGTTTCAGCTACTGTTTCGGTAGGAATGTCAGCATCCTCAATGATGGGGATTGTTGAATGAACCATATTCTCATAGTGTTGATTCACTCCAGTTTCAGTTACTGGGGATGGAACATCCTCAGTGATGATGGGTTCCACTACCCTCCCTAATTGTAATTGTATATCATTGCAGGGAATTTGGGAGATGAAATACGCAGGCGTGTTGGCAGTCTGAAACTGATGAACTACTTTATTATTCGAGTTTGGGTTAGGTTGTGCAGGTAGTTGTGGTCGAAGTGGTGCATTCATAGGTGCGGAATTTGTTTTGGAATTCTAGTTGTGGCTGTTGATATTGTTGGTGAGGATACTGTTGAGGAGGGTACTATTGATATTGAGTCTGGAGATAGGGAAAGTTATTTCCTTGGTAAGAATTTCTCTAGTTGGAATTCCAGGGTGCTTGATTATTTGATTGTTGTGACCATGGTGTCCAAAAATTAGGATTTTGCATTGGGTTTTGAGATGGATGCCACTGGTTGTTAGAATAATGTGAAGGGAATTGTGTATTCATATTATTCATATTGTTCATACCATTCATATTATTCAAGAAAGTTGATGGATCTGGATTTATACCTTGATTGCGAGGATGCCAGGGTTTCTTCTGTGCAATAAAGTAAGCATGTTCCACATCTGAAGTGGATTCCTGCAGAACTTCTTTGACTTTGGGTAATGACAAAAATTCCTTGGTGTCATGCTCCAATTCACATATCCTACATATCTCTGCCTTGTCCAACGGGCATTCTTTCAGTGGGTTCTTTTTCCTACATTTAGGATAGAATACACCGAGGGTAAGATCTTCTACTGCTTGCCTCTGTTTTTCTCTCAAAATATCTAACTCTGAGGAAATCGAACTCATCATATCAGTTTTAAAATTCTCCAGTAAGTTGCCTATTTCTACTTGAGTGGCTCCTCCACTAGCTGACTTTTGTGTCCTAGTGAAGACATCCCGATCTCAATCTTTGTCTCGCTTGTTAGTTCTAGAGGATCCCCTTGAGCACCTTCGACATAATTCAATGATCTTTTCGAAGGGTTCCTTTGAGATGTCCCCTTTCCCCAACAAATTCAACATATCAAGGAAATCTTCTCTAATTCCTTGTAGAAAGATAATCCTCAGTACATATTTTCCAATCTTAGTGTGACCAGACCTTTGTAAATTGTACAACAATCTTTCCACAAAGTCTTCCAAGCTCTCCTCTTCCTTCTGAACCATTTTGAACAACTCTTCCTTTCTATCCCTAGTTCTACAATATTCTTGAGATTTAGAAAGAAAGGTTTGTTTCATTTGGGCCCAAGTAGTAATGGTCTCACGACCTAGACTCATGAACCAGCACAGATCATTTCCTTTCAAGGTGGCTCAGAATAGCTTCAACTTCTGAGCACTGGAGGTATAGTCATAACTGCGATAGAGGATGTCAAACTCAAAAATAAATTCATCAAGATCTTCAGAATATTTACCATGGAAATTCGGGAGAACTGATGGTGAGATGTTTTTCATAGGAGCTGCTCCAGGTGTCTGGAGGATAGGGAATTCTAATGTGACGACAATGTCACCAGGCTGATTATCTTCCCATTCTTCTTCCCGGTTCTCTTGATGTTCATTCTCCCCTTCATGTTCCTTTTTAGCCATGTTGTTCCAAAATTCAATGGACTTCTTTATTCGTTCTTCCTTTGCTTTTGCTTCTTCTTCTTTCCTCCTTTCTTCTTCTCACCTTCTCCCTTCCTCTACTTCTCGGTGAGTCTCCAACCACACTTCCTTAGTAACTCTAGTCCCGTTAATATGATAAATCTCCTCTCTATCCGGTGCACCCACAGTGCTTCTCTTGTCTTCAGGAGGTTTCTTTTCTGTGTTGGGACTAGATGGTCCCGTTGTGTTCTCCACCGTCGATGATGAATTCTCAAGATTGGGAGGAACAGAATTTCCTCTTCCTGTAGATGTCCGCGGTGGTCTGGTAGAAGAATCATCCTTAGCAATTATATCGTCAATAAACGTTTGTCTTCCCATACCTGTGTTACAACCTCGACCTCTTCCACCTGCAGTGTTAGTGTTCAAAGGGGGTTCCCGATTTGTTTTTCTTTTATTCATGCATGTTGTAAATGATTAAACCAAAATGAAATCAATAAAACCAACTACTAAATATGTCTATCAATTACCATCCCCAACAACGGCGCCAAAATGTTGGTCACCCTATATGCTAATTAATTACAATTAACACACAGGATGCTCAATATAAATTGTCAACCCAGGGAAGTCTTTTATCTCAATGGCAATAAGCACAATCTATGCATAAACATTTAAAGTAGTTGATTAACTAAATGGAGATAATAATTCTACCTATCTAATCAGGCAAACTCATTCCATAAAGAAAACTAATCTAACTCATACATCTAGGAATTCAAAGTATAGCTACCTTCCTACAGAAATCAACCTAGCAGTTACTGATCTAAGAGTGGAAATGAACTAGATTACTTTTGCAAAAAGTTAAATCCTGTAATTATCAAACTATAGTTTTCAATCTTTACCAAAATGATTCATCCAACAACTACTGCAACTAAATCACAATCTTCCTAATCTAATGAATTCAATAAAGATACAACAACAACTAGAATTAGAAAATAAGCTTGAACTCCAAATTGATAAATATTGGAAATCCTAGAAAGCATAAATGACTGAAAGGAATTGAAACGAAGCTTGGATGTAACAGCTAATTCTAACACACATGCAATAATCAAACTAACCTACAAAGTCGACTATCACAGCACACAGTTGCAGCTATTCAGGATGCAAATAATAAACTACCAAGAAAGAATGCAATTGTAAATTCTCTATTGTAGCTATCAGTAATACGCCTAATGTGATTCCACAACACACAACAGAAAATAAATCTAACTACCTACTTAACTCGGCAATATCTGTGAGAAGGCAGGCCCTAGCCTTCTAATAGATATGACGTGAACTACCAAAAATTAAGACACATAAATATGAATAACTCTGCTCTTCATTAATGATGGTAATCCACAGTGCCAGTTCTCTGTTACAGCCCGTACAAAATGATAATTAACCAACCCCAAAATCTGAAAACCTTCCTGTATTTATACATGAGGAATACAGTTCGTGATCCACTAATTTCGTGCAGCATTGAAGATCTTTGATCTTCATGCTGCAGAGTTACAACTAAACCGTTACAGCCGTAATGAATGCGACCGTTAGACATGAAGGATGTTGTTACTCTGGCAGTCAATGGATCAATGGATTAACCAATTGGGAGGCGTCGTGTCTGTTGCAACTATGCTCTATTTCAGCGATGGCCTATTGTAGCTTCATGTGGAAAGATGCGCTGTCCCTTTGAATATGAGGAATCAAATCTTGAAGAGTAACAGCTGGAACCACGTATGATTCTTTCCCAAAGCATTGCGGCTGATACATCTGTGCTTTGATATTAACTTAATGAAATCAACACAAGTTAGCATAAATCGAAGGCTAGAATTCATAACCATAACAATCTTAGGCATTAATTAAATGAAACAATAATGAATTATACCTTGTCAGGATTGTTGATTGACCTGGAAAAAGGCAAGCATATGGTTTATGAAAGTAGGGTATAACAGGACAAAATGATGAAATAGGTATGGTCAAAAAGGGGCATTTCCAGGGCCCAACACCTATTACATAAGAACAAGTGATATCTAATGTCGAAGGGTAGACAACTGAGCTTGAACATGCCACTGCCACACAAGAACCAGTGGCACCTAATTTGAATGAGAAGATTGTTGAAACAGCTCGACCTGAACTTACCACTGTTACACAAGAACCAGTGGTACCTAATTTGAATAAATGGTCTGAGGAGGGATTACAAGAAGACACCATTGTTACACAAGAGCCAGTGGTCGATGAAAATGGAGAGTAGACTCAGCAAGGAAAATTCATTGTCACACAAGAACCAGTGACACAAGATCAAACTCTCTTGAAGAAAGACACCAACAGAGAAGCACAAGAACCTCTGCTAGATATTATTGAGTTGAATACATAAGAGGACAAACCCCAAGGTTCATTTGATAACACTTCTCTTTTACGGGTTGAGTTGGATAAATGGAAGCAATAGGTTGCAATGTTTGGAGAGGAAATGGTCCCTTTACCAATCCAAAGTAAGGTAATCAGACACCTCAGGGAGAATTGGGACAAAGAGTTAACATTCCATAGTTTTATATGCAAGGAAATGGAGAAGGAGCTAAAGGAGCTGAAGAAGTTTAAGACTATGTAGCATGATAAGGAAAAAATGTATTTATTATGACAGGAGTTTCTAAGTTGCAGAAGTCCTTCTCCATATTACTTTGTCTTTATTTATGAAAATTTAACCCTTTTCAAGGTAAAAGCTACCAAGGAAGGGAGGCCTCACAAAATGGTTACAGCCTCTCAATTTTTAGAAACCTTTTCCCATAGTGATCTCACATATAATCACTTATTGTGTGAGCTTTATTTACATTACTTAGCTTGTTTTATGGATATAAAGTTCAATCTTGTGACTTATGTGGGATATGTATTGTTGAGGGCCTTCACCTCTTTTTTAAACAATTAGGTGAGATGGGGGAATGATTTTCAAACAATCCATAAAAATGAGGAAAGATCCACATTGTGGATTAGAGCTGAACTCCAAACCCCTTCTACTATTATTAATGAACACCAAGAACAATTTCTTTCTTCATCATGGATGGTTAACAAAGTGGTATCACTCCAAAAATCTATCATAGGCTTATGTGTTGAAACCATTACTCATCAACAGAAATATGCATTAGAGGGCAATAATTTCATATGGGAGGCATCTTTCGAGTCTCTAAGGACGAGGGATCCTTGTCGTTATGTTAATTTTACTTATGTCCTCTCTCAAGTTCCAATTTATGTTGGTTGTATTAAGGCTTGTGGCTCAAAGTGGTTTGGGTTAAGGTTCCATTTTCCACTTATCTGGTTTCCAGTGGAGAAATATCAATATCTATATAGGATGACAAAGAAAGTGGAAAAACAATGTTGGGCAGAGTTGATTTCTTATGAAGGCTACAAAAATAGAGCAGAGCAGGAAAGATCATCCTTCAACCTCACCAATTTGCATTGGAAAAGTTCTGATATCGATTGAGAGAGTGAGTAAATTTGCATGGGGACATGCAAATGCACATTTGGGGGGAGATGTTGGATGCTAGAATTGTCCCTTTTTCCCATCCTTTCCTTTTATTAATGCAACGATATTGACTATTTTCCCCATAAAAGCATCACCTTTGAGCATGTATACCATTACTCATCTTGTTATGTTTAATGCATAGTTTACTTGTAAATTAGGGTGATGTTTCCTAGTTAAGGCAGTTACTGAATGATTAATAAGGATGAGCATAGATATGAGATATTGGTACACCAACTTGTTGATACATGCACAAGGAAAAGACCTCGTCGCATGCTTTGACTCCTTCTTCGGACTTATTCCAGCTCAGCTCAACTTTGTTGAAAGGAGAAGATCTTTCAGTATTGGTATAACTCATGCATCCATCCACGTGGCCTGCTATGTTAAGGAAAAATAGTATGGCACAAATCTCTGAAGATTATCCATTGGTCGTTATCCTTGTAATATTTTTTGTTTTCATGAACGGCTTGAGAATCTGAGATTCTCAACGATGTTCAAATTAATGGGATCTAGAATCTATTTTGGGAATAGGGCAGCTTTAAAGCTGAAACAAAGAGAATTCATGCTCAGTTAGTTAATATATCAATTTATTGTACATGTTGTTGTTAGATAATTGATATTGTATTTGGAAGACTAATTTCTTAATGAAAATTGGAAATGTTTTGTTAATATTCTGAATGTCTATTTATTTTTAGTTTCTTAAGGTGGCTTTGTTAGGAGGCAAGGTCCCACCTTCTCACAGAGCTCGCTGAATTTGATTAGTTGTAGAGCTGAATAATTTCTCTGGTGTGATAATCTGTTGATACATTCCTTGTCTATATGTTATGTGAGTTTTGTGTCACTGGATCGATTAGTCACCTGTATCATTAATCAATTGTTTAAACAACCAATACATTGTTGAAACAGTTAGTGAATCAAACTGTGTGAATTCCGCATTGCTGAAACGATTGATTGTTGCACATGTGTGGTTTCTCTTTGGGTATGCAAGTGATTTATTGATAATTAGAAGTGTTGAAACAAATTTACTTACTCACTGAATTGATTACAAGTTCAGTTCATTATGATCATTTATTATTGAAACAGATCTAGATAATTGTGTGATTGTAGTGCATGATTGAGTAGAGTTGAGAATTATGGAGCTTGGAAGTTGTGTCATCAACATAGAATAAATATTTCATTCTTGCATGAGTGGTTATTGGATTTAACGTGTTGCAAAATAACTATTGGATTTAACTTCTTGCAAAATAATTATTGGATTTAAGTTCTTGCAAGAGAATATAGGATTTAGTTGCTTTATCTTTGTGAACAGTTTTAGATTTCCATTCTTGCTAAAGTGATTTATTTATTTTGCAAAGGTTGATTTATTCTTGAGTATTGAATGAGTAGTATTTTTTCTTGAAGATTGAATTAGCAGCTAGAATCAAGAAAATTCAGTGAGAAAGAAGTTACATAACATTTTCAACAATTGGATTGTTCAATTTAGCATTGGTTGATTTGAGTGATTGCATGAGGATTAGTGTCAAAAGGCTTAATGTTTATGCATAGACTTTGCTTGATTTCCTTTGAAATAACTAGACTTCTGTGGGTTGAAAATTAATGTACTGATAAATTTGGTTACCTAATTAATTATACAATTAAAGCCACCAACACATTATTGGTATCCAACCCAATGAATCCCTTAAATATGCCAAGGATATCCCCTCTTGTGATTTATAAAAAAACCATTGAAACCAGCTTGACCAGAATTCGCCTTAGATGCACCGTCAAAGTTTAATTTAAATAAACCTTCAGGAGGAGCACACCAATGGTCAGGAATACCCTCCCTCCTGGGAAAGATCCATGGGATACCAAAAACTTGAAGGGGACCAAAAATTCCCCAACCGGAGAGAATCGAGGCTTCCGTCCCTCTAACCTTCCAATCCTTGTCACTCCACGAATGTAACTAAATATTTTCCAACATCCTGGTTTTTATGATCACCCAAATGCCATTTTTAGATTTTCCTTTCCCTTGGAAATTGTAAATGTTCCATTCATGCTAGATTTCCCACAGTAAGAAAACTAGGAAGAGTTTCCATAGCCTGTTTACCATAGGTTCCGAAAGGGATCCATGGGCCATTCAACAATCAATAAGTCAAGATGCTCTCGAATCCTACCATTTATTCAGAAAGAAATTGCCCCCTGTCCCAGAGACTAGACCCAAACATGAAAGAGTCCAATAGATGATATAGGTTTTCTTCTGCTCTTTCACACAAGCAATAGAAAAAAGTTCCCCTCATTCCTCTTTTCATAAGATTTTCCCCTGTTAGAATTCATCTTTTGTTGAGAAGCCATAGAAATTTTCAATTTCAGGCCATAATTGAGATTTCCAAATCTTATTCAAGACTTCTTCTATGGGTTGATTATGGTGACCTACCTAGATATCATAAAATTACTTAATCGTGAAAACATGTTTGTACAGGAAGCTCCATCGAATCTTATCCAGTCCTTGATTCACTCTTATGAGACATTCCTAAATATCTTCCCACAATTGAGTAGTGTCCTCTCCTTGTCCCCCTGGATGCCACCATTCTTGAGGTCACTGTTCCCTGAACACTTGGGTAGCAGAATCCTCTTTCTAGAAATCCTTTACCCTCCATTTGTGTTGGGATTCAAAAAATCATTGAATTTTGTAAAAATTAGAGAGGTCTTACCACTTCATAAGTTGTTTCCATGAATCACTCCAAAACTTAGCCGATCCACCATCCTTGACTTCCTAGAAATTATTATCTTGTACCAAATACCTTACTTAGATTGTCGACTTCCAGATATGAGACCCCTATTGGTTTTCCCAATAGAGAATGAGACTCCGCTTGTCACAATATGTTGCATGCTTATGTAGCCAAATCCTCTCTCATGGATCTGAGTCAAGGGTCAACCATCTCCACCACACTTTGGCCCCACAAACTTCGTTACTTTTCTCTAGGTCACTAAGGCCAAGTCCCCCCTAGAGTTTCAAGGCACAAATTCTTCTCACTTAACTAAGGCCCATTTAGGCTTCTCTTGGTACCCACTCCAAAGGAACTTCCATTGGAGGTTTCTGATTTCCTTCGGAACATCCTTGGGAGTTGCCATAGCTGAGAATAGGTAAATAGGCGGTGTTTCTAGAACAACATTTACCAACACAAGCCTATTCACCATATTGAGGGGAGAAGGGTCCAATTTTCTAACTTCTTCTTCATTCTATTTAAGAAATCTACCCAAGAACTCTTGTGTATAATTGAGTCAGATTGAGATATCCCAAGTTACTTGGATGGAAGGGAGCTCTCCTGAAACCAAAGGATACAGAAAATGTATTGTCGAGAAATACTGGAAGTGTTGAAGAAAAAAACCTGAGATTTTCTATCATTAACTTTGAGCCCAGACACATTAGCAAAAGTTTCAAGCGTATTTTAAAACCCCAAGCCTCTTGCATCGAAGGGTGTCCCATTAACATCACATTTTCCACAAACTCCCAATGAGTATGGTATTCTGCATGAGGGTGAATGTTCAAACCCTTCAAATCTTGAGATGCTCTCATAGCCTTGATCTTTGGGCCCAATCCTTCAGGCATTAAGACAAAGAGGAAACGAAAAAAGGGTCTCCCTGTCTAATGCCTTGGGACAATTTGAACATGCCAAAGGGAGTACCATTTAACAAGATGGAGAAAAATGCTAATGTAACTAGTCGCATAATCCATTGAGTCCATTATGAACTGAAATGGAAACCTTTCAGCATCTCCCTCATGTATTTCCAGCTGATATTATTGCAAGCCTTCGAAATATCCAATTTTAGCATCATCCCCAAAATCTTGGCTGATTTTAGGGAGTGCATAGCTTGTTAATTTTTCATAATTTAATTCAATCTGATCTAGGATCTCAACTGAGAGAACAACATGTACAACATATCTACAGCATATCAATCATGGACGCAATAATGCAAGCACACAAGAGACATAGAGTTTACTTGGGGGAAACCATAAAGGTGAAAAACACCAATAACTTCCTCAGAGATAGATAGACCAATGATACAACCCAAGCATAAGAGATAGACATCTCCTAGTAGCAGCTTCTCCTCCTCCACAAGTGCGCCACTCTCCAAAGAGTCTGTGAGAGAATAGAATGATCAAATAGAGTGCCTCCCACACTGTATTTATACTTTACTTGACTTGCCTAATAACCTTTACTAGGTTGGCCTCAACTTAACCACATAACATAAAGCTAATTGGGCTGACACCCAATAGGGTGGTCTAATAACCCTTTGAACCACATGGCTGACCCCAATAGGGTGGTCTAATAACCCTTCGACCCACATGACTTATACAGGGCCAACCCCAACAAGGTTGTCTAATAACCCATCAAGTATAAGTTACAACACTTATAATATAAATGACGACACTTCCATATAGAGGAATAATAACATCCCTATAGGAATACAAACACTTCCATATAGAGGAATAATACTATCTCTATAGGAGTACAATATTGTCATGTCCCAAATTTGGAATTGGGTCACAATGGCCTAATCACATTAGCCATATTCATTAGAGTTTGTAAAATTGATGTTAAGGGTCAAATAATTGCCAAGGAGGAAAATTACTAGTTTCCTAGGTTTGGGGTGGAAGCTTTGGGATTTGGAATAAGGGGGATAATAAATGATGTTTAGACATTAAAAGGGTTCAAGTATTTAATAAATAGAGTGAATAAAGAAATTCAAGAGAAATCCTAAGTGACAAATGGTTTTGGAGACATATGGAGGATGTGGGACCCACACTAGCTTGATTTTTCATAATACATTGTATCTCTCTTTTGCAAATTCGAATTAATGGGAATGTGAACACTCTTGGGTGAGTTGGTAAGTCATAACACATGTCATTGAGCATATTAGGTCGAATTTGGAAGGATTGGTAACCTCCATGGAAGATAAAGAGTCAAAGTGGAAGTTTGTGGACACTTGGGCTAGATTCCCTAGCCCCTATGACACCAATGATGGAGAATCTATGACAACTATGACAAATTGCAGACCTGACCTCTGACATCTGACCACTATGACATGTCAGCCCCAAAAATAGGCTCAAAGAAGGCGAATTTGGGAGTTGGAGAAGCCAAAGAGACTCAAAATCGAATTTGGGAGAAGATGGAAGGTTGGAACTAGGAGACAAGTGGCAAATGTGGAATATTTCCTAAATGAAAATCTATTGAATCTATTGAGAGGATTTCGACCCTTAGAAGGCTAATGTTGGTTATAAAATGTAGAAATGAAGTATGAGATTGGATTTTGATCATTTGTAGAATTTGCAATTGCATTTGTGAAGAGGGAGAGCTAGTGGATGACTAGTTTCTTGCCTTAGCCAATTTCGAGGGTGAAAGATTCCCATCCAAGTTGGTAATTGGAAAGGCCATTCAGAACTTTCATTTGGAGCTTTAATGGAGTCTTTATTTGCAGGTGTAAGCTACAGGGCATCTCATGGTTTCTTCTATTGCAGCTCACTCCTTCAACCATTTCCAGTTTTGATGGCATATTCTTGATCCTTGAGGGAGGGCGTTTTTGGTGAGCTATTGTACTCTTTGGGGAAGCTTTTAATGCCCCATTTCTTTTGTAATATGAATTAAATACTCTGTTATTCATCTCCAAAAATTTTCAGGTCGAAATTCCAAGTAGAAATGTATAAATCTCATTTTTAATGGAAGAACAATGCCATTTCCCCACTACCTTGTTGTGAGCCAATGTCTTGATGATGATTTCGAATGAATGGATGATTCTCTGATATATTTGTGATAAATATACTGCCATGGATGTCTTATACAAGTTTCATGTACTGTACTTGAGCATTTGAAGCATTTTTACTCAGTTTAGTTGTATTGGGAGGTGAAATAGTGCCATTTCCCCAAGGGTCGAATTGGGGATTTTTGCAGTTGAATGGGAGAGGGTGAGAAAAGTTGTAATAAACAATTAATGGTTCATATGAGACCTTAATAACATACTTAACACATTACATACCTCTTTTCATAAATTTGAGTGGGTTTGGAGGCATTTGGGAAGCCATTTTCAGTACTTACCTCAGGGGGATTTGAACCCCAAATTACTAGTAAAATTGCATACTTGGTCCAGAATATTAAGAGAGTTTGCAGAGGTCTTTTGGTGGCCATATGTTATCCCTGAACATCATATTCAATTCCTAATATCATTCATAAACCTTCCTTGAAGATTTGAAGGCATTTCGAGTCAATTTGAGACCTAGAGACCAATACTAGTCAAAGGGAAATCACTAGTAAAGTTACCTACATTGACCAGAATTGAAAGAGTATTTGCAGAAGTGTTTTAAAGGTACAAAGATATCCCTGAAACACATATTTATGTTCTAATATCATTCATATACCTTCTCAGAATATTTGGGATCATTTGGGGCAAATTTGGGACCTAGAGATCGA